>CM042160.1:8004498-8019498 GCA_023376005.1 Doryteuthis pealeii
ATTTATTTCTTCTCATGCCTGTCTCTTTGAGGTCGCCTCTTCCTGAGGGGGAATGCCGACGTGGAATCGACGCATCTTTGTTCTTTCCAACCATAAGCTTCGCTTGTGGTGGGCCCACGTTAAAACATACCAGTGGTTAAAGACAGAATATACCTATCCATATCTGGTACAGGTTGTAACCTTGTTAATTAAATTTATGTTACGTCGCCCTTGACCAGATTGAAACATGCACTACTGTCACATAGACTGTCTTAAACAATGCCTTTATTGACTATCTACGCATGTTCCAATTGGAAAGGCGTACAATAACAATGGGGACAATGGTACAAATAGATCCAAATAATACTGAAATTTCAAGTTTCATTTTTCTGGGATGATTCCCACTTCATCTAACTAACACCAGATGTTAACGGGGCTTCCATACAAGTGAATGTTCAGCCCGGAAAATTCACTCTATTGGGGAGGTGTGTCAATACAAAACCGCATAATTCCCTTCAGGATAACCTTAGACTGAATATAAAGTCATTGAAATAACAGCATGGCTCTTGTATTGACACCACCTCCCCCCAAAATAGAGTGAATTTTCTCGCTGAAACATTCACTTGTCATGGAAGCGTAAACATCTGGTGTTAAGATGAGTGGGAAATATCCCAGAAAAAAGAACTTGGAAATTTAGTATTATTTGGATTATTTGAACATTGCTATCTGAATTGTTATCTGTACAGCCTTTGAATGGACACATAGCGTAGTCAATAAGGCATGGTTTAAGACAGTTCTATGGACAGTTATCTCTAAGCTGCGTGTTCAATCCTGTCAAGGCGACAGTAACATAGAATATTATTAACACATTTTAACACCTGTACCCCAGATATGGTTAGGTATATTTGTCTCATACCCCACGTTCGTTTAACGTGGGCCCACCCACAAGCTGAAGCTCATGGGTGGGAAAGAACAAAAATTGCGTCGATCCGTCGGCATTCCCCTCAAGGGGGCGCCTCAGGCGCTGGGCAATAAACCCAACCCCGCCCCCAAAGGGGGCAGGTATTACCTGGGGGAAAGCTCCCTGGGATCGACGCTATTATTTGTACTTTACCGGTCCAGTGGCCGAATCACACTGGACCCCCGACCGAAGTCGACGTCAGGTAAATATGGTGAGGGGATTGAGAACAGGATAGCCCAATGGATTGAATAAAGGTTTGGATTAAAGATTTCATGATGGCTCCCGATTACCAGAATCGAAAAGAAGGTTTCCGACTCCGACAAGAAATACCTGAAGAAGGCAGGAGGGCATATCGGCCGAAACCTTGTACATGTAACAATAAAGATGAGGACAGTAGTCCGAATAATCTAAATAATACTAATTATCAAGCCTCATCTCAAAAATTCAAAGAATTAGACTTTTTTTTTTAATGATCCAAAAATGTTGATGATTATATTAACCTTTATTTAAGCCGTGGGGCAATGGTTAAAGTCATGGGAAATGGACTCGTCGCCCCGAGTTCAAATCCTGGATGTGGTAATTGCATTTCACTTAGCGCTAATACCCTTGGGAAAGGTAGATATTCTACTCTCCCTCCAGCTATGGATAAATAATAGGGTGGACTGGGCTATTTAACTTGGTTAGGCAACCGGTCTAGAAGAAGGAAAACTCTGAATTCAAACCTGTTGAACTCCGCTTAAGAAATTGACCTTGTATCACATCCTGCTCGTGTGGAGGGGTTGGTAAATATATATATATATATATATATTATATTATATATATATATATATATATAAACCTTTATTCAAGTTTCATTGTTTTTTTTCAATTTCTATTTACAGAGAGTTCAGTCTCTCATCATCATCTTTGCTATATTCAATTTCCTTTTTTGTGAAACCTTCTTACGCTCAGGTTACCCTCTCCACCAGGCTTAGGGACTGAACCACTTCCTACTCTGTGAGGATCACCGTAATCCGGTATGGGCTGCTCATGAAAGGATTGATATGTCCATAGTCCCTGTAGGTTAAATCGAACTTAACGGACCTAAATTCCACCATTGTATGTCACCCCGCCGAAAGAAAAAGATACCAAAAATCAAGGAATTGACCGAATTTAATGAAATTTCAGTGTTGATATATTAATCAATAAAAGTTATAATGCACCAGTTATTTTATTTAAAAACGTTTACATTTTGCCAAGTCAGTTAACATTGAACCGCGTATCTTTGAGAATCTCTGTTATGCCTCGAAGATACGTGGTTCAAAGTTAACTGACCTGAAAAAATGTAAAGATTTTTAAATAAAATAGCTGGTGCATTATATATTTTATTCATTAATATATCAACACTGAAAATTTCATTAAATTCGGCGAATTCCTTGATTTTTAGTATTTGTTTTCCTTCGGCGGGTGGGGTGGGGTGTGTGGAAATACAATGGTGGAATTGACGTCCGTTCAGTTCGATTTAACCGCTCTGTATATTATCCTCCTCATCCTGGGTGCCTAATTTACCTGAATGTGTTCAATCACTAAGGGTTCAGTGTCCAAACCCTTGAATTCAGCATTTCTATCAGCCTTTCTCAACAACTGCAACAATTTGTGTTAAATATAAAAGGGTGATAAATTTTACATGTCGAACTGGAGATCCGTATAGAGTTAGCAACAATTTTTCTTAAAAAACGTTTAACATTAGCGTGAGATTGATTTTCTAACAAAAAGACAATTCATATACTAAAAGTGTTGGATTATTTTGGTATATATATATTTACCAACCCCTCCTCACGAGCAGGATGTGACACAAGTCAATTTCTTAAGCGGAGTTCAACAGGTTTGAATTCAGAGTTTTCCTTCTCCTAGACCGGTTGTCTTACCAAGGTTAAAGAGCCCAGTCTGCCCTACTATTTATCCATAGCTGGAGGGAGATTAGGATTTATACCTTTTCCAAGGGTATTAGCGCTAAGTGAAATTCAATTACCATGTCCAGGATTTGAACTCGGGGCGACTAGTCTATTTCCCATGACTTTAACTATTACACCACGCGCTTCCTTTTGGTATATAAGGTGTGCTGCAATACACCACTTAAATTTAACGACTAAGCGAGGTCACGTGGTTTAAACCTCAGCCAATCAACAGCCCGAATACCTGGTTGGTTAAATACATAATCGGCTGATATTGACAGACGTCCATTTGCATTCATTGACGAACTACCTGCCAGACTTAGGATCACCAAGGAACAACCAAAGGATCATACCCAATATTATTAATATTGGCTATGATCCTTTGGCTGTTCCTGCTCTCAGTACTACACAGTTTGTGATCTGATTCACTGCCTACATTGATGTCATCGTAAATGAATGTCCACTGTTAACCAAATATCATATTGGCTACATTGGCAAATATTCTGCAAACTTCATTTGGGGAAGCTGGGAATTCTGACAAACATTGGACAAAACAACGAATTACAGGTCCATTGAATGGTCTGTGTCCATTCCTAACCTTCACATCCAGGGAATGTAAGAGCACAACTGGTGGCGGTGTCATTTTCGCCAACCTGTGGAGAACAAAGTTTCCTATCCATTAATGAAATTCTTTTTTAAGTAGATTGCTCATAGTCCTGGTAATTACATCTAATTACACAGTTTTCATCAAAAACAGATACCAATCATCAATTGTTCTAGTTTTTACAGTTCTTTTTTTTCTTTTCCTCTGTTGCAAGACACTTCTTCTTTGCAGAACATTCTCAACTCTCCTTTCTCTTCTTCATCCTTATCCAATCTTTAGGAACTGTGTTGGTGCAAACTACCTTGTAAGCTATGAAACAGTTCTCTTCATAAATGCCCGATCGTCAGGTGTCATTTTGACACTAAAGTCTTCTTCCTTTGGATGTGATAGACTGGATCCTTATAACAAATATCATAGGCATATTAAGTAAGAGCTGCATTGAGTTCCAATGCTTTTGCATACCAAAACTAGCTTTTGGATTTAGCACTGCTGTTTTAAGCTTTTAAGCTTTCTGTAAAATATTGAACCATTCATAATCATCTATCGCTCTAGTAGCAACTGCTTTTTCATTTAGTGGGTACACATTTTTGTCTGTCCATTTAGGCCATAGTTCATTTGCAACAATATTACTGACTTGATCCCTGCTCAATGAGTGTTTCCCCTTCAGTCATTTACACAAATACAGCATACGCCACAGACCCAGGAAATAATTTTCCTGTAGGTTTGAATTGCTTAATCTCCGTGTATGTAAAGCCAAAACGTTCTTTTATGCTTTCACTTCTTGATTTTCTTTCTGACATTTGAGATTTGGTTACTACTTTAGGGAACTGGATCACATTCATTCTATAGCTCTGGCTATGTGATATCTGACTTTCTCATACATGAACAGATATAAATAACATATGAAAATGAATATTGAAAATTTACGACCTTCCAGTACAAAAAGCTGGAAATAATTGAATAATTTTCACTTAGAAGACCTAATAAAAATAAATGAGTTGGCTAAATCGCTAAAATGAATATATTTTCATATTCTGTGACCCAGAAAACATATAATTTGACATATTACACCACTGTAACTCCTAAAATTGTTGATTTTCTTTTTTAAAAATAGCGGTTTTTAGCGACCATTTTGAAAATCGTCACGGTACCAACCTAAAATGACGTCACATCCCCCAAAAAATCGTCAAATTCGTAATTAGCAGCAAAAAATGATCATAGAAAACACCCGTCCCAAAAATTCGACCTATATTTGCCCACCCATAATATTAAGGGAGACTAAGGAAGAATGCAAGGATTCTTCACTAATAGGCTACGGGCCCAAAGGTCAATATGGCTCTAGTTTTTTTAATTTCGTGAATAATTTTGATGGTGGGGGGAAAAGCGGTCAAATGAATGCCTATAGAATCCTTTTTTCCCAAGCGTAAATGTTGTCTATATTGAAGTTTTCCGTGGGTACCAGAATTTACCCCGTGAAATCTACCACCACTATATTTAACATAATAAAACTTGCATAAAGGTTAATATAGACAACAATATAGGCAAAATTTACGCTTGAAAAAAAAAGTATGATATTCAGGAGACTATAGGCAATCATTTGGCCGCTTTTTTCCCTACTTTTTTTTTTTTTTTGCAAATTAAAAGTCATCTTTTTCGCCTTGGGAAACCTACCTATAAGGATCGCGCTCTACTTAACACAAAAGGATCTCCGCTGGACAGCGTTATTTCTTAAAGCCTAAAGAATGGTCATACAAATCGTAACACAAAGAGCAAATCAAATTATTATCGTCAGAATTTACAAGCGTCAGAAGTTACTTTACAAGTAATTCAAATAACTGAAGCTGATAATTCTTTTAAATCCGATCCACTTTTTTTGTAATAAACTGATTTTTTTTTATTGTTTTGTATTAAACAAAATTGCGGTGAGTGTTACTCACATTAAACACACCGTGGATATTTTTCTGCAACGGTGTAAAACAGTTTAATTTGTACTATCTAATTGGGTATATTTCTGTCTGTAACCAAAACTACGTCACAGATTACATAACAATAGTCTCAATGATTACGCAAGCCTATTAATAAGTATCTAATTTATACACAACATTTTTAATACACAAAATAAAATAAAATAAAAACTTGTGTTATGTACACTCAAAATTTGAGTAAGCAATATTAAACGTTGTTTATATATATATATATATATATATATATATATATATATATTTACCAACCCCTTCGCACAATCAAAATGTGACACATGGTCAATTTCTTAAACAAAGTGGAACTGGTTTGAGTTTTCTTACTCCTAGACTAGTTACCAAGCCATGGTTTAAGGGCCCAGTCTGCCCAACTATTTACCCATAACTGGAGAGAGAGAGAGAGAGAGAGAGAAAGAGAGAGAGAGAGAGAGAGAGAGAGAGTAGTTGTATGCATACATTTCCCAAGGCTATTAGCGCTATGTAAAATGCAAACAGTTTCGTCCAGGATTTGAACTCGGGTCGACGGGTCCATTTCCTATGATGGTTGATTTTCATCAAAAATCACCTATTCATGTACTAACCAGACACATTCAGGTAGTGATTAAAATAATTATCAATTTACTGTTAATATGGCTGTGGTAAGCTTTCCCTCCCACCTCACCCTTGCTTCTTATTTGTTAAGTACAACTTATGACCCAAATATGTCTTAATACAAGGTACTGCAAATTTTGACTTCACAGACGTATTTAACAAAATAAATTTAACTACCCTTATTGAAAAAATGTACCAAAAATCAGGGAATTATCAGATTTTAATGAAATGTTCAGTGTTGATTTATGAATGAATGAAATCTATAATGCATTAGTTATTTTATTTACGAAACTTTTTGATTTCTTTTCAGGTCACTTAATTTTGACCCACCCTTATACTGAAAAGTATAATTTAAAAACCAAATATTTCTTAAGACTTCCATTTAAAAATATTTCAAGCCTCAATAAGATTTAGATTCAGCTAAAGAAAAAAAAATCCAATCATATCTACATTTTATAAGACTTCTTCTTTCAGCACATAAAACAAAATACTATTTATTTATTGACAATAAATAGGGAAAAATGTAAGACTTTCATCATAACAATTCATATAATAGCACCCCTGAAATATTTTCTTGCATTAAATATTTTCTTGCATTAAAACTTAAATACTTGCGTCTAGAGGGCACATATTTCTGTTAATTATGTTTAGTATTCTATGTACTTATCAGGACTGAACCTACAAACCTACAGATGAATGTTACTTAGAAATGTATTAAATCAACCCCTATATCCGTTAAGCATGTGTCCAACAAGCAACACCTGAAGAAGGCCGGAGGGCACATCGGCCGAAATGTTGTGTATATAAAATTAACAATGAGAACAACAGTTATTTTAAGTATTCTATGTAATTATCACCCGTTGTCAGATCTGAACCTACAACCAATATTACTTAGAACGGTATGAACTCAACCCCTATATCCGTTGAGTCATGTGTTCAGCAAAAAAACATCCAAAGAAGACCGGAGGACACATCGGCTGAAATAAAGATGCGGACTACTGTTATGTTAATTATTCTATGTAATTATTACCCGTGGTCAGGACTGAACCTACAACTTACAGATGAATATTACTTAGAAAGATGAATATTACTTAGAACGGTATTAACTCAGCCCCTATATCCGTTGGGGCACGTGTCCAACCAGAAACACCTAAAGAAGGCTGGAGGGCTCATAGACCCACATTTTGTGCTATAACAATAAAGATGAGGACAACAGTTTGAAAAATAAAAATAGTACAAATTATCAAGACGCATCGCAAAGGTTCAAAGTGTTCCCTCGAGTTAGGTCTTCTATCTTTGCCCCATCACAAAAAATCAACATCAACGTCAACGTGGAGGATATTCTCTCTTTTTTGAGGGAAATAAAATTATACCATAGAATATAGACATGAAACAAATCAATACCATACAACATAATCCCCAATAATGCTAACACATTGAACTACAAATTATCTTATCTTATTATAATGAAGATTGTGTGTTTTTCTGTCTGTAACCGAAACTATATCACTACTCAAGTCACAATTCCCTTAGTTATTGACGTCACATTCACCATGAATTTATTATAACCTCAGTTATTAATAAAATTGTTTTATTATTAATACTGTTAACCATGTCTACATACTAACAACATGCAATTATATTTATATATACAAAAATAGCAGTTTACAGTGTGAACGGGAAGGCTAATTTGCATATTGATATTTAAAATGTGATTTTAATAAATATGTGCTTAGTATTATTGATTTCTAACTGTTTGGTTTTATTTTAATGAATATAAACAAAAGCGTCTTCAATTAATTTTAAAAGAAATCCATTAACAAGAAGAAATAACTGTAATTTTATTCTTTACTTCCTCTTTTAACTAAATACTTAAATTAGAAAAAATAACAATGAAAGACGGGAGTGATGGAAGAGTAAGTTTCAGTTGTTCTATTTTTCAATTATACTCCCTCTGTTTCAAATCTTTTTATCTGCATTCTTATTTAGTTTCATTAGCCTTTCTAATTTAATACGATATTTTATTACATTAAAACTTAAATACTTGCACCCGGAGGGTGCATATATTTGCTAGTAAATATAAATATACGATATGAATTTAACATTTTGAAAAAACAATTAGTAATTATAATCTGCTGACAGAAATCTGTTTCGACCGCTTAGTAGAAGGGTCTTCATATCTATTTTGAAAAAACAAAATATACGGATTTTTACACCTCCCAAGATCATCTACGAACACTACAAAAATTTACCAACACCACAAACTTTTTGAAACTTAACATCTTTCTTCAATTGTGCTGTGGATTTGTAAATAACTTTTAATAGCTGGATTATATTTTGAACATTTTTGATAATCTCTTACACTTTTTTATATATTTACACCAAACTCTTTTTGCGTTTTATTTTTGGATTAAAAATGCTTCTGATTTTTAAAAATAAAATTAATTTCATTTTTGATACAGAATGCGCATTTTAAAAATTCAAGCATTCCAGCGTATGTTTGTACCCCCTATTTCTTCCAACGGTTTTTTATCCCTTCTTTCCTTCATATGTTTCGCTCGTGATGAAGACCCTTCTACTAAGCGGTCGAAACAGATTTCTGTCAGCAGATTATAATTACTAATTGTTTTTTTTTTTCAAAATGTTAAATTCATTCTGTCGGATTAACTTCCATTTATTTACAAATATACGATATGTATCACTTCCTAACCGTTAGGCAGACGGGTTGATATGCCGTTAAAATCAATAAACACAAAACACAAAAATTCAAAGTGTTCCCTCGTGTTAGGTCTTCTATCAATGCCTCCCTCTTGCTTTTCACTACCTGCCCAGAGACCTTAGATTCACTGTTTATTCTTCTGTCTTGACTCTTCACTTTATCTTGCCTTTGTTTTATATAATAAATCTTAATCAATACTTCTATTTCGGTCTACGTTTCTCAGGCTATGATATCGATATTGGCGGTAAATTGCTAAATAGCTATTTTCGCGCTTAATCAATTCTATCTTTCAATCTTCCCCTCCGCCGAGCTAATCAACTGGTATCTCATAGCCGGTCGTATTTAAAATAACCTCGTTCGACTTTTACGCCGTTTACTGAATCTAACTTCGGGTCATCGGCTTTAACATAGCTAATTTTCTTTCCAGCGTGTCTTTCTTTTTTAAATATTTTTTACTGTTTTTCTTTTTCTTTGATTTCTTTTATTTTATGTTTAATTTTAAAGTTCCTTTCCTTCTTTTTTTTACATTATATCTACATACACACACACACACACACATATATATATGTATATATATGTATATACGTATTTGTCATTATTTTCGTCCGACATTCAATATCTAATCTCAATTCAATCAAACTGTGATTCTTCAAGTGTTTTATCCGCCAGGCGATTTGTACTCAATAACACGGTTCACGGTACGAAATAAGAGAGAAATGTCTTGTTGAAAAGCACATGCGCCTATTTGCGATCTTGATTTCTTAATGTTTCTCAGCGAGCCAATTTAAAGATTTAAAGCGAACAAAATATCATTAAATTTCCCTCCTGCGTTTTACAAGTATATATAGTGCGTATTGCGCTACCTGACCTTTAACCTGCATATATATATATATATATATATATATATTATATATATATATATATAAATAAGTAAAGTCATTGGGGCGGCCTAAAGTCGGTATCAGCCATGCAGTGAGGGAGTATATACCCTTTTCAATAGCGCTAGACCAAGGAGATTGTTTTGGCATCTGAGGTGGAGCGCCACACCTACCATCAGCTCCTTACTTTACCGGACATATCCCTGTGCTACTCATGGCGAGGACCGGTATCGAACTAGGAACCTTGTGGTTTCTAGCCAAACACTCTACCGACTGAGCTAACCCAGGCCCTATGTGTGTGTGTGTGTGTGTGTGTGTGTGTGTGTGTGTGTGTGTGTGTGTGTGTGTGTGTGTGTGTGTGTGTGTGTGTGTGAGAAAGATAACAAACACGGGATTTTATGGAACTGGATGTTTATTGTCGTCATTTAAACATTTCCGTTTATATTGAACCTTCGTCAGGACAATACAAATGAGTGAAAAAAAAAATGGTATGAACAATGACAGATGTTTTTAAAGTGATGAGAGTTAGGAAAAAAACATCTGTCATTGTTCATACAATATTTTTTTTCCATTCTTTTGTATTGTCCTGACGAAGGTTTAATATAAACCGAAATGTTTAAATTTCGACAATAAACATCCAGTTTCCATAACATGCCGTGTTTGTCTACCTTTCTCCACATACTGTCGGATTAACCTCCTCACATTTCTCCCATATATATATATATATATATATATATATATATATATATATATATATATATATATCAACCCCTCGGCACGAATTTTTAAGCGGAGTTCAATAGGTTTAAAGTTTTCCTTCTTTAGACTGGTTTCCTAGCCAAGGTTAAAGAGCCTAGTCTACCCTACTATTTATCCATAGCTGGAGAGAGAGTTGTTGGATTCATACTTTTCCCAAGGGTATTAAAGCTATGTGCAACTGCCTTGTCCAGAATTTGAACTCGGGTCGACGGTTCCACTTCTACGACTCTAGCCATTACACTACCCACCTTCCCGTATATATATATATATTATATATATATATATATATATCTGTGTGTGTGTCTGTGTGTATGTGTGTGTGTGTATGTATGTGTGTGTGTGTGTGTGTGTGTGTTTAAACCTATTTTAGATAAGCTAGTTTGCTCTATATTTAATGATGACAGAAGAATGGTGCGCCAATGTGCCCAAGATTCTCCTGAACAACATATCTGAGGTTTTGAACTCAGTGCTTTTCCTTCTCCTAGACTGGCTGCCCACCCAAAAGAGCTTAGTCTGACCAATTATTTTACTCATAGCTGGGGAAAGAAGTAACTGTTTCATACCTTTACCAAGGCCATAAGTACGAAGTGAAATGCAAACAGCTTCGTCCAGGATTTGAATCCAGGTCGATGATTCCATTTCCGTCTACGATAAACGTTATGCTAAGAGCACCTTAATTTCCCATGTATCTTCGCAAAAAAATGTACAAATTGAAGCACCTGCTGAGTATCACAATTAAAAGTAGTGTTGACCGTAGGAACTCCTCTTGGAGCAAATGTAATAGGTACCCCACCCCCAATTACCAACACTTTGGCCCTATCTTGGGCTAGACGGGCGGTCGAAGAGGCCCCCTCCGATCAATCGGCTGGTCACGTCAAGCCCTAGCACCTATATGATGGGGGTCTACATGTCCTGGGAATAACATTAAACTCTATCTGATGGTGAGGTTCCAGTTTTGGAGGTTTGAGGAATGTGGAGCACCCCTTCATTACCATTGCTCCCTGGTCCACTCTGACCCGGAGTGATAGTACCTGTTAGGGTCCTATCAATGGGTTAAATAGAAAAATGTATTTATAAAAAAATTGTATTATCTATTAAGAATTGATTTATTTCAAAACTTATTGGCATTAAATGACCCACTGAGGTTGATATGCCGTAAAACAAAACAAACCAAAACCAATTGCCAAATTGATTGACATGCTCTTTATTTTCTTTTGTCCATATAGTTGACCTTAGGCAAGTTTAGAACCGCTTCTAATAACTCGTGCTAGGCTTCTCTTTTTGATATGCGTTAAATTTAAAGTGTTAGCGTGTGGAGATATTCATGAATTCAGTTGATAGACTTTACTGTATATTAATACTCGGGTTACTAAATTGTACGACCTTTATCATCTTGCAACACCCCCTGGTTAAAAATGAGACCATATAAAACATGCAAGATGAAATGTAAATCCTGATTATCTGCTGTTGCTTATCTGTCGTATTCTTATTTCTAATGATTGTTGTCACCTCAGCTAAATAATGGACCATGCCATTTTTATTATAATGAAAGGAAAGAAAAAAACATACTACACAGAAAAATATAAAACTATAATAATGAAAGAAGGTAGGGGAAATATAAAGAGTTCATATTTTTCTTTTTGTTCATATTTTCCTATTGTTACATAATTATTAGATTCCTAATATTTATGTACAGTAGTGTAAAAATCAGAATGGCTGTTATAAGTTGCAGCCGGTGGCCTTGAAGGATGAGTAACAAGGCTTGACCTAATCCTGATCATTCAAGTGGATACCGTGATAATCGGTGGAGAAGACCCTCTTCCGGTTTAGATTAGAAATAGATTTTAATCAGATCGGCCAAAGACCACGACGGTGGTAATCGTGTTATGCACGCGGCCGACTCAATCTGCGCAGGTAGTCTGGTGGGGATTTCAGAATAAAATATTATCTAAGTTAAATCGAAGTCTTGTGTTATTATCTAAAAAACTACCAATGACACAGGACTTCTGATAAAGAGAAATCCCCAATGGAAGACCAGACACGAAGTCCCCAAGATGAAGTCCAGACGCTAGAAGAGACGCTAGAAGAATAGAATAAGAAAGTAAAGAAAGAGGTATGCAACACTATTTGGTGACATTATTGTTACGATTCGTGTGACCATTTTAGGAATGTAGTTGAAATTATTTTTACAAGGACGTAAACTTTGATCCTTTCTTGAAGTAGAATGATGTAAGTATCAGTTTTAATTATGTTAGAGTTATAGGAAATAACCGAGAAAAAAAAACTTATAAAAATTTATGGGGCAATTTTAGTGTTGGATTGTGTAATTCCTGTGGTATCCCACGATCGCACTGTACAAGCAATAGACTTGCCTATGTAGGTGATATAAACTTTGATTTACGCCCTCCCCAACTTTTTGTAGCTGAATTTCATTTAGTTAAATAAAGTTTAGTCCTTTTAATACTAACAAATTCCAAGCCCTTTTGAGCTGTGATGAGTTTGAATATATGTTTGAATATATAGAAGGATATATATATTCATCCACATTTTGGTCAGGGCTAGTATTTCCATCACACAAAAATCATACAAGTTGGATCAAAACAGGTAGCCTTTCAAACGTCATCATAAAATTCTGTTTGCACTAAGCGACCAATCAGAAACCAATAGCTCACCTTTCACACGTCATCCTAAAATCTGAGTTACTTTCTGCTAATTCTTTTATATTGAAGTCTTCCCCCTTCTTAGCATCAGTACATGATTTTTTCTCTCTTTTGGTTGCAAGATATTCTCTCTTCTATTTCTATTTCTTTGCCTGCTTTCATTCTTTTTTGAAGTGTAATTAAATAATTTAAACGGATTTCAGTCGACTGATGCCCCTTTTTTTCTCAACTCACACAACTGATGCTTCTAACTTGAATCCATATACAAATAGATACTCCGGTTTATGTCTTATTATAATGGAGATTCGGTGTCTGCCTGTAACTAAAACTACATCACCACTTACATCAAAATTCCCTCAGAAATTGCGTAAGTTTAACAATGTGTATTTAATTCATAGTCAAAATCTTTAATATCAATACATAGAATACATTTTATTTATTAACGATGCCTGTATTTTCAAAATCAGTGCCACAAAATTGGTTGAAAACACTTATAAAAATTCATAGGGCAATTTTAGTGTTGGCTTGTGTAATTCATGGAATATCCCATGTCTGCATTGTACAAGTAATAGACTCGTCTACGCAGGTGATATAAACTGTGATTCTACTTTAAGTAGAAAGGATTTGTATCAAAGTTGATCCTGTCTTGAAGTAGAAAGTTGAATAATCCTTGTCTGTTGAGCAATTCTAAGATATTTTATCAACACCTTTAAATAGTAAAATAGATTTTTGGACGATTTGTCATTGGTTGATACAACCAACGCTGTTTTGGAACAGTCTATAAATATAAGTTGCGGTCTTTAGCACATTTTATACCCAGATATCCGATCTCCCTGACAAGCTAAAGAGACGATTCTTCCAGGCTGTGGTTGTGTCGGTACTGCTGTATGGCTGTACCACCTGGACCCTAACGAAGCGCCTCGAGAATAAGCTAGATGGGAGCTGCACAAGAATGCTGCGAGCGGTCCTGAATAAGTCGTGGAAGCAGCATCCCACAAAGAAGCAACTGTATGGCCACCTGTCCCCATCTCACAAACCAAACGAGTAAGACGGGCTAGGCATGCGGGACACTGCTGGAGAAGCAGGGATGGGCTCGTAAGCGATGTACTACTGTGGAAGCCAGCACATGGGCACGCTAATGTGGGCTTCCCAGCCAAAACCTACATTTGTTGCGTACTGGGGTCAAATTCTATGTTATGTAGCGCCTTCTTCGCTACTCTAAATCATGTACGTTAATACTGGGGTTTTCACTGTACCCAAAGTGTTGTATGTTAGTAGTCGCTTAATGAAATCTATATCATGATTATAGTAGGAGTTTTGACTTTATTTCTTCTTCTCGGCTGGTGTATGGCGAGCGTGAGAATAGGAATACCCAAGGGTTGACGATGACTACTACTATTGCTGGGATGGTGAGGCCGGTGGCGTCTCACCGCCCTTGGCCGCGACGGACCGTGTCAACGGTCACTCACTGTTCATCGTCTGCTGTCTCCTGTCTGACTCTCTCTGACCTGGGATCCCTGACTTCCTTTTATATATATCAAACGCCTACGCGTTTTCTTTTATATTTATCTTCTCCCTGCTTCTTTGACCGGAAAGCCTCGCTTCCGTTTTTTAACTTCTTTGTTGGCTTTTACCGGGAAAAAAGTCCTCTGTCATTTTTGTCGTCTTTTCTTTGCTTTGTTTGATTTAACCGGAAATTCCTATTTCCGTTTGTACAATATACAACACATTGACCAACTATGTAAGATGCTGGCTGCTGCGCGGAGGAGCTCCCAGAGTCGATGAATGCTAGGGAAGGTTGTCGAGAGATTGTCATGGATATCCGTGCAAACAGCGAGTCATGATGATGAAATAATCCAGAAATAATCCAACAATTATAGAAAAAACGTAAATTCTCCTTCCCCCAACTCGACATTAAAAAAAAATTGAACGAGAT
>CM042160.1:8024498-8028630 GCA_023376005.1 Doryteuthis pealeii
TTCCTATCGCGTGGGTGCAGGAGAGCTCTAGGTCCTTATAAATAAAATAAAAAACTATCAATCTAAACTTCCGAGGTACCCCTAGTAAATAGCCATACTATAAAGTCTCCAATTAAAAAAAATTGTATTATTTGGATTATTGTCCACATAACGCTAATACAATTACGAAAGGTATGAATCAATATATTCTCCCTCCAGCTATGGATGAAATAGTAGGACAGACTGGGCTATTTAAGCTTGGATAGGTAACCAGTCTAAGAGAAGGAAAACACTGAATGTGAAAATCCTGAGGTTAGTTGTTGATTGGATTTGTGGCATTGCTTGTGCAACAATTCTTTCCTATTGACTGTGCCGAAAATTGCGGAAGGTCCAATACAATCCTTCGCCTCTATAAACAAAACCACTGTGTGTTTTGTTCATTGGATGAACCCTCAATCGAAATCGACGAGAGAATCCATTGGGCTTTGTAAGAATAAAATGGTGACTAATCTCGGCCCTCAAAAATGAGATTTTAGAGAAATGTGGAGAACTTAGGTCCTCATTCGCATCCACATAATTACGTCCACCGTAACCTCTCTGCGTCGGGTTCCTACCATTAGCCCTGCTTTAGGAATTTTAAAACTAATAGAACTAATAAAACTCATGTATGGAAGTGAAACATGGACCTTGTACTCCCACCAAGAGCGGCGGCTAAATAACTTCTACCTTCGCTGCCTTAGACGTGTACTGGGCATCACCTGGAGGGACAGGATCAATAACACAGCAGTCCTAGAGAGAGCTCAACTCCCCAGCCTGTACTCTTTACTGAGACAACGTCGTCTCCGATGGTTTGGTCATGTACGTCGGATGGATGATGGACGAGTCCCGAAAGACATCCTGTATGGAGAGCTAACATCTGGTAAAAGACAGATTGGTCGCCCCCTACTGCGATTCAAGGATGTCTGTAAAAATGATCTCAGGTGCTTTGGCATTGTCCATTCTAGCTGGGAAAATTTGGCTCAAGACCGCCCTTGGTGGCGGCAGTATCTCCATAGAGGACTGTACATGTCAGAAGTCACCCCGATACAACATCATGAAGCCAAGAGGTCCATAAGAAAGCAACGGCAACAAAGCATCGGAACATCATCATCTATAGGGACAACCTACAAATGCAAAATCTGTGGTCGAGAATGTTTCTCAAAAATAGGACTTCATAGTCACAGGAGGCGCTGCAACTTCAGGGGAACACAAAACTTTTATCATAGTCTTTCGAGACTGAATTGCCAATGAATGAATGCTTTAGGAACGAATCTAGCCTACTAGACATGATGTTGAACATCGTTAACTCGTCTTTCGTCTGTTGGCTTTATTTAATAACATATCTATTCGTATTACGGTAGCATTCCCTTACAACAGGGTCACCAAACTACGGCCCGTGGGCCAGATCTAGTCCGCGAAGTTATTTTATCAGGCCCGCCGACGGTACTTGATTTTGTTTGTTTTAAACGTACGGAACGTGAGACGTTCTGATTCCATTTAAATTTAAATATCATGTTAAGCTTATTAATCATCATGAACTTGACTACGGGATCAACCCATCGAACAAAATTGACTGATAAACATTTAAAAGCAATTCTCTTGATTGGATGTAGCAATTCCAAACCAAACATTGACGATATCTTGAAAGGCAAACTTCAGTTTCACAAATCTCACCAAACTTGTATGCTAATGTTGCGTTCTTTGATAAAGTTTTGAAAATAAATATGTTTCTCTGAATGTTTGATCTGAGGCTTGAAGATTAGTATTATCTGCGTTATTCGACTATTGTCCCCATCTTCATTGTTATTTGTACAACGTCTCGGCTGATATACCCTCCGGCCTTCTTCGGGTATTTCTTGTCGGACTCGGGAACCTTCTCGGACTCGGGAACCTTCTTTTCGAACTCTGGAACTTTCTTGTCGTATTCGGGAGCCATCAAGGAACTTTGAACCTAACCCTTTATTTATTCCACGGGGGTATCCTGTTCTCATTCCGCTAACCATAGCTGGGGTAGGAGTTGTGTTAATTAACTATTTTTCTAACTGCTTTCACTCAGGATTGAACTCGGGTACCATAGATAACTGTCACTTAGAACTGTCTTAAACTAACTGCCTTATCCACTCGGCCATGTGTCCAATTGAAACGTTGTACAAATAACAATGAAGATGGGGACACTAGTCCGAATAATGCAGATAATACTAATAAATATGTTGGTTATATTTTTTACGTATGTCACTCATCCATGAATATAACACGGAGGGATAATTTTGTTTTACATCTTTTTCTCAGAACTTTTGTTCTGGCGAGCAAGTATTGAGCACAATAATAAAGTGGCCCACGCTCGTTATTTTTTTCAATTATCCGGCCTGCACTCGTTATTTCTTCAATTATCCGGCAACATCGTGAAAAAAGTTTGGTGATCCCTGGCTTACAATGTTATCAGTCAGTTAAGCTATCCTCTATCTGGCGCAAGGCCAACATAGTGGTGCATCTCGTAAGGATCGAACGCTTGACACTCAAGCTTTAATCTACTAATCTTTACAAACGATGACTTGGGTACAAGCACCGGTACGCGTACCACCCATTTGAACAGTGCTAGTCAAGAAGACCCTACTTAGAGGGTGGTTGGTAGGGATTGATGTTAAGAAAGTCAAGACGAATTCGTGCTATTTGCATGCCTTGATGATGATAATGCTGCTGTTTCTGCTGCTGCTGCTGCTGATGATGATGATGATGATGATATTACACAAAAAATGCATCGATCCAATCGGCATTCCCCCTCAAGGGGGGTGCCTAGGACGCTGGGCAATAAACACAACCCTGCCCCTTAAAATCGAGGAGGGGCAGGTATTGCCTGGGTGGATAGCCCCCTGGGATCGACGCTATTAATTCAACACACCGGTCCCGCGGCCGAAGCGCACTGGACCCCGGTCGAAACCGGAGAGCGTGGTGTCTGGTATTTACATGTGTCCCACTTTCATACGATATGGCACAAGGCCTTTTTATGTGGGCACCACCCACAAGCCGAGACTCAGGGGGTGGTTGGTAGAAAAATTGCGTCGATCCTGTCGGCATTCCCCCTCAAGGGGGCGCCTCAGGCGCTGGGCAATAAACAAGCCCTGCCCCTTTAAGTACAATGAGGCAGATATTGCCTGGAGGGATGGCCCTCTGGGAACGACGCTAGTAATTTAGCGCAACTCACCGGTCCAGAGGCCGAAGCTCACTGGACCCTGTCCCGAAGGACGGGTGGGTGAAGTCTGGTATTTACATGTGTCCCACTTTCACACGATATGGCACAAGGCCGTTTTACGTGGGCACCACCCACGAGCCGAGACTACACTAAATTATAATCTAATTTCTGTAAATGAGATGAAAGTCGATATCGAGCCTATGGATCGCCGGATGAGGTCTTTAAGTGTGTGTGTATATTTAAAAACAAGTTAAAGGCGTAGGGATTGGGGGAGGGTGCGAATTTTATCTGAATGGATGCATATTACTAACTCAGCACTGTTTATTTTTTCTTAGTTTTTTTTTTCTTCACTCTTTTTAGCATTTTTTTTTCTAATTGTCAAGAACTTCGAGTACTTTTCACAGAATATTTTATAAAGGGATTGAACCTTACATTATATATATATACATATACATATACATATAATATATATATATAGTATATATATATATATATATATTAAGTGGCACTTCCGTTTAGGAATGCTAAAACCATAATTTGCCTCGCTTTGATACGCGTAACTTTTTTTTACAACAGAGATACACATACAAATACAGACATTCACAATATATATATAATATATATATATATATATATATATATATATATATATATAACTATAAACTATAAACTACAAATATATATAAACTCGTAAACTATATATATATATATATATATATATATATATATATATATGATATTTCATAACATATCTGGGAGTGGGAGTTGGGGGTTGGACCCAGTATGTCAAACAGCTGCAGCCAAGGTGTGACTTCATAAATAAATCCAGCTACCCTCAGTTGGGTATCAGTTAGTGTGTGCCGGGTGCACTGGGCCGTTTATCCCGGGTAGATTGGCAGTAGGCAGTGCCCAATTCCCATCTCC
>CM042160.1:8028730-8046064 GCA_023376005.1 Doryteuthis pealeii
GGAATGTAGGCAATTCCAAAGCCAAACATTGACGAGTATCGTTGAAAGTGCAAACTTCAGTTTCACAAATCTCACCAAACTTGTATTGCATGTTGCGTCTTGATTAGAGTTGAATAACATATGTTTCTCTGGAATGTTTATCTGAGGCTTGAAAGGATTAGTCATTATCTGCGTTATTCGGGACTATTGCCCATCTTCATTGTATATTTGTACAACGTCTCGGTGATATACCCTCGCCTTCTGTCGGGTTATTCTTTTCGGACGGAACCTTCCGGACTCGGGACCTTCTTTTCGAACTCTGGAACTCTTGTCGTATTCGGGAGCCATCAAGAACTTTGAACCTAACCCTTTATTTATTCCACGGGGGATCCTGTTTCTCATTCGCTAACCATAGCTGGGGTAGGAGTTTGTGTTAATTAACTATTTTCTAAACGTGCTTTCAGCTCAGGATTGAACCGGGTACATAGATAACTGCACTTAGAACTGTCTTAAACTAACTGCCTTATCCCAACTCGGCCATGTTCCAATTTGAAACGTTTACAAATAACAATCGAAGATGGGACACTAGTCGAATAATGCAGATATACTATAATTATGTTGTTAATTTTTACGTATGTCACTCACCATGAATATAACACGGAGGGATAATTTTGTTTTACATCTTTTTCTTCAGAACTTTGTTCTGGCGAGCAAGTATTGAGCACAATAATTAAAGTGCCCACGCTCGCTTATTTTTTCAATTATCCGGCCTGCACTCGTTATGTTCTTCAATTATCCGCAACATCGTGAAAAAAGTTTTGTGATCCTTGCCTTACAATGTATCAGTCATTTAAGCTATCCTCTATCTGGCGCAGGCCAACATATGGCTGCATCTCGTAAGGGATCGAACGCTTGACACTCAAGCTTTAATCTACTAATTCTTTACAAACGATGACTTGGGTACAAGCACGGTACGCGTTACCACCCGATTTGAACAGTGGCTAGTCAAGAAGACCCTACTTAGGGGTGGTGGTAGGGATTGATGTTAAGAAAGTTCAAGACCGAATTCGTGCTATTTGCATGCTTGATGATGATAATGCTGCTGGTTTCTGCTGCTGCTGCTGCTGCATGATTGATGATGATGATGATATTACACAAAAAATGCCCATCGACCATCGGCATTCCCCTTCAAGGGGTGCCTAGGACGCTGGGCAATAACACAAAACCCTGCCCCTTAAAATCGAGGGGCAGGTATTGCCTGGGGGGATGCCCCCTGGGCATCACCGCTATTAATTCAACACACCGATCCCGCGCCGAAGCGCACTGGACCCCGTCGAAACGCGGAGAACGTGTGTCCTGGTATTGAACATGTGTCCCACTTTCATACGATAGCACAAGGCTTTTATTGGCACCACCCACCAGCCGAGACTCAGGGGGTGTGGTAGAAAAATTGCGTCGATCCTGTCGGCATCCCCCTCAAGGGCGCCTCAGGCGCTGGGCCAATTAAACAAGCCCTGCCCTTTAAGTACAATGAGGCAGATATTGCCTGGAGGGATGGCCCCTGGGAACGACGCTAGTAATTTAGCGCAACTCAGCCGTCCAAGGCCGAAGCTCACTGGACCCTGTCCCGAAACGGGTGGAAGTCTGTATTTACATGTTGGTGCTCCAGGCTTCACTACGAACACTTAAGCCGTTACGTGTGGCATCCACCACGAGCCGAGACTACACTAAATTATAATCTAATCTGTAAATGTAGATGAAAGTCGGAGTATCGAGTCTCATGGATCGTCCGGATGAGGTCTTTAAGTGATGTGTGTATATTTTAAAAACAAGGTTAAAGGCGTAGGATTGGGGGGCAGGCGAATTTATCTGTAATGGATGCATATACTAAACTCAGCACTGTTTATTTTTCGTTAGTTTTTTTCTTCCTCACACAATGTCTAATGATAGGCTCGAGTACTTTTCACAGAAAAAATGATAATCCAAAATATATTATCATTTATATCATACAACAATAATATAGTTTATATATATATAGGGATAAAATAATTAAGTGGCACTTCCGTATATGCTAAAACCTAATTTGCTGACGTCGCTGTATGATCGCGTAACACAAACCCAAAAATTTTTGTCGATGACAGAGATTACACAACAAATATCGAAGTGCGAGGGGGTGCACAATTATGTAGTGAAGAGTTTGGTAAGTATATATATATATAATATATATATATATAAAAACAAATACATATGACACAAATATATGATAAACTTCGAAACATATAGTATATATATCTATATATATTATATTATATATGATATTTATAAACATATCTGGGGTGGGAGTTGGGGGCGACCCAGATGTCAAACAAGCTGCCAGCCAAGGTGTGACTTCATAAATAAAATCCAGCTTACCTCAGTTGGGTATCGTTATGTGTGCCGGCGTGCACTGGGCCGTATCCCCGGGTAGAAACCTTCCTAGTTGACAGTATAGCACAGTGTCTATTCTCAGAAAGTTTGCTTAAGTGCAGAAATCTCCCTGAGAATTATTTAAACTTACACCACCACATAACTCATAACTAAGACTATATATATTACATGCGGTAATTAATCATAGTACTACACTGTAAGTAACCTCTCGATAAGCAACAGATACTCATTTACTATAGACCGCACGTATGCCCTTGCAAACAGTTAGCAGGCTCATAGTCGCCGTCCAACCAACCAACCAACCAACCAACTACTATATAGCGCTTTATCGTAGCGTATCGATAAAACTGCTACTGCTTTGGCGATTAGCGTTGTGGCTACGCGAGTTCTTTTACGAGCGATACGGTCGAACAATATAGGTGATACTATAATTCACATAGTGGACTTTATTTCTTCTCCAGCTAGGGTAAATAGTGAGAATGTCTTGAGTGAAATTAGGTGTCCCTCCCCAAAATAAAACAGATACTCCCACAAAATTTTGTAATAAAACCGTTAATTTCCACTTAGAGGGTATTTACGTGATCCTAGACCAGTCGCAAATGTTTGTAAAAAGAGGGGCCTAGTCTTCCCTACTATTTTACCAAAGCTGGAAGAAGAATGACTGTGAGGATTAAGGTAAACCCCTAGTGGAATATTAACAGTTTTATTACCCAAAATTTGTGGGTTTCTTGGTTTTGGTTGGGGACACCTAATACCTAAAGAACAGAAAAGAGGGGATTCACAGATGTACCTTTCCAAGGATCTTTAAAAAACGCAGTGCCCTGCAGCAGTAGAGTTTTAGGCGCCGTTAAGCTATTAGTAGTTGGTTGGTTGGTTGTTGGTTGGTGGATTTTACGGCAAGATAACCCTTGGGTACTTGTAATGTAAACTTTGTTTAGTAAATTATGGTGTAAAAAAAAAAGAAAACCACAAATTTTGTAATAAAACTGTAATTTCAACTAGGGGGTAGGGTTAGGGTTAGGGTTAGGGTTTGGGATTAGGGTTTAGGGTTAGTTTAATGGGAAAATAAATAAATAATTTGGGTTCTGTTTTTTTTTTCTGAGTCATCCTGTACAGGGTGACCCAGAAAAAAGAAGGCAATTTCAAATGCGCATAAAAAAAATTAAATAATGTCCAGTGTCTCATCAATTTCGAAATTGATCAGACACTGGACATTATTTTTTTATACGCATTGTAATTGCCTTCTTAATATAAATAAATAATAATATGTAAACACGGTTTGTTTTGAATGGCTTTTTGCCGACAATTTCAGGGAGAATAAGTGCTTAATTGGAGTCGTACCTAATTTTGAAAATTAATTAATTTTCAAAATTAGGTACGACTCCAATTAAGTCCCGGTTTCGATTTCGGTCGGAGGGAAATCGTTAGTATATATCGCTGATGAGACTTAATAAAGTTGAAACAGTCTGTACGATATTCTTCACACCGAGTAATTCTTTTCGAAATTTACTTGTCATTATTATCTTCTATAATTATCGAATTTATGCAATATGTGCATTGTAATTGCCTTCAAGTAAAAAAATAAATATTAATATATATACTTTATCCAACAATGCTTCTAAAAAATAAACATCCAAAATATCTTATAAATTTATATATATATATATAATATATATATATATATATATATATATATAAGCAATATTCAGCTTACTAATTGATTGACCCTAGTATACATCTAGTCATCTATATCATTGAGAAATTAACATTCCAAGTTATTTTGTGAGGCTTTAAGGGGGTGGGAGAGGAGGATTTCTGGGATTATATTCAAAACTGTAGTCTCATCTTTAAATACAGTTTGGTGTAATACCCAAAAGGGGCAATAAGGGGCTCTCAAAGTAGTTTTTTGACAAAAAGCAGAAAGCCCCCTTGGTTTGATTTCAGAGTTTACCTTCTCCTAGACCGGATTCCATACCAAGTTTAAAGTACCTAGTTTGGTTTGGTTTGTTTTGTTTTACGGCATATCAACCTCAGTGGGTCATTTAATGACGATAAAGTTTTGAAATAAATCAATTCTTAATGGATAATACATTTTTTTATAAATACATTTTTCTATGTAACCCATAGATGGGACCCTAACAGGTACTACCACTCCGGGTCAGAGTGGACCAGGGATCAATGGTGATGAAGGGGTGCTCCACATTCCCCAAACCTCCAAAACTGGACCCTCACCATCAGATAGAGTTTACCGTCATTCCCAGGACATGTAGACCCGCAGCCACCGCCTTCTAGCACTCATACCAAGTTTAAAGTGCCTAGACTTCCCTACTATTTACCCATAGCTGGAGGAAGAATACTTGGATTTGTAGCTTTTCCAAGGATCTTAGCGCTATGCGAAATACAAACAGCATCGTCAGGGATTTGAACTCGTCTCGCGGTGTCCGTTTTCTCCGACGGTAACTATTGCACCACCCGCCTCCTCGTAGAACAGAACTAACGCTGAGGAAATAAAGAAAGAGTAGTAAGATCACACTTTTAATATAAATTCATTTTTATCTTCCCCAAACCTCCCCCGCCCTGTCGGCTGGGGCGTTAGAATGCACCGACTGCACCTCTGCAGAAGGGTAAGACTCCCCCAATGGGGCCACCTGTTGGTCGTGGGTGGCGACTCGTGATGCTGAAGGATAGAACCCAGGTGGATGAGCAGTTCATGACATGCAATACTCCACTGGCCTATCTTGGGCTAGACGGGCAGTCGGAGAGGTCCCCTCCGATCAATCGGGTCATGTCAAGCCCTAGCACCTATATGATTTTCCCAACCCTATTGCCCTTATGGCAAGCCCCAACCCCTTTTTATCATATGGTGCTGGCTAGAAGGCGGTGGCTGCGGGTCTACATGTCCTGGGAATGACGTTAAACTCTATCTGATGGTGAGGTTCCAGTTTTGGAGGTTTGGGGAATGTGGAGCACCCCTCATCACCATTGCTCCCTGGTCCACTCTGACCCGGAGTGGTAGTACCTGTAGGGTCCCATCTATGGGTTAAATAGAAAAATGTATTTATAAAAAAATTGTATTATCCATTAAGAATTGATTTATTTAAAAACTTTATCGGCATTAAATGACCCACTGAGGTTGATATGCAGTAAAACAAAACAAACCAAACCAAACCATACTATTTACCCATAGCTGGAGGAAGAATACTTGGATTTGTACCTTTTCCAAAGATCTTACCGCTATGCGAAATACAAACAGCCACGTCTTGGATTTGAACTCGTCTCGCCGTGTCCGTTTCCTACGACGGTAACTATTGCACCACCCGCCTCCTCGTAAAACAGAACTAAACGCTCAGAAAATAAAGAAAGAGTAGTAAGACCACACTTTTCATATAAATTCATTTTTATCTTCCTCAAACCTCCCAGGGAAGCATCTGTGGCAGAACACGTTTTTCTTATATTGGTTTATCAGCGGGCCTACACTAGTAGGGGAACACCTAAGATCTTCACCAACGAAGCGCAAAGCCGAGAAGATATGTTTCCTGAAGAAAAAGAAGAGTATAACAGATACCATTACATCCGATGATATTCTTTACTTGTAAGCTTGTATTATTGTGATCTTAGGTCAAAATTAAATTAAAAAATCAAAGGTGTCATTAGGCGAGTCAACATCAATTAAAAATAGAGATTAAATCTCTATTTGTCTGTAACCGAAACTACGTTTCCGCTTATATCACAATACCGAGGAAGCGCGTGGTGTAATGGTTAAAGTCATGGGAAATGGACTTGTCGCTCCGAGTTCAAATCCTGGACGTGGTAATTGCATTTCACTTAGCGCTAATACTCTTGTGAAAGGTATGAATCCTTCTCTCCCTCAGGCTATGGGTAAATAGTAGGACAGACTGGGCTCTTTAACCTTGGTTAGGCAACCGGTCTGGGAGAAGGAAAACTCTGAATACAAACCTGTTGTACTCCGCTTAAGAAATTGACCTTGTGTCACATCCTGCTCATGCGGAGGGGGTTGGTATATATATATATTATATATATATATTATATATATATTATATATATTATATCACAATACCGAAAAATCATCAATACAATAGAATAAAAAACAAACCTGTAATCAGTTTAAAACATTTTTTTTTACTCTCGCCCGTTTCTCAGTAACAATAGGTTTACAAAAGTTTACAAATAAATACCTACGATTTTGTGTAAGATTTGTGTAAACTATTCGATTAATCCCTTATTAGATGGGGGGGGAGCAGAACTAAGTTTCCATTTCAAATTATTTTATCTATTTATTTACTTTTTTTTTACTGCTTTGATATATTTGAAGATTTTTCTTACTTGTAATAGAAACCCTCTAGCATTGAATTTTTAACTCCCACCCCGCTCAGGCACTACTTTACAGAAATTATTTTTTATACCGCCCGGAGGGTGTTTTCTTTTTGGTAGTGTAATAATACTGGAGATTAGGTCTCTGTTTTTATGTAAACGAAACATCGTCACTGTTTACTCCACATTACCCAAAATCGTCGTAACATAGAACAAAGAGCAACCTTATATTATATTCACTCAAAATTTGATTATGCAAACTTAGATGGTCCTTATCCTTTTTAAAAAAAAGTTTTAATAAATACGTAAAAAGTAAAGTAAAGTCGACGGGGCGGCCTAATGTCGATATCAGCCAGGGAGTCTATCCTTTTTTCAATAGCGCTAGACAAAGGAGATAGTTTTAGCATCTGAGGTGGAGCGTCAAACCTACCATCAGCTCCTTACTTTACCGCACAGATCCCTGTGCTACTCATACGCTGAGTTGGCGTGGACCGGTATCGAACTATGAACCTTGTGGTTTCTAGCCGAACGCTCTACCGAGTGAGTTAACCCGGCCCAAATACGTACTCAGCATTATATATTTATAAATAGTTTGTCTTATTTGAATATCTATTGATAATGGAGATTCGCTTCCGGTTTTTGTCTGTAACAAAAATTACGTCATTGTTAACGTCACATTACCCAAAATTGTCATAACAGAATAAATACACTCAAAATTTGAACATGCAACGTTAGACAGTCCTCATTGTTTAATAAAACAAGTTTTAATAAATACATGCCCGGCATTATTGATCATTATTGATCTATATATAGTCTGTTTTATTTTACTATATATTTAAAGTTATCTAACGTATAGAATTTTACGAAAATATTATTTACAAACAAAAATTCGTCATGTCATCTTGTCCTAGACTGAATTTAAACACATTTTTGAATTCAACTGTAAACAGACCGGATGTTGGTTTCGGCATGTGCAAAAAAACCGGATGTAGCATTACGCAAAAGGATTTATGGATAAAAGTGGGCTAAAGTTGATATAAATTTTTTTAAAAGTACACACACACACACACAGATATATATATATATATATATATATATATATATATATATATATATATATTATATATATAATTTAATATACCAAGCGTGTTGGTAGATCCTTGCGGAGAGAAAAAACCCGGCAGAGAGTTTGATTGTAAAATATACTACCAAACATCAACCAGGAAGAAAAAAAAATTTTGAAAAAAAGAAAAGACCAAGATATTCGTACCAACAAAAAATAATCTATTGGTATAGTATTTGGCCAAAAGAAAAAACAATTTATATGTATATAAGATATATATATATATTCATATAACCGCTAGGAGAAGCTAATTTGTAAAAAGTGCTCGATACCTAAGTAGAGCCAAGTAATAAGGATAATCTACTGAGTCAGACGAAACTACTATTAGTTTCGCATAAAGCTCTTCAGGGCTAAAATCTGACTCAGATTTTAGCCCTGAAGAGCTTTATGCGAAACTAATAGTAGGTTCGTCTGACTCAGTAGATTATCCTTATATATATATATATATATATATATATATATATTATATACACTAAAATTAAAAAATTAAAATTTTAATATTAAAATATTTAACTTTGGAAAAACTTAAAAATCTTCTAAGCGAGTTTATTTTAATATTTTTGTGTTTTATGTTATTCTTTTTATTTTTATTTTTTTTACATTGGTAAGTGTATAGTTTATATTTTTCATTATTCAGTGTTTTATTTATTAAAATAAAAGGTTATTTTTTATTATTTAGTGTTTTATTTATCAAAATAAAAATAATGATGTTCGATTTTATTAGGGGGCGGTTCTCATGTGGAAGTCATTTGTTTTTTTTTTTTAGAAAAGCGAGTTACAATAAACGAATGGAAGCTTTTAAAATTTTTCAATTTGAAAATCTGATTTGCAATTACTATGTATACGATAAGATATAACTAAAGATTATTGAATTGATATTCATTAATAATAAAATATAACTGGAGGTTATTATTGAAGAAGAACAATATTATAGTTGCTTAGTCTGTTTTAACTTGTAATTTTCATTTATTCATTAATATTCTATTGTCTTAATATTTGTTTGGCTAAAAAAAGAAAAAATTTTCAGGTTGATGTTTTATTGTTTGGTAATTAGCACATTTTGTTCGTTTTTCATATTAAAGTTTCCTTCGTTTAATGCTGTACATTAATAAATACTACAGTCAATTCTTTTTTCAAATTTTATAAATCTTGTTAGATCATTAAAATAGCTTTGTAATTTTAATTCAGATAATTTTGATTTTCTTCGTTAAAAATTAGATAAAGTTATTCAGTTAGTTCCAAGGTTACTTCAATAAATAAATGCTTACTTTAATAAATATGAAATTTATTAAATCTCTAAGAAAATGAATTAAAAGCGTATTATTCGTTCATTGATACTACAGAGATTTTAAATATATTTTATTTATCAAAAAGAATCTTTAAATAATTTATTTTTCTACAGAATTGAACTTGAATTTAGTTTATTGACATTATATTTTTACTCCCACCCACCTCAGGCAATATTTAAAAAAAATCTATATTTATGTCACCCGGAAGGCATTTTATATTTTGCTGGAAATAATAATAGGACTTTATTTGATTAGAATAATTTCCGAGCTGAAGAGATAGTAAACTTTGAAATATCCCATCATACAGGTAAAATATACCAAGCAAATTTGGTATAGCCGTGGGCGAAATTTAGTAGGCATAGAGTAAATAGCCTTTTCTCATTGTGAGGAGTCCCCGTGGCGTATTTGCTAACGTGCTGGACTGCAACATCGTAGTAAGCGAAATCGAATTCTAGAGATGCTATTACGTTCATTTTCGAACTAATACCTTTGGGAAAGGTATGGGCCATCAACACCCAACTATGGGTTAAATAGTACTACGACTGTTTTTCTACAAAAAATGGCTTTCACATTAAATAACCCACGAATCATTTCAATAAAGGTCCTACTCAAAACCTTTGGGAAATTAAGGGGATAAATTGTTCCAACAAATATTTGAAATTGATTTGTTAAATTGTCTACTGGACTTATTCCAAAAGATGTGTGAAAGTTCAGGCAAAGACGTCCAAATCTGGTTAAATTGGAACGTGTACAGAAAAAAAATTAAATATTCAAATTCTCTGATCTTTTTGAAAAGTATTTCATTCACTCCCCCATATATATATATATATATATATATATATATATATATATATATATATATATATATATATATATATATATATATAATATACCAAACTTGTTGATTAAATCCTCGCAGTGAAAAGAAATCCAGCAAATAGTTTGATTGTAAAAATATATTACCAAACATCACCCGGGGAGAAAATTATTTGGGAAAAAAGCAAAGACCAAGATAATCGTACCAACCAAAATTAATCTATTGCTACAATATTTGGCCCAAAGAAAAAAACAATATATATATATATATAATATATATATATAATATATATATATAATATATATATATATATATCATACAAAACCGCCAGGAAACTAAAGCTAATAAGTAAAAAGTGCTCAATACCTAAGTAGAGCAAATACTAAAGATAAATCTAATGATTCAGATAAACCTACTAAAAGTTTCGCTTAGTGCTCTTCGGGGCTAAGATCTTAGCCATGAAGATCACTAAGCGAAACTTTTAGTAGGTTTATCTGACTCATTAGATTTATCTTTATTATTTGCTCTACTTAGGTATTGAGCACTTTTTACTTATTAGCTTTAGTTTCCTGGCCGTTTTGTGTATATATATATATATATATATATATATATATATATATATATATGGAGAGTATTTAAGAATTTAACGGCAAATTAATTGATAAACTATTTCAATCCTTTTATAGAATAGAAAATAGAAGTGTGTAGCTGGAAGTAATGGCAATACAGGAGCTCTTCTTCTTGTACAGAGTTCTGGAAATGGAGCCTCGCCACCCAATATAGTTTAGTACCATACCAATGTCACCTACCTTTGGGACGTTCTGCATAGGAACAGAGTGATTGTTTCCTAAACACAGCTGAGAAAGCAAACAAGAATCGAAGGTGTGTCAAAAAGTACCGGGTTTAAAGCTGTATTTACCAAGATAGGAATGAACAATGAATAGAGCGTTAATTTTTTTCAGAATACAAGGTTAGTAAAAAAGAATGGAGTTTAAAGCTGTATTTACCAAGATAGGAATAAACAATAAATGGAATGTACATTTTTTTCAGAATACAAGGTGTGTTAAAAAGTACCGGTTTTGAAGCTGTATTTACCATAATAGGAATTAAAAATGAATGGAATGTTAATTTTTTCAGAATATAAGGTGTGTTAAAAAGTATCGAGTTTGAAAATGTATTTACCAAGATAGAAATGAACAATGAATGGAACATTATTTTTTACAGAATACAAGGTGTGTCAAAAAGTACCAGGTTTAAAGCTGTATCTACCAAAATAGGAATAAACAATGAATAGAACGTTAATTTTTTTTTTCAGAATACAAGATGTGGTAAAATGTATCGAGTTTAAAGCTGTATTTACCATGATAGGAATGAACAATGAATGGAACATTATTTTTTACAGAATACAAGGTGTGTCAAAAAGTACCAGGTTTAAAGCTGTATTTACAAAGATAGGAATAAACAATGAATGGATCGTTATTTTTTTTTTTCAGAATAAAAGGTGTGTCTCAAAGTATCGAGTTTAAAGCTGTATTTAGCAAGATAGGAATGAACAATGAATGGAATATTCATTTTTTTTCAGAATATTAGGTGTGTCAAAAAGTTTTTTAAAAATATCGATACTTTTTTTGACACACCTTGTATTTACAATATAAGACAAGGACGGAGAAGTAGATTTAAGATGTTACAAAGATGACAATAGAATGGTTCAAACAACTATATTTAATGTTTAACAATCTATCCACAAATTAACTCAGTCGATTAGGCATAAAATGTCCTTTCCGATTATTTGCGCAGACCTTGGGCTCAAAAGGCTGGACAAATCAAAAATAAAACATTCGACTCTGTTAATGATATCGCCATTCTCGACTATTACGCCATTCCGCCCGGCCCGACAAGGTCATCAGACAATGCTCTTTAAAATCGAGGCTGATTGAAACAGCTCACATCAAATTGTAGACAATGAAACATCCCGTTCGGCTGATTTATGCCCTTAGACTGTCCGGGGATAAGTTAGTTAATGAAGGGTCAGCGGTTTGACGGCAAGATCCCGGACAATCTCTTGATCCATCTGTCAGCTTAGCTTCGGTTCTTAAAGAAACGTAAGGCGAAGCTTATGTCGCATATTTCAAGTCAATTTATAGTGAGACACGGACAGGAACAATCTACAGACCGTCTCGGAGGGCAGACATAAAACATTAAGAGTCAGATCCGATGAAAGGCACACACACACACACACACACACACACACACATACATATATATATATATATATATATATATATATATGTGTGTGTGTGTGTTAGTGCGTGTGTGTGTGTTATATATACACTTCCATATAAAAATATCAAAAAATTATAGAAAAAAAAATTAAATGAATAAACAACAAATAAATGAAATGCCGAAGGGATCGACGCAATTTTTGTTCTTTTCCACCCATGAGCTTCGGCTTGTGGGTGGGCCCACGTTAAAACGTGCCCAGCCCATACAAGTGGGGTATGAGGCAAATACTCGACCCCCGGTTCAGTGTCGACCGATGAGTAAGGACAATGAAGTGTTACACCATACTCTCCAGATTTGAAAATGACCATTAGATTCAATTCAGTGTCATACATAGGTTGCTGTTTTCTTTTTTTCTCGGAGGGGGGGGTCTTACCTCTGCAGAGGATATAGTCAGCGTATTCTAAAGCCCACCGACGAATGCATAAAATGTTCCGTACACAGATTTTGCCGACCTTCATCAGAGTAGTATTTTTATTTTTATTTTTTTATTTTGTTAAATTTTTTTCCTATTATTATCATCATCATCATTTCAACTCCATCTGATTATTTTAATAATAATAATAACGTAAATCCGTATACATTTTGATAAACAGACCGAAACACATGTGTAAGTGATATCGATTAAAAGTGATATCGATAAAATTCATTTTTATCCATCTACATTTCTTTTCTTTACTCATTTTTTCCTCATATTGTCGATTCATTTCCCATTCTCACACCACACACACACACACACAAACACACACCACACACACACACACACACACAACACATATATATATATATATATATATATATATATATATATATAACAACGGTTAACTCCATTTTTGAAGTCCATTTATGATGTATTTTCAAACAGTCTCCACATGTTAACCATACCGTTACGAGAAGAGATTGGAGACATTAGATTTAACTACTTTGCTGGAAAGAGGAATGAGACGGGATCTAATTGAAACTTTCAAAATAATTAATGGATTTCAAATTATGGTAGATATTCTTTTTAATATTTCTCCTTGAAGTGGAAATTTACTGTCAAAATATATTTCAAAAACTAAGTCTATTAATCAATGTGATTTTACTTAATAGAATTTGATATATACATAGATACTGTAGGTACTTACCCAACCCATTCACCACGGGTAGGATGTAATACGAGGTCGCAAGTATGGGGCATCCAGCGGGGATCGTAATCGTTATTCAGCAGTAATTGATGTGAGAGTCTAGATGGTTAACCATTATACCACGATGAGATGTCTTATGTATAGATATTGAATTAATGTTGCATATATTCTGTGCAAAGACATTTTTTTAATTAAATGTTGATGGTAGAAAATAGTAAAAAGGAGAGATAACCAATGATGCATAACAAACAAACTAATAATAATAATAATAATCTTATTATAATGGAGATTGTCTGATATTCTGTCTGTAACCGAAACTATATTACTACTCAAGTTAAAATTCCCTTAGTTATTGACATCGCATTCTCAATGATTTTATTTTTTTATCTAAACCTCAATTATTAATAAAATTGTTTTACATTATTAATACCGTTAACCATATCTACATACTAACAACATGCAATTATATTTATATATACAACAAAATAGCGGTTTACAGTTTGAACGGAAAGGCTAATTTGCATATTGATATTAGAAATGTGATTTTAATAAATATGTACACAGTATTATTGATTTCTAACTGTTTGGTTTTATTTTAATGAATATAAGCAAAAATCTCTTCAATGAATCTTAAATGAAATCCATTGACGGGAAAAAATAACTGTAATTTTATTCTTTACTTACTCTTTTAAGTAAATACTTAAATTAGAAAAAATAACAATGAAAGACGAGAGTGATGGAAGAGTAAGTTCAGTTGTTCTATCTTTCGATTATACTCCCTCTGTTTCAAATCTGTTTTTATCTGCATTTTCCATTTAGTTTCATTAGCCTTTCTAATTTAATACAATATTTTATTACATTAAAACTTAAATATTTGCACCCGGAGGGTGCATATATTTGCTAGTAATAATAATAATAATAATAATAATAATGGGACTTTGAGATAAAGACTGATCATCCTATTGTTGTATATCCTTTTCTTACTTCTTACTTCTGGTCGTATTTTCTTCTGGCCGGCTTTGCTATTTCTTCATCTATCTTGGTCTGGTCTCTTCTAAGGTCTGGACTTTCTTGGGGACTTCGGGTCTGGTTTCTGTTAGGGATTTCTCCTTATCAGAAGCCCTGTGTCATTGTTAGTTTTTAGGTAATAAACACAAGACTTCGATTTACTTTAATGTACTTTATTTTCAATCCCCAAACCAGACATCTGCGCAGGTGAGACTTACATCCTACAACCTCGGCTCCTACCTTCTAACTGACTGAGACTTACTTACTATCGTTTAATCGGAAGACAGGGTCTACTATGCGTTCCGGTTCTCACGATTTATACCCGGAAGGCAAGGTGAGAGTGAGGTCAAGTGCCGTCACTCACTCTCAAGTCCATCAGCTGCACTAATCGCCATTATGTTTCTATACTACCTTATATAAATATTAGGGATCTAATGACTATGTAACACTATCCCAGCTAGGAGACCAGACCTAGTGTTGAATAACAAAAACACAAAAATAGTAAAATACAAATCTAAATACAAAAATAAAAATCCTTTTCTAAAATCCGTTGCGGGCCTACCGTCAACGGGTTAATACTCATCCTGTTTGAAAAAGAGAATTTGTCTATCATCGAGTTTGGAATATGTTGTTGTTTTTTTTGTTCAAAAACTGTTACAACAAGATATACATAACTTTCGCTGACCGAGAAAAGCGTTGGCGGACGTGCTTATATTTGTCACTTCCGCATAACTTTTTCGCAACATCAAGGTTTTCGTTTTAAATTCATATTATTTTCGTCTCCGCTATTGATATAGTCTGGAGTATAAACAAGCCCTGAAGATGATTTTTATAAATCAAAATATTGTTCAATATTAGCTATGAATATGATATAAAATCTTTTCACTTTAACACCATATGGTGTTGTTTTCATATCCTTTTATCTATACTCATAGTTGTACATATATGTACCAATTCGTAGTCAATGTGATAAGGTGCAAACAATGGGGACACATTGCATAGACAATCAACTTTGTTTTCGGCGTAAGGTTAAGAATATGACGTCAATATTCTACCTCGGATGTGTGCTTATCTGCTGACAGGAAGTGGCAGTCAGCGAAGCGTGTCTGATTCTGGGGACTGTGACTTAAAAAATAAAAAAATAAAAAATGTAAAAAACGTAAAAAAAATAAAATTAAAATTAAAAAAGTAAAAAAATAAAAATAAAATATAAAAAATATTTAAAAAAATGAAAAAATAAAGTTAAAAATAAAATTAAAATAAAAAAGTAAAAAATAGAAATATTTTTTTTTAAAGTTAAAAAAAAATATTAAAAACCAACCAACCAGCCAACCTTATTGTTCACATAGACTTTAATACACATATACAATTGCTATGTACGCTGATGTTTTGATTTCTCACACTTTCAGAGAGAGAGAGAGAGAGAGAGAGAGAGAAGAGAGAGAGAGAGAGAGAGAGAGAGAGAGAGAGAGAGAGAGAGAGAGAGAGAGAGAGAGAGTCAGTGAGCGTGTCTGATTCTGGAGACTATGACTTAAAAAATATAAAAAAAAAAAACGTAAAAACGAAAAAAAATTAAATTAAAATTAAAAAGTAAAAAAATTAAAATAAAATATTAAAAATATTAAAAATTAAAAAGATAAAAATAAAATAAAATAAAAAAGTAAAAAAATAAAAAATGTTTTTTTTTTTAAGTAAAAGAAAAATTAAAATCCAACCAACGAACCCTATCGTTCACATAGACATATTCTTGTACAATTGCTGTGTTCGCTGATATTTTGATTTCTCACACTCTCAGAGAGAGAGAGAGAGAGAGAGAGAGAGGAGAGAGAAGAGAGGAGAGAGAGAGAGAGGTGTCTGATTCTGGAGACTATGACTTTGGGACAGTAAAATCCAACCAACCAACCCAATCGATACATAGACTTTAATACACATATACTTATACAATTGCTATGTACACTGATGTTTTGATTTCTGAGAGAGAGAGAGAGAGAGAGAGAGAGAGAGAGAGAGAGAGAGAGAGAGAGAGAGAGAGAGAGAGAGAGAGAGTCTGTGAGGCGTGTCTGATTCTGGAGACTATGACTTTGGGACAGTAAAATCCAACCAACCAACCCTATCGTTTACATAGACTTTAATACACATATACTTATACAATTGCTATGTACACTGATCTTTTGAGAGATGCAATAAATAGACCCATAAATTACGTTCACTTTTATTCAAATATTCTAAAAGAATTAAAAAAGATTAACTATAATATACAAATAAATAATCTAAACTCATTATTCAGATCCAATCTTCGTCTAATCTGCCATCCGCTATTTTCGGATTAAGCTTTTCATTATGTCAGCACCAGTGTGTTCATGTCATCTAAATAATAAATTTAAAAAATAGAATAAAGTATAAAAAGAATACAAGGACACAAAAAATGGACGCCATTTTCCCTCAAGTTTACGCGCTATCTTCCAAGTTAAAATATTTATTTCACAACGATTTTTTTTTTAAAAGCTTTGACGACTATTTTTTCGTTTTAGTCATGTGTTTTATTTCTTTATTTTGTTTTGTTTCGTCTTTTTTAACATTTTTATTCTAGATTAACGTCTTTTCCACGAGATTTTTTTTTGTCCATAAAAAAATTAAGAATTTCACCATTCATTATTCCTCTAATGATAGTCAGATATCTTGTTTGTTGTCAAGCGGAATTAATATTCTTCCTGCTCTGCGTTTTAGCTTGTTTTTTTTCTTTTTTCTTTTCTTTTTTTTTATCTCTCCACTTGATTGGGCCGATTTTCATTGTTTTCGCCTAAAATTACCAGAAAAGCCATCCAGATTATTTATTTATTCATCACCTTTTTTTTTCTTCTTTTTTTTTTTTTGGTTTTAGCGAATGAAAGAAAAAAAAAAGAAGAAAAATAGAAGAAAATAAAATGAAAGGATGTCTCTGTGCGCGATTCT
>CM042160.1:8046164-8073664 GCA_023376005.1 Doryteuthis pealeii
AGCCCTTGCAGCGTAGCAGTTTAGTCGCCGTAGCTATTAGTTAGTTGGTTTGGTTGGTTGGCTGGTTGGTTGGATTTTACGGCAAGTCAACCTTGGGTTATTTGGTAATGTTTGAACTTTTGCTTAGTAAATTAGGGTGTCCCAAAAACAACAGAATCCCCACAAATTTTGTAATAAAACTGTTAATTTCTAACTAGGGGGGTTTAGGGTTAGAGTTTGGGATTAGGGTTAGGGTTGGGGATTAAGGTTTAGGGTTAGTTTAATCGGAAAATAGATAAATAATTTGGGTTCTGTTTTTTTCTGGGTCATCCTGTACAGGGTGACCCAGAAAAAAAGAAGGCAATTTCAAATGCGCATAAAAAAAATTAGATAATGTCCAGTGTCTCATCAATTCCAAAATTGATTCGACACTGGACATTATTTTTTATACGCATTTGTAATTGCCTTCTTAATATAAATGAAATAATAATATACTTAACAATGCTTCAAGCAAATTATCAGATACTATATATATATATATATATATATATATATATATATGAAGTCCCGGTTTCATTTTCTGTCGGAGGGAAATCGTTAGTATACATCGCTGATGAGACTTAATAAAGTTGAAACAGTCTGTACGATATTCTACAAACCGAGTAATTCTTTGCGAAATTCACTTGTCATTATTATCTTCTATAATTATCGAATTCATGCGATATGCGCATTGTAATTGCCTTCAAGCACAAATATAGATATTAATATATATACTTTATTCAATAATGCTTCTAAAAAATAAACAAACATCCAAAAAATCTTATATATATATATATATATAAGCAATATTCAGCTTACTAATTGATTGACCCTAGTATACATCTAGTCATCTATATCATTGAGAAATTAACATTCCAAGTTATTTTGTGAGGCTTTAAGGAGGTGGGAGTGGAGGATTTCTGGGATTATATTCAAAACTGTAGTCTCATCTTTAAATACAGTTTGGTGTCATACCCAGAACACCCCACATCACCTGGAAGAAAGGGGGCGAGAAGGAGCTCTGAAAATAGTTTTTTGACAAAAGGCAGAAAGCCCCCTTGGTTTGATTTCAGAGTTTACCTTCTCCTAGACCGGTTTCCATACCAAGTTTAAAGTGCCTAGTTTTGTTTGGTTTGTTTTGTTTTACGGCATATCAACGTCAGTGGGTCATTTAATGCCGATAACGTTTTGAAATAAATCAATTCTTAATGGATAATACAATTTTTTTATGAATACATTTTTCTATTTAACCCATAGATGGGACCCTAACAGGTACTACCACTCCGGGTCAGAGTGGACCAGGGAGCAATGGTGATGAAGGGGTGCTCCACATTCCCCAAATCTCCAAAACTGGAACCTCACCATCAGATAGAGTTTAACGTCATTCCCAGGACATGTAGACCCGCAGCCACCGCCTTCTAGCACCCATATGATAAGAAGGGGTTGGGGCTAGCCATAAGGGCAATAGGGTTAAAGTGCCTAGTCTGCCCTACTATTTACCCATAGCTGGAGGAAGAATACTTGGATTTGTCCCTTTTCCAAGGATCTTTGCGCTATGCGAAATACAAACAGCCACGTCTATGATTTGAACTCGTACCGCCGTGTCTGTTTCCTGTGACGGTAACTATTGCACCACCCGCCTCCTCGTAAAACAGAACTAACGCTGGAGAAATAAAGAAAGAGAGTAAGACCACACTTTTCATATAAATTCATTTTTATCTTCCTCAAACCTCCCAGGGAAGCATCTGTAGCAGAACACGTTTTTCTTATATTGGTTTATCAGCGGGCCTACACCAGTAGGGGAACACCTAAGATCTTCACCAACGAAGCGCAAAGCCGAGAAGATATGTTTCCTGAAGAAAAAGAAGAGTATAACAGATACCATTACATCCGATGATATTCTTTACTTGTAAGCTTGTATTATTGTGATCTTAGGTCAAAATAAATTAAAAAATCAAAGGTGTCATTAGGCGAGTCAACATCAATTAAAAATAGAGATTAAATCTCTATTTGTCTGTAACCGAAACTACGTTTCCGCTTATATCACAATACCGAGGAAGCGCGTGGTGTAATGGTTAAAGTCATGGGAAATGGACTCGTCGCTCCGAGTTCAAATCCTGGACGTGGTAATTGCATTTCACTTAGCGCTTATTCTCTTGGGAAAGGTATGAAACCTACTCTCCCTCAGGCTATGGGTAAATTGTAGGGCAGACTGGGCTCTTTAACCTTGGTTAGGCAACCGGTCTAGGAGAAGGAAAACTCTGAATACAAACCTGTTGTACTCCGCTTAAGAAATTGACCTTGTGGCGCATCCTGCTCATACGGAGGGAGGTTAATATATATAATATATATTATATATATAATATATATATATATCACAATACCGAAAATCATCAATACATAGAATAAAAACAAACCTGCAATCAGTTTTAAAAAAAATATTTTTTACTCTCGCCCGTTTTTCAGTAGCAAGAGGTTTACAAAAGTTTACAAATAAATACTTACGATTTTGTGTAAGATTTGTGTAAACTATTCAAATTAATTACTTATTAGATGGGGGGGGGGCAGAACTAAATTTCCATTTGAAATTGTTTTATTTATTTATTTATTTATTTATTTATTTTTCCTGCTTTGATATATTTGATGATTTTTCTTACTTATGATAGAAACCCTCTAACATTGCATTTTTAACTCAGGCACTACTTTACAGAAATTAATTTTTATACCGCCCGGAGGGTGTTTTCTTTTTGGTTAGTAAACAATACTGGAGATTAGGTTCTTCAGTTTGTATGTAGACGAAACAACGTCACTGTTTACTCTACATTACCCAAAATCGTCGTAACATAGAATAAAGAGCAACCTTATATTTATATTCACTCCAAAAATGATTATGCAAACTAGATGGTCCTTATCCTTTTTTTAAAAAAAGTTTTAATAATACGTAAAAAGTAAGTAAAGTCTCGGGCCGGCCTAATGTCGGTATCAGCCAGTCAGCGAGGGAGTCTATCCCCTTTTCAATAGCGCTAGACAAAGGAGATTGTTTTAGCATCTGAGGTGGAGCGTCAAACCTACCATCAGCTCCTTACTTTTACCGCACAGATCCCTGTGCTACTCATACGCTGAGTTGGGCGTGGACCGGTATCGAACTCGGAACCTTGTGGTTTCTAGCCGAACGCTCTACCGACTGAGCTAACCCGGCCCAAATACGTTCTCAGCATTATATATTTATAAATAGTTTGTCTTATTTCAATATCTATCAATAATGGAGATTCGCTTCCGGTTTTTGTCTGTAACAAAAATTACGTCATTGTTTACGTCACATTACCCAAAATTGTCATAACAGAATAAATACACTCAAAATTTGAACATGCAACGTTAGACAGTCCTCATTGTTTAATAAAACAAGTTTTAATAAATACATGCCCGGCATTATTGATCTATATATAGTTTGTTTTATTTTACTATATATTTAAAGTTATCTAACGTATAGAATTTTACGAAAATATTATCTACAAACAAAAAATTCGTCATGTCATCTTGTCCTAGACTGAATTTAAACACATTTTTGAATTCAACTGTAAACAGACCGGATGTTGGTTTCGGCATGTGCAAAAAAACCGGATGTAGCATTACGTAAAAGGATTTATGGATAAAAGTGGGCTAAAGTTGATATAAAATTTTTAAAAAGTACACACACACACACACACACACACACACACAGATATATATATATATATATATATTATATATATATATATATATATATATATATATATATGAATTAATATGAAAATTTAATATTAAAATATTTAACTTTGGAAAAAACTTAAAAATCTTCTAAGTGGGTTTATTTTAATATTTTTTGTGTTATGTTCTTTTTCTTTTTTTTTTTTACATGGTAAGTGTATAGTTTATATTTTTCATTATTCAGTGTTTTATTCATTAAAATAAAAGGTTATCTTTTTATTATTTAGTGTTTATTTATCAAAATAAAAATAATGATGTTCTATTTTATTGGGGGGGGGGTTCTCATGTGGAAGTGATTTGTTTTTTTTTAAGAAAAGCGAGTTACAATAAACGAATGGAAGCTTTTAAAATTTTTCAATTTGAAAATCTGATTTGGAATTACTATTTATACGATAAGATATAACTAAAGATTATTGAATTGATATTCATTAATAATTGTATAAAATATAACTGGAGGTTATTATTGAAGAAGAACAATATTATAGTTGCTTAGTCTGTTTTAACTTGTAATTTTCATTTATTCATTAATATTCTATTGTCTTAATAATTTGTTTGGCTAAGAAAAGAAAAAAATTTCAGGTTGATGTTTTATTGTTAGGTGATTAGCACATTTTGTTCGTTAAAGTTTCCTTTGTTTAATGCTGTACCTTAATAAATACTACAGTCAATTCTTTTTTCAAATTTTATAAATCTTGTTAGATCATTAAAATAGCTTTGTAATTTTAATTCAGATAATTTTGATTTTTTTCGTTAAAAATTAGATAAAGTTATTCAGTTCATTCAATGGTTACTTCAATAAATAAATGCTTACTTTAATAAATAAATTTAATAAATCTCAAAGAAAATGAATTAAAAGCGTATTATTCGTTCATTGATACTACAGAGATTTTAAATATATTTTATTTATCAAAAAGAATTTTTAAATAATTTATTTTTCTACAGAATTGAACTGAATAAAATTTAGTTTATTGACATTAAATTTTTAACTGACACCCACCTCAGGCAATATTTAAAAAAAAATCTATATTTATATCGCCCGGAGGGTATTTTATATCTTGCTAGAAATAATAATAGGACTTTATTTGAATAGAATAATTTCTGAGGGGAAGAGATAGTAAACTTTGAAATATCCCATCATACAGGTAAAATATACCAAGCAAATTTGGTATAGCCGTGTGCGAAATTTAGTAGGCAAAGAGTTAATAGCTTTTTCTCATTGTAGGGAGTCCCCGTGGCGTATTTGCTAACGTGCTGGACTGCAACATCGTAGTAAGCGAAATCGAACTCTGGGTATTCTATTACGTTCATTTTCGAACTAATTCCTTTGGGAAAGGTATGGGCCATCAACACCCCCAACTATGGGTTAAATAGTATTACGACTGTTTTTCTACAAAAAATGGCTTTCACATTAAATAACCCACGAATCATTTCAATAAAGGTCCTACTCAAAACCTTTGGGAAATTAAGGGGATAAATTGTTCCAACAAATATTTGAAACTGATTTGTTAAATTGTTTACTGGACTTATTCCAAAAGATGTGTGAAAGTTCGGGCAAAGACGTCCAAATCTGGTTAAATTGGAACGTGTACAGAAAAAAATTAAATATTCAAATTCTCTGATCTTTTGAAAAGTATTTCATTCACTCCCCCATTATATATATATATAATATATATATATATATATATATATATTATATATATATATATATATATATATATATATAATATATATAATATAAACCAACTTGTTGATAAATCCTCGCAGTGAAAAGAAATCCAGCAAATAGTTTGATTTTTAAAAATTTACTACCAAACATCACCCGGGAGAAAAAAAATATTTGGAAAAAAAGAAAGACCAAGATAATGGTACCAACCAAAATAATCTATTGGTTACAATGTTTGGCCTAAAGAAAAAACAATATATATATATATATATATATATATATATATATATATATATATATATATATATATATTTCATACAAAAAACCCCAGGAAACTAAAGCTAATAAGTAAAAAGTGCTCAATACCTAAGTAGAGCAAATAATAAAGATAAATCTAATGAGTCAGATAAACCTACTAAAAGTTTCGCTTAGTGCTCTTCGGGCTAAGATCTTAGCCATGAAGATCACTAAGCGAAACTTTTAGTAGGTTTATCTGACTCATTAGATTTATCTTTATTATTTGCTCTACTTAGGTATTGAGCACTTTTTACTTATTTAGCTTTAGTTTCCTGGCGGTTTGTATGAATATATATATATATATATATATATATATATATATATATATATATATATAATATATATGGAGAGTATTTTAAGAATTTAACGGCAAATTAATTGATAAACTATTTCAATCCTTTTATAGAATAGAGAAATAGAAGTGTGTTAGCTTGGAAGTAATGGCAATACAGGAGCACTTCTTCTTGTACAGAGTTCTGGAAATGGAGCCTCGCCACCCAATATAGTTTAGTTCCATACCAATGTCACCTACCTTTGGGACGTTCTGCATAGGAACAGAGTGATTGTTTCCTAAACACAGCTGAGAAAGCAAACAAGAATCGAAGGTGTGTCAAAAAGTACCGGGTTTAAAGCTGTATTTACCAAGATAGGAATGAACAATGAATAGAGCGTTAATTTTTTTCAGAATACAAGGTTAGTAAAAAAGAATGGAGTTTAAAGCTATATTTACCAAGATAGGAATAAACAATAAATGGAATGTAAATTTTTTTCAGAATACAAGGTGTGTTAAAAAGTACCGGTTTTGAAGCTGTATTTACCATAATAGGAATTAAAAATGAATGGAATGTTAATTTTTTCAGAATATAAGGTGTGTTAAAAAGTATCGAGTTTGAAGCTGTATTTACCAAGATAGGAATGAACAAGGAGTGGCATTTTTTTTCTCAGAAAACAATGTGTGTCAAAAAGTACCGAGTTTAAAGCTGTATTTACCAAGATAGAAATGAACAATGAACAGAACGTTAATTTTTTTTCAGAATACATGGTGTGTTAAAAAGTATCGGGTTTGAAGCTGTATTTACCATGATAGGAATGAACAATGAATGGAATGTTATTTTTTACAGAATACAAGGTTGTGTCAAAAAGTACCAGGTTTAAAGCTGTATTTACAAAGATAGGAATAAACAATGAATGGATCGTTATTTTTTTTTTCAGAATACAAGGTGTGTCAAAAAGTATCGAGTTTGAAGCTGTATTTACCAGGATAGGAATGAACAATGAATGGAACATTATTTTTTACAGAATACAAGGTGTGTCAAAAAGTACCAGGTTTAAAGCTGTATTTACCAAAATAGGAATAAACAATGAATGGAATGTTAATTTTTTCAGAATACAAGGTGTGTTAAAAAGTATCGAGTTTGAAAATGTATTTACCAAGATAGAAATGAACAATGAATGGAACATTATTTTTTACAGAATACAAGGTGTGTCAAAAAGTACCAGGTTTAAAAGCTGTGTTTACCAAAATAGGAATAAACAATGAATAGAACGTTAATTTTTTTTTTTCAGAATACAAGGTGTGGTAAAAGTATCGAGTTTAAAGCTGTATTTACAAAAGATAGGAATGAACAATGAATGGAACATTATTTTTACAGAATACAAGGTGTGTCAAAATACCAGGTTTAAAGCTGTATTTACCAAGATAGGAATAAACAATGAATGGAATGTTAATTTTTTCAGAATACAAGGTGTGTTAAAAAGTATCGAGTTTGAAAATGTATTTACCAAGATAGAAATGAACAATGAATGGAACATTATTTTTTTACAGAATACAAGGTGTGTCAAAAAGTACCGGGTTTAAAGCTGTATTTACCAAAATAGGAATAAACAATGAATGGAATGTTAATTTTTTCAGAATACAAGGTGTGTTAAAAAGTATCGAGTTTGAAGCTGTATTTACCAAGATAGAAATGAACAATGAATGGAACATTATTTTTTTAGAGAATACAAGGTGTGTCAAAAAGTACCAGGTTTAAAACTGTATTTACAAAGATAGGAATAAACAATGAATGGAACGTTATTTTTTTTTCAGAATACAAGGTGTGTCAAAAAAGTATCGAGTTTAAAACTGTATTTACCTAGATAGGAATGAACAATGAATGGAATATTCATTTTTTTTCAGAATATTAGGTGTGTCAAAAAGTTTTTAAAAAATATCGATACTTTTTTTGACACCCCTTGTATTTATAATATAAGACAAGGACGGAGAAGTAGATTTAAGATGTTACAAAGATGACAATAGAATGGTTCAAACAACTATATTTAATGTTTAACAAGCTATCCACAAATTAACTCAGTCGATTAGGCATAAAATGTCCTTTCCGATTATTTGCGCAGACCTTGGGCTCAAAAGGCTGGACAAATCAAAAATAAAACATTCGACTCTGTTAATGATATCGCCATTCTCGGCTATTACACCATTCCGCCCGGCCCGACAAGGTCATCGGACAATGCTCTTTAAAATCGAGGCTGATTGAAACAGCTCACATCAAATTGTAGACAATGAAACATCCCGTTCGGCTGATTTATGCCCTTAGACTGTCCGGGGATAAGTTAGTTAATGAAGGGTCAGCGGTTTGACGGCGAGATCCCGGACAATCTCTTGATCCATCTGTCAGCTTAGCTTCGGTTCTTAAAGAAACGTAAGACGAAGCTTATGTCGCATATTTCAAGTCAATTTATAGTGAGACACGGACAGGAACAATCTACAGACCGTCTCGGAGAGCAGACATAAAACATTAAGAGTCAGATCCGATGAAAGGCACACACACACATACACACACATACACACACACACACACACATATAATATATATATATATAGTATATATATATATATATATGTGCGTGCGTGTGTGTGTGTTCGTGGGTGTTATATATACACTTCCATATAAAAATATCAAAAAATTATAGAAAAATAAAATAAATGAATAAACAACAAATAAATAAAATGCCGAAGGGATCGACGCAATTTTTGTTCTTTTCCATCCATGAGCTTCGGCTTGTGGGTGGGCCCACGTTAAAACGTGCCCAGCCCATACAAGTGGGGTATGAGGCAAATACCCGACCCCCGGTTCAGTGTCGACCGATGAGTAAGGACAATGAAGTGTTACTCCATACTCTCCAGATTTGAAAATGACCATTAGATTCAATTCCGTGTCATACATAGGTTGCTGTTTTCTTTTTTTCTCGGAGGGGGGGGGTCTTACCTCTGCAGAGGATATAGTCAGCGTATTCTAAACTCCACCGACAGGGTGGGATAGCGCATTGCTATTTGCTATTCTTAACTTATTCTGATTAAAGGACACTAAAATGTGGCACCCAGTGGGGATCGAAATCATGGCACTTGTAAAGCCCTTCTAAAGTTGGGTTATACATATATTTACCGACCCCTCCGCACGAACCGGATGCGACACAAGGTCAATTTCTTAAACGGAGTTCAACAGGTTTGAATTCAGAGTTTTCCTTCTCCTAGACCGGTTGTCTTACCAAGGTTAAAGAGCCAAGTCTGCCCTGCTATTTGCCCATAGCTGGAGAGCGACAGAGAGAGAGAGATAGAGAGAGAGAGAGAGTAGGTAGGATTCATACCTTTCCCAAGGGTAGTAGTGCGAAGTGAAATGCCATTGCCACGTCAAGGATTTGAACCCGGGGTGACGAGTCCATTTCCCAAAACATTTAACCATTACACAACGTGCTTCCATCTAAATTGGGTTATATAAGAATGGTTAGAGTCGTAGGAAATGGACTCGTCGACCCGAGTTCAATTCCTGGACGAAGCTGTTTGCATTTCACATGGCGCTAATACCTTTGGGAAAGATATGAATTCAGTTCTCCCTCCAGCTATGGGTGAATAGCAGGGCATACTGGGCTCTTTAACCATGACTAGGTAACCAGTCTAGGAAAAGGAAAACTCTGAATTCAAACCTGTTAAAATCCGCTTAAGAAACTGACCTTGTGTCGCATCCTGCTCATGCGGAGTCTTTCTAATAATGTAACGTCAAATTCAGTGTCCAATTCAGTGTCAATTGTAGGACATAGGTCTGTATCAAAATATATACAGATTTACGTTATTATTATTATTAAAATAATCAGATGGAGTTGAAATGATGATGATGATGATAATAATAATAGGAAAAATGCATAAAATGTTCCGTACACAGATTTTCCCGACCTTCATCAGAGTAGTATTTTTATTTTTATCTTTTTTATTTTGTTAAATTTTTTTTCCTATTATTATTATCATCATCATCATTTCAACTCCATCTGATTATTTTAATAATAATAATAACGTAAATCCGTATACATTTTGATAAACAGACCGAAACACATGTGTAAGTGATATCGATTAAAAGTGATATCGATAAAATTCATTTTTATCCATCTACATTTCTTTTCTTTACTCATTTTTTCCTCATATTGTCGATTCATTTCCCATTCTCACTCACACACACACACACACACACACACACCACACACACACACAAATATATATATATATATATATATATATATATATATATATATATATATATATATATAACAACGGTTGACTCCATTTTTGAAGTCTCCACATGTTAACCATACCGTTACAAGAAGAGATTGGAGACATTAGATTTAACTACTTTGCTGGAAAGAGGAATGAGACGTGATATAATTGAAACTTTCAAAATAATTAATGGATTTCAAATTATGGTAGATATTCTTTTTAATATTTCTCCTTGAAGTGGAAATTTACTGTCAAAATATATTTCAAAAACTAAGTCTATTAATCAATGTGAATTTACTTAATAGAATTAGATATGTACATAGATATTGTAGGTACTTACCCAACCCATTCACTACGGGTAGGGTGTAATACGAGGTCGCAAGTATGGGGCATCCAGCGGGGATCGTAATCGTTATTCAGCAGTAATTGATGTGAGAGTCTAGATGGTTAACCATTATACCACGATGAGATGTCTTATGTATAGATATTGAATTAATGTTGCATATATTCTGTGCAAAGACATTTTTTTTTATTAAATGTTGATGGGAGAAAATAGTAAAAAGGAGAGATAACCAATGATGCATAACAAACAAACTAATAATAATAATGATAATAATAATAGACACGACCGGGTTGGGAAGGTGATCCACTGGGAATTATGCAAAAAAAATAATTTTGACCATACAACAAAATGGTATATGCATAAACCAGAATCTGTTCTTGAGAACGAAGCACATATAATTCTCTGGGACTTTGAAATAAAAACGGATCACCTTATCCCAGCAAGAAGACCAGACCTAGTGTTGATAAACAAAAAAACAAAAAAAAAAGAAAGAACTTGTCAACTGGTGGATTTTGCAGTTCCAGCAGATCATAGTTACCCATATACCCTATAAAAGCTAAAGGAAAATGAAAAAATGGACAAATACCTGGACCTTGCCAGAGAACTGAAAAAGTTATGGAATATGAAAGTGAAAGTGATATCAATTATAGTTTGTGCACTTGGAACAGTCCCAAAAGGATTAGAAAAGGGTTTGGAATGTTTGGAAATCAGAGGAAGGATTGAAACCATTCAGAACACTGCACTGCTGCAATCTGCCAGAATACTCAGAAGAGTCCTGGAGACTTGAGGAGACTTGCTGTCACTCAGACTCCAGTGAAAGACCATCAGCTAATGCTGATGTGAAAACTCAAAAGGAGCAAATAATGGGACTTTGAGATAAAGACTGATCATCCTAATCCAGCCAGGAGACCAGACATAGTGTTGAATAACAAAAAAAAAAAAAAAAAAAATAGTAAAATACAAATTCAAATACAAAAATAAAAATTATTTTCTAAAATCCGTTGCGGGCCTACCGTCAACGGGTTAATACTCATCCTGTTTGAAAAAGGGAATTTGTCTATCATCGAGTTTGGAATATGTTTTTTTTTTTTTTTTTTCAAAAACTGTTACAACAAGATATACATAACTTTCGCTGACCGAGAAAAGCGTTGGCGGATGTGCTTATATTTGTCACTTCCGCATAACTTTTTCGCAACATCAAGGTTTTCGTTTTAAATTCATATTATTTTCGTCTCCGCTATTGATATAGTCTGGAGTATAAACAAGTTCTGAAGATGATTTTTATAAATCGAAATATTGTTCAATATTAGCTATGAATATGATATAAAATCTTTTCACTTTAACAGCATATTCTGTTGTTTTCATATCCTTTTATCTATACTCATAGTTGTACATATATGTACCAATTCGTAGTCAATGTGATAAGGTGCAAACAATGGGGACACATTGCATAGACAATCAACTCTGTTTTCGGCGTAAGGTTAAGAATATGACGTCAATATTTTACCTCGGATGTGTGCTGACAGGAAGTGGCAGTCAGCGAAGCGTGTCTGATTCTGGGGACTATGACTTAAAAAATAAAAAATAAAAAAGTAAAAAACGTAATAAAATAAAATAAAAATCAAAAAGTAAAAAAATAAAAATAAAATATAAAAAATATTTAAAAAAGTAAAAAATAAAGTTAAAAATAAAATTAATATAAAAAAGTAAAAAATAGAAATTTTTTTTTTTAAAGTAAAAAAAAAAATATTAAAAACCAACCAACCAACCAACCTTATTGTTCACATAGACTTTAATACACATATACTTATACAATTGCTATGTACGCTGATGTTTTGATTTCTCACACTCTCAGAGAGAGAGAGAGAGAGAGAGAGAGAGAGAGAGAGGGAGAGAGAGAGAGAGAGAGAGAGAGAGAGAGAGAGAGTCTGTGAGGCGTGTCTGATTCTGAGGACTATGACTTTGGGACAGTAAAATCCAACCAACCAACCAACCAACCAACCCTATCGTTTACATAGACTTTAATACACATATACTTATACAATTGCTATGTACACTGATGTTTTGATTTCTCTCATTCTCAGAGAGATGCAATAAATAGAACCATAAATTACGTTCACTTTTATTCAAATATTCTAAAAGAATTAAAAAAGATTAACTATAATATACAAATAAATAATCTAAACTCATTATTCAGATCCAATCTTCGTCTAATCTGCCATCCGCTATTTTCGGATTAAGCTTTTCATTATGTCAGCACCAGTGTGTTCATGTCATCTAAATAATAAATTTAAAAAATAGAATAAAGTATAAAAAGAATACAAGGACACAAAAAATGGACGCCATTTTCCCTCAAGTTTACGCGCTATCTTCCAAGTTAAAATATTTATTTCACCACGGTTTTTTTTAAAAAGCTTTGACGACTATTTTTTCGTTTTAGTCATGTGTTTTATTTCTTTATTTTGTTTTGTTTCGTCTTTTTTTAACATTTTTATTCTAGATTAACGTCTTTTCCACGAGATTTTTTTTGTCCATAAAAAAATTAAGAATTTCACCATTCATTATTCCTCTAATGATAGTCAGATATCTTGTTTGTTGTCAAGCGGAATTAATATTTTTCCTGCTCTGCGTTTTAGCTTGTTTTTTTCTTTTTCTTTTCTTTTTTTTTTTATCTCTCCACTTGATTGGGCCGATTTTCATTGTTTTCGCCTAAAATTACCAGAAAAGCCATCCAGATTATTTATTTATTCATCACCCTTTTTTTTCTTCTTTTCTTTTTGGTTTAGCGAATGAAAGAAAAAAAAAGGAGAGAATAGAAGAAAATGAAAATGAAGGATGTCTTGGCGCGATTTATCGCGTTTGCAATTTCATTCCTTATTAAAGTTTTTTTTTTTTCATTTTCATTTTCATTTTCCTATCGTGGGTAAAAATCTTCTACCAGAAACAAATGGACAGAAACAGAAGATAAAATCATTCTTCCGAGGGTAACTGAAAGATATTATACATTTGTCATCACATTTTACACCATTTTCAATACTTCTTCTTCTTCTTCTTCTTCTTCTTCTTCTTCTTCTTCTTCTTCTTCTTCTTCTTCTTCTTCTAATTATTATTATTATTATTATTATTATTATTATTATTATTATTAGTTTTTCACACCAGCCGTAGCGTTGGTCTCTCACTGGTGTATGAGTGACACGTCTCGTCACATCTCCAGGACTCTGCAGAGTATTATTATTATTATTATTTATTATTATTATTATTATTCTTCTTCTTCTTCTTCTTCTTCTTCTTCTTCTTCTTCTTCTTCTTATTATTATTATATTATTATTATTAACATTCTTCTTCTTCTTCTTGTTATTATTATTATTATTATTATTATTATTATTGACTTTCTTCTTCTTCTTCTTGTTATTATTATTATTATTATTATTATTGACATTTCTTCTTCTTCTTCTTCTTGTTATTATCATTATTATTATTATTATTATTATTATTATTATTATTGACATTTCTTCTTCTTCTTCTTTCTTTTTTATTATTATTATTATTATTATTATTATTATTGACATTTCTTCTTCTTCTCATTCTTTTTGTTATTATTATTATTATTATTATTATTATTATTATTATTATTATTATTATTATTATTAGTTTATCACACCAGCGTTAGCGTTGGTCTTTCACTGGAGTATGAGTGATACGTCTCGTCAGATCTCAGGACTCACCAGAGTATTATTATTATTATCCTTATCCTTATTATTATTATTATTATTATTATTATTGATATTTCTTCTTCTTCTTCTTCTTCTTCTTCTTCTTCTTCTTCTTCTTCTTCTTCTTCTTCTTCTTCTTCTTCTTCTTCTTCATCTTCTTCTTCTTCTTCTTCTTCTTCTTCTTCTTCTGAGTTTTTTGCTTTGTGCCGAGAGCTAAATTTTGAGGTATGAACATGCTTCAGATACGCTTATGTTAATAAGTTCTCTAAAAACTTTTAATTTTCCAAATTGATTAATAAAAAGAAATATCTATAAAAAAAATTAACATTAAAACCTATAACAGCACATGATTCATAATATTCTATTTTATTATGCTTTCATACTATACAGTGCTATTAAAAAAACAAAAAAACAAATTAGGGTGTTTTGTGGGCAGGAACGAATTAATGCCATTTCAGTTTATTTCAATGAAGAAAATAGATTTGATATACGAGAATACTGAACATCTAACGGAACGAATTAAACTCGTAAATCAAGGTAATTCTATATCTTATTCAAAATCGATTTGTCTTTGATTTTATTCTGGTCATTTTCTTCTAAATTTAAAATTGATACATTCAAAAAATAAATTGCTCTCATAATCATATTTTTGTTTCATAAAATGTCCACTTAGTGACCTTATTTGCTTGTAAATTTTGCAGACGACATCACAGCGTTAAAAGCTGCCATCACGCATGCGTCAAAATTAAATTGAAACCAGTGCTTATGAAAAATTATTTTGAGATGGAATGCTTTGATATAAACTGTTTATTTATTTGTCTATTTATTTATTTATTTTTAGTCATAGACCAATCAGTGACAATTTAGTTTCGGCAAGAGACGATAGCTAATTTCACGATTTGATTGATTTAATTGGTTGCATTTTACGGCATGTCAACACTTGTTGGGTTATTTTATGCCGAAGACATTATTTTATCTATTTTTTATGGTTATTGAACATTTATTTAAAGTCAATTTTTTTGAACACATTTATTAACTCATTTTTTTCTATTAAACCCATAGATGGGACCCTAACAGGTACTACCGTTCCGGGTTAAAGTAAACCTGGCAGTAATGGTGATAAACTCCCGAGAGTTCCAAAATTGGAACTTCACCACTAGTTGTAGTTTAATGTCATAACCAAGACACTATTACCCTCAGTAACTGCCTTCTAGCACGTGGAGATTAAAAATTCGTTCAATTTTAATAAATAAACAAAAAAACATAGTCGTCTGTCGTAAAACAAAATAAAAATTTCAGAGGAATGGAGCAGAGTGAATATAATGCTTTTTTCTGAAAGTAATAAAAAAAAACTGTTTTATTTTGTTATTCACTTTTTTCACCCCCTCTCAGGCAATATCTTTTAAAAATTAACTTTTACACCGGCCGGAGGGTGTTTTTTCTAGTATATATAATGCTAAAAAATAGCTTTAGGTTATGGTATCACTTTTTTAATTGAAATAAATTACTTTTCTTATGATATGATTCGTTATATATATATATATATATTATATATATATATATATATATAATATATAAAAATTAAGTATATATACATATATATATATTTATATAATATATTATATATATATACATATGTGCGTTATATATATATATATAAACATACATAGGCATAACCACACAAATACATACTTACATACACGCACATGATATATTATATATATATATATATATATATATATATATATATATATATATATATATATATATATATATATATATATACAGAAGAAAATTAAGTTTAATATATATATATATATATATATATAATATATATATATATATATATAATATATATATATATATAAACGTATAGACATAACCACACAAATACATACTTAAATACACATACATGATAATATATATATATATATATATATATATATATATATATATATATATATATATATATACATATAAACGTACACAGGCATGACCACACAAATACATACATACATACACACACACATATGTATGTATATGTTTGTTAATGTGCGCGCCCGTGTGTGTGTGTATGTGTGTGTGTGTGTATGTGTGTGTGTGGTGTGTTGTGTGATTATAGTGGGACCGAATGTACCTCGAAGTTATTCTGTAAAATGTTCCAAAAACCACGTATGTGTTCCAGCTGATGAAACTTGACAACTGACGCGTGACCTCTGTTACTTGTGTGTGTAAAAAGGCACACACACACACGTATATATATATATTATATATATATATATATATATATATACATGTGTTTGTGTATATTTGTGTGTGGGTGTGTATGTGCGTGCGTGCGTGCGTCTCTCTCTCTCTCTCTCTCTCTCTCTCTCTCTCTCTCTCTCTCTCTCTCTCTCTCTCTCTCTCTCTCTCTGTGTGTGTATGGCGGTTAACATCTATCAATAGAGGTAGGTATTGCCTCAATAGGTTGTTTTAGTGCGAATCTATAGTTCCGAGGTTAAGTGTTACATTTCCTGGTTTGTATTAAATGTGGTTTTATATACTTACAATCCTCAGTGAACATTGATGAACCAAGAAGAAAGGAAAGATTACTTATAGACCCCGCCCCCTTTTTTTTTCTCTTCTTAATTTCTATACGAACCGACGCAAAGAGACCTCGTGCCAGAACATGATTGTTAAAAGAATATTACCACAGACCATTGAAAATGCACGAGTTCGTTCCTAGTGTGATACCCTCCTCTGTTCCCCGAAATTTTCTGCGGTCATTTTAAAGCGCTTAGTCTACGCCCCTTTTTATGGGTTTATTATTATAAATAAACTATATAAAACTATGAAATTAATTAAAAAATTGTATTACTTTAAATGGAAAAAATTATTTGAGAAATGTGTAATCAATTTAAAAAAAAAACTTTTTACTTTCGCCCCTTTTTCAGTAACAAGAAGTAAACTGACAGTTTACAAATAAATAAATACTTACGATTTTGTGTAAAATATATGAGTAAAATATTCAAAATAATTATTTAATTAATAATTGATAGATGTGTGCAACACTTTATTTGAGGAGGACAGAACTAAGTTTCATTTCAAATTGTCTTACTTTTTTGATAAATTGGATGATTTTACCTTCTCATGGTACAAACTCCCTCCCCTCTCAGAAAATATCTTACAAAAATTTTACTCCGCCCGGACGCTTTTTTTTTTTTTTTTTTTGTTAGGACATTTAATATAATGCTGATTTATCAAGTAGATGATTATACATTTCTTCTAATCAAAGAGAAATATTTTTAATACAACTTTTTTAATTAATTTCATAATTTATATAGTTTATTTATTTAGTTTATTGATTATAATGTAATGGATTCAAACGTTGAATTATAAGGAATAGCTTTTATTTATTTTATTAGTAATACTTGTTCTTTATTCTATGTATTGACGAATGCTCGTATTCATTCTTCAAGTTCTTCCAAAGTCGTTGGTTTCGTATAGTCGACTTGTTACTTGACAAACCGCAAAGGAAAAAGTCGCAGGATGTTAAATCAGGGCTTCTGGTCGGCCACCCATGCGGATCACGTCGCCCCATCAATTTGCTTGGAAAATGTTGATTCTGCTATTCACGAACAACAATAGCAAAATGCGGAGGAGCACCATCTTGCCAAAAAAATCAAGTCTTCAATATTAAAGAATTGAGAAAAATGTAACTGCATTTAAAGAACGTTATAAATACTAACAAATATATGCACCCTCCGGGTGCAAGTATTTAAGTTTTACTGTAATAAAATATCATTAAATTAGAAAGGCTAATGAAACTGAATAAGAATGCAGATAAAAAGATTTGGAACAGATGGGGTATGATTGGAAAATAGAACAACTTTGAAACTAACTCTTCCATCATTTTCCATTACTCCCGTCTTTCATTGGTAAATTTTCGTAATTTAACTATTTAGTTAAAATAGGAAGTAAAGGATAATATTTCAGTTATTTCTTCTTGTTAATGGATTTCTTTTGAAATTTATCCCCGGGATTTTTGCTCATATTCAATAAGATACAACCAAACAATTAGAAATCAATAAAATTAAGCATATATTTATTAAAATCAAATTTTAAAAATCAATATGCAAATTAGCCTTTCCATTCACACTGTAAACCACTATTTTGTCGTATATATAAATACAATTGCATGTTAATAGTATGTAGATTTGGTCAACAGTCTTAATGATGTAAAACAATTTTATTAAGGTTTTAATTGAGGTTTAAATAAAAATAAATTCATGGAGAATGTAATGTAAATAACAAAGGGAATTGTGACTTGTATAGTAATATAGTTTCGGTTACAGACAGACAAACCCACAATCTCCATTATAATAAGATTTCAAAATAGGGAGTTACTTTTCAATCACCCTGTATATGATCTGTTCTATGATCAGTGATTTTGGACAATTGATACCACCTTTATCTAATTTGCGACATCTCGTTCGTGAACATTCAAAGGTTTTAAAAAATACTTTAGATCATTCACTGTTACATTATATTCTATTTACCGAAATTAATTCTTAAAGAATTTATTTTTCTACAGAATTGAACTAAATAAAATTTAGTTTATTGAGATTGAACTTTTAACTTCCACCCACCCCAGGCAATATTTTTCAAAATTATTTTTTAGATCGCCCGTTTTTTCTTTCGTTTTTTTTCTTTGGTATTATTTATAATATATACAATATTCCACGAGTAATATATAAATCTTGGTATCTTTGGTGTAGAAAACAATGAACTTTTAAGAATAAATTGTTAAGCGTTAATTTATTCGTGGTTGAAACACTAATACTTAATAATATCCTTTTTGAGTTTATAATATTCCTCAAGTAATAATAACATCTTCTGTTTAGAAAGAAAACTTTTTATTCAAAACTGTTCCTGTGTGTACTTATACATGGATGGTACTTGAGGGTAAATAATATATTTTTATAATGGATAAATAATAATAATAAATAAATATTTTATAATAATAATAATAGTCATAATATTTATAATAATAAATAAATATTTTTATAATAATAATAAATGTATATTTTTATAATGGATGAATAATATATTTTTTATAATGGATGGTACTTGAGGGTAAATAATATATATTTTTGATTGTATAAAGTTCCACTAGTAATAATAAAATCCCGGTATCTGGTCTAGAAAAAAATCACTTTTTCTTTTCCTTTAAATTGTGGTGTACTTATTCATAAGCAATGTCGTAATACTTAATGATATCCATTCTAATTGAAAAATATTCTATTAGGAATATTAAAATCCTGGTATCTTTGGTTTAGAAAAAAATAAACCTTTTTATAAAAGATGTGGACCATATGACCTTTAGGCACCCCTTTTTAATCTCGATTATGTTTTCCATTTACACCGTCAATATCCGGTTGTTTTAACAGACTATTTTTAGTTTTTTTTAATTATAAAACTAGCCCCTACCCCTAACCTAACCCTAATCCCTAACCCTAACCCCTAACCCTTACCCCTAACAGACAACTGGATATTGACGGTGTAAATGAAAAACATGTCCTTTTTTAATCGAGATCAAAAAGGGGTGCCTAAAGGTAATATGGTCCAAAAATTTTATGGGGGTACTTATTGTGGGTGATAATTAAATACTTAGTTATTGGTTTTGAAAATCCACAAGAAATATAATATTTTTTAACTTTTTGTTTAGATGATAATGAACGTTTTTATTTAAAAAAACATTTCCTAGGTATACTTATTCATGGGTGATACTGTAATACTTAATATCCTTTTTGAGTGTATCATGTTCTACTTGTAATACTAAAATCCCGATATTTTTTTGTTTAGAAAAATATAAGATTTTTAATCAAAGATAATTTCTTGGAATACGTCTTTATGAGCAATGAACAATATTAACTGTTTCCCTAAACATCTGTAAACTCTTTCCCTGCAAAATTCTCCCAACGGTTGTACTAGGTTTTCTAGGTATTTTTTGCCTGTATGATGGAATATTTCAAAGTTCATTATCTATTCACCTCAGAACTCATTTTATTCAAATAAAGTCCTATTATTATTGTAAAGTGAGCCAGTAGTGGGGGAGCCTGCTCTACTCTGCTTGAGGTAGGCAACGATTTAAAACAAGGCGTAGTTTTGGGTTAGGGTTTAGGTTAGGTGACATATCGAATATATTCTTCAATCTAATTCCCTTGTTGTAATTGGTTTCCTAGGCTTCAAGAAAACGGAAGTGCTAGTTCCCTCATTGAGTAAGGAAAACGGAAGTATCGGTTCCCCCATTGGTATTCATAAATAAAAAGAAGGTATGACTCACTCGGGAGTTAACATCTGACTGAAGTTTTGAGTTAAATTTATTACAGTTACATTCCCGAGTAATTGTGATATTAGGGTAGGTTGATTTTCACTTTTTTAAAATATCAAATTGTCTATCTATGCGAAAGTTGGGTGTTAGTATAATGAATACTGTTACAAAAATTAGATATTTCACTTGCACCATTGATTGAGAAAATACCATCAAATGATCGTCAACTAAAATGCACTGAAACCATCTTTTTTCTAAAGGCTAAATGGTGCGAAAAAGAGTATTTTTAGTGCGTCTTAGTAAACGATATTTGATTATATTTCCTCAAACAATGGTGCAAGAAAAAGATCTCTCATCGAGAGAGAAGCAGAAAATAATTTAAATTCCAACCGGAAGCATTGTTTTTCCAAAAAGCGTGTAAGATATGTTTTGTCTTTGTACATCCGCTGGGTGTTTCGCTAACGTCATGTACATGTCAATGATTCCGGATTAAAAACATTTACATCTAAAAACGGACCTAATTATCATAATGCACTGATGATGATTTTTTATAAATTGAAATATTGTTCAATACAATATTAGCTATGAAAATGATATAAAAACATATTAATTTAAAAAATATCGTGTATTTTCATACCTTTTTATCTATACATATACCGTCAGATTCATTTCCTTACTTTTAACTCATATATATATATATATATATATATATATATATATATATATATATATATATAAGTTAAAAGAAGGGAAATGAATCCGACGGTATGAGTATATATAAAAAGATATGAAAACACCACAAAATGCTGTCAAAATAAATTATAAGTTATAAAATGTTTTCACTTTAACAGCATTTTGTGGTGTTTTCATATCTTTTTATATATACTCATATATATATATATATATATATATATATATATATATATATATATATATATATATATATATATGCTGTAGATAGAAGAAAAGTGGTCAAGAAATGAACAACTCAAAACAAGTCACAGGGTGAAACAGTTTCGTCCGTGTTCCAGACATCTTCAGTCATTGGAACACGGATGAAACTGTTTCACCCTGTGACTTGTTTTGAGTTGTTCATTTCCTGACCACTTTCCTTCTATCTACAGCATATCGTCGGATCCTAAACCCATCCACCCTTCCTTCATAATATATATATTAAATATAATATATATATATATATATATATATATATATATATATATATATATCATCTCAGAGCTTGTTTATATACTGCGTACTATCAGAGCGGAGACTAAAGTCAGGTATGAATATGTTATAAAATGTTTTCACTTTAACAGCATATTGTGTTGTTTTCATATCCTTTTATCTATACTCATACCCTCGGATTCATTTCCTTTCTTTTTAACTTATATATATATATATATATATATATATATATATATATATATATATTATTTGGGAGAATATGTGTTAATTGAAGTCATACCTAATTTGAAAATTAATTAGTTGATAATTAATGAATTAGGCGAGCATAACTGTTCAAATGTAAGACGTAAACAAATCGAGAAAAAGTCAATCTCTGTATGTTTACGTCTTAGATTTGAACAGATATGCTCGCCTAATTCATTAATTATTAACTAATTAATTTTCAAATTAGGTATGACTTCAATTAAGCACATATTCTCCCCAAAATTGTCGGCTATCGCCATCTCAAACAGACTTTTTGTTTACTCTCATATAATATATATATATATATATATATATATATATATATATATATATTAGTTAGGAGGTTGATTTAGAAGGCTATCACAATGCAGTTTGGAATAAATAAAAAATAATAATACGGTAACAATGGTGTTGTGTGTTGACCTGTATTTTTATTATTTCTTGAATTTTCGAGATAATACCTCTTTATCAAAAGAATTGAACTGAAGCAGTCCAGCTATGGCATTTCTTCCCAAATGAATTTTTTATTTTTTTGAAAATGTTGTTATTTTTTAAATAACTGTATTCTCGTGTGAGCGTGAATGCGTTTATTTTTGTTTGTACGTGTGTGTATGTTGTAATGCGCGTGACATTGAAAATGCGTGTTGGTTGTGACGTTAAGACTGTATCCTAGCGCGGGATTTTGTACGTGTGTATGTGCGAATGAAAAAGCGTATTTGTGTTTTGTGACCATGGTGATGTATAATGTTTCGTATGTAAAATCAATTTAATCATTTATTATTTATATTATTATTATTATTATTATTATTATTAATAATAATAATACATACACAATGCTTCAAGCAAATTATGAAACTCTCTTTTTTATATATATATTATATATATATATATATATATATATATTATATATATATATATATATATAAACAACATTGCCTCCCTTGAAATGAAATGTCGGGCCATCCAGTTAATAATCATATTTGATCCTATTTCAACTTTATACAAAATCAAAATGTCAGTTTAAAACGTATCCTCAAACCCAACTCCTAGACCACATTCGTCGTTTACTTTTTCTTGATTTCAGCTGTAGAAAGGAGGGGTATAGGGTAATTGCCTCATACCCCACTTGTATGGGCTGGGCACAAGGCCTCGTTTTAACGTGGGCCCACCCACAAGCCGAAGCTCATGGATGGGAAAGAACAAAAATTGCGTCGATCCCCTCGGTATTCCTCCACAAGGGGGGCGCCTCAGGCGCTGGGCAATAAACCCAGGTATTGGCTGGGGCAGGTATTGCCGGGGTGATAGCCTCCTGGGATCGACGCTATTAATTTACTTTACCGGTCCTGCGGCCGAAGCTCACTCGACCCCCGCCCCGAAGGACGAGTGGCAGGGAACTGTAGAAAAGGAGTCTCCGTGGTTTAACGTTTAACCTTCTGGACGATTTCAAATTCCAGTCACGCAATTACGTTCACGTTCGGTACGTTGTTGAACACCCTTCAGCTTCTTAGTAAAAATGAAACAAACATCTTATTATAATGGAGATTGTGGGTTTGTCTGTCTGTAACCAAAACTATATTACTATACAAGTCACAATTCCTTTAGTTATTTACGTCATATTCTCCATGATTTTATTTTTAAAACCTCAATTATTAATAAAATTGTTTTACATTACTTACACTTTTGACCATATCTACATACTAATAACATGCAATTGTATTTATATATACAAAATAGAGGTTTACAGTATGAATGGGAAGGCTAATTTGCATATTGATCTTAAAAAACTGATTTTGATAATATATGCTTAGTATTATTGATTTCTAATTGTTTGGTTTTATCTTATTGAATATGAGCAAAAAATCTCTTCAATAAATCTTAAAAGAAATCCCTTAACAAGAAGAAATAACTGTAAATTATTTTTTACTTCCTATTTTAACTAAACAGTTTAATTAGGAAAATTTACCAATGAAAGACGGGAGTAACGGAAAATGATGGAAGAGTTAGTTTCAAAGTTGTTCTATTTTTCAATCCTACCCCCTCTGTTCCAAATCTTTTTATCTACATTCTTATTCAGTTTCATTAGCCTTTCTAATTTAATATCATATTCTATTATAAAATTTAACTAAAATACTTGCACCCGGAGGGTGCATATATTTGCTAGTGGTATTAAGAAGTCTAATACTAAGATTTCCATATTTCAAATGAAAAATCCGTTACACCTACTAGATCCCCCAAGATGTGGGTAGTTGAAGTGTTTTTGTGAAGCACCTACCTCCATTCGCGTTAATCTGATGCCTGGGATAATTTTGGTAATTTCTTTCAAATACGCCATGTTTCAATTAATGCTTCAATTAATACTTAATTCAAGTACATGATATCTTATGAAAGCCGAAGGATCTATTTAGACTTTCCGCTGTAATTAGCCTCAAATCCCGCACATAGGGCAAGATTTCAGCAAGTAAACTTAATGTCTCTATTTTCCAGTCTCTCTTACTCTCTCTCTCTCTCTCTTTCCACTCTCCCCCTCTCTCTCTATCTCTCTCTCTCTCTCTCCACACACACACACAACACACACACACACACACACATAAATATATATATATATATATATATATATATATATATATATATATATATATATACAGTAAGGGGGCCGATATGAAGTTAAAACCGTTGAGAGGAAGGCCCCGAAACGGTGCACATTCACTCCTGATGATCCCAAGCATTTGTAAACATAATTTGTTTTTTTGTTTTTCAATATATCAAATTCACACTGTCGGATTAATTTCCTTTTATTTTACACATATATATATATATATTATATATATATATATATATATATATATTAAATATAAAAACACAAAAATGCTGTTAAAGTGAAAACATTTTATAACATATTCATAGCTGATATTGAACAATATTTCGATTTTATGAAAATCGTCATCAGAGTTTGTTTATAATCCGTGTTGTTAAAAGCGGAAACGAAAGTCATATGAGTTCAAAACAAAAACCTTGACGTTGCAAAAAGAAAAAATCATATGACTTTCGTTTCCGCTCTTAACAACACGGATTATAAACAAGCTCTGATGACGATTTTCATAAAATCGAAATATTGTTCAATATCAGCGAAGTTATAAAATGTTTTCACTTTAACAGCTTTTTGTGGTGTTTTCATATCTTTTTATATATTCTCATACCGTCGGATTCATTTCCTTTCTTTTAACTTATATATACTAGCAAATATATGCACCCTCCGTGTGCAAGTATTTAAGTTTTAATATAATAAAATATCATGTTAAATTACAAAGGCAAATGAAACTGAATAGGAATGCAGATAAAAAAGATTTGAAACAGAGGGGGTATGATTGAAAAATAGAACAACTTGGAAACTAACTCTTCTATCATTTTCCATTACTCCCTTCTTTCATTGGTAAATTTTCGTAATTTAACTATTTAGTTAAAATAGGAAGTAAAGGATAATATCACAGTTATTTCTTCTTGTTAATGGATTTCTTTTAATATTTATACCCGAGATTTTTTCTCATATTCATTACGATAAAACCAAAAAAATTGAAGTCAATAATACTAAGCACATATTCATTAAAATCAATTTTTTAAGATCAATATGCAAATTAGCCTTCCCATTCACACTGTAAACCGCTATTTTGTTGTATATATAAATACAATTGCATGTTAATAGTAAGTAGATATGGTCAACAGTATTAATGATATAAAACAATTTTATTAATAATTGAGGTTTAAATAAAAAAATAAAATCATAGAGAATATGATGTAAATAACTAAGGGAATTGTGACTTGTATATGTATAGTGATATAGTTTCGGTTACAGACAGATAAATCCACAATCTCCATTATAATAAGATATAAAGAGAGAGAGAGAGAGAGAGAGAGAGAGAGAGAGAGAGAGAGAGAGAGAGAGAGAGAGAGAGAGAGAGAGAGAGAGAGAGAGGGGTGGTGGGACAGACTGAGACAGAGACACAGAGAGATAGACACAGTCAGACAGACAGACAAACTGACAGATTTAAGGAGACAGAGACTGTACAGGATATTTCATTACGTATATTCTGACTGGGGGGAATTACGTATAAATGCGTCAACATCCATATGTTTTCACTTCACGCCCAGATAAGTAACGCCACTCATTTTCCCAGTGGGTGGGACCGGATTTGAACTCTTCGAGGCTTTGAAGACGGTCGAACACTTTACCAAAACTGAGCTCGTCTCCAGAGCTTCTACTTATGAGGGCCTTTTGATCTGTTACCGCGGAGAGGCACCGACAAGTCACCAGCAAAACACTTCATGAGTGAAAAATTGCACAATACTGGACTAAATCTCGCAGGTGGAGTGCGCGGATCCCGGCAATTGAATTAATTTGCGCTCAGAGTAGTGTACAGCACCTGATATGCCCCCATACAGAAACACTTAAAAGAGTCTGTCGACCATCGACAATTCTCCACCCGTTGAGATGTCCTGACAAGGAGAGAGAAAAGATATATATATATATATTAAAAAAAAAAAGATCAAATAAAATTGCTCTGAAAGAAAAAAATGAGCAATTAAGTTCCAGTGACAGCGACGCAGATTCTAAACGATGCTTAAATGCTGTGAAAATAAGATATGGTTTCGATGATAATGCTCATCATCTTCAGTAAAAGTCGCTAATAGTTTTATATATAAAAAAAGAATGGCATAAGTTTGAATTATTGATATGCCTGATATGCCCTCATATAGAATCACTTTAAAAGGGTCTGCCGACCATCGACAATTCTCCACCCCGTTGAGATGTCCCGACAAGGAGAAAGAATATATATATATATATATATATATATATATATATATATATATATCTAAAGCAAATCGAAGTCTTGGGTTATAATCTAAAAACTACCAATGACACAGGGCTTATGATAAAAAGAAATCCCCAATGGAAGACCAGACACGAAGTTCCCAAGACGAAGTCCAGATGCTGGAAGAAGAACGTAAGATACCAAAGATGAGCAGAAGAATAATAAAAGTAGAAAGGGAGTATACAACCAAGAGAACACCCCTACAAGATGGACTAGCCCAGAAGCATTTAAGAGTCGACGCAGCAGTGATTAAGGTCGGAATTTATACGAACGAAATTACTACGTCAACTCCAACCATTTGAACCTCCTTATTTGTACGTTTGTCTTGTGATTTGTACTACTTCTTTGTTCTATGTTAAGTGTTGAATAAATACATATTCACACATCCAGTATTCTCTCTGTATTCTTTTTTGACACCTCAAGGATACAACACCAAGTTTGGAGGAACTAACTGGTTAAAAGGGACGGCTGAGGAGAGAAAAGCGAATCCGTATTATAAGCACGATTTAACGATGATTATGATGATGAGGAAATCAAAATGAATTCTCAAAAAAAAAAAAGACA
>CM042160.1:8076164-8083664 GCA_023376005.1 Doryteuthis pealeii
TTGCTTGAATTCTTTTTTATTTGGTGAACATATCTGATATATGCATATATTGGCAATATACTGATTAATGGAAGTAAAAGAGGAAATTAATCCGACAGTATGTGGAAAAATTTTTTAAAGAAAACAAACACAGGATGTCATGAACGGTGGAAACTCGTCCTTATATATATATATATTTAACGAATTTTCACCGTTTTGCGTAAGGCAATACCCATCTGTTGTTTACAGACTTGAGTTCTCCGGTGAGCGTAAAATACATCTACCCATGTATGTATTTATCAGTTAAATTGTCGATACTTAAGTATTTCGGTTTTTTAAATAAAAACTTCTTCAGGACATTGAAAATTTGTATGAGTAAAAGATGAAAGTTGTTCAGTGTATGTTGAATGTGTGATAAAAAGGTTATTACCGTTATTTGCTATTATTTATAACCCTTTCAATTTCCTTTGGGTGGGGGTCTAGCCTTCTTGGGGACCCCAGAAGTGTGAGTTCCATATATTTTCTATGAATACAACTTTATGAAAATCGACATTGTTGTGATGTTAATTCAACAGTAAAAAAAAGAAGTCAAGTCGAGGTAGGGTAAAATGAGACAAGTGTATTTACAATAAGGTACAAGAACGGCTAGCTTGCCGCTAAACAGTAACAGTACAACCTTTTCACTCGGTGTCTCACTATTTATAGTGAGAACCGGTGTATATTCTCCACTGTAGGAACGGCCGGTACAACAGACATGTAGTATAGTGGAGGTCACATATCGTAGATTAGGGGAGGGTGTATAATTGATTCAGGGAGGGTGCATGATACTCTAGCCCTGATTGCGATGGCCCTGATTGCGGACTGTTGACAATAGTCAGGAAAGTAGGTATTTACGCAACATGTTTGCCGCGGTTAGGATATGACACAAGGTCGCACGTATGGGTCATCCAGCCAGCATCAAACTCTCTATTCAGAAGTAATGAATCTGTGAGACTAGGGTGTTAACCATCAAACCATGATAGGATGCCCTGATAACCAGGAAAATATTATGGAATATTCCAATGCTGATTGATTGGTTGGTTGGTTAATTGGTTGATTTTAATTGCATATCAACCCGTCTTGGGTTATGTAATGCCTAACGATTAGGAAGTAATATATGTTGTGTATTTATATTTATACTTTTTTTAGTAATTGGTTTTAACAATGTGTTAACACCATTGAGGATTATGTTATATGGTATTGATTAAGTTCACGTCTATATACTATGGTATAATTTTATTTCCTTCAAAAAGGACAGAATATCCTCCATGTTGACATTTTCAAATAGACCTTTCATATTGTGTGCCTTAAAATAACGGTTTCTGAAGTGAGTAAAAAACCTACATTCCATGAATAAGTGTTTAACTGTCAAAGGTGTTTGACATGTTTCTCACTGTGGTTGTTATTCTTGTTTGAGTATATAGGAGTGCATTAGTCTTGTGTGATCAATGCTTAATCGGGACACAATGACTTGTTCTTTTCTAGACTTTCTTAAAGTTGGTCTCCAGTCTTCCAAGGAGGGTTTGATTGGGAAGAGTTAATTGTGGATATTGTTATTCTAGTGTTGTTGCCATTTTGTCTAAAGGAATCTATTAATTTTAGGTTTCAAATCAGTATATGGAATCTTGAACTTGTCAGGATCAAATCTAGAGCCGATTTAGCTGCGGGGTCAGCTTTTCATTCCCCTCACTTCAATGCTAAGGGAAAATTATGGAATGGTCTTGTAATTTGCATTCCTAAAACAAATTCCAACAGAAGCCTATATACGCAAATTGGTCTGCAGTTTGACCTCAACACACGTTTGGGTTACAATTAAAAAATCCTTTGGTATATACCCGCTTCATATCCCAAGCTATGTAGTCGTAACACAAACAAATTATCTGTCATATGGAAATCTGATCTCATTGACAAGCTAAAGCGACAATTCTTCTAGGCTGTGGTTATATCAGTACTGCTGTATGGCTGCACCACTTGGACCCTAACGAAGCGCCTTGATAAAGATGGGAGCTGCACAAGAATGCTGCGTGCAGTCTTGAACAAGTCGTGGAAACAGCACCCGACAAGGAAGCAGCTGTATGGCCAAATGCTCCTATCTCACAAACCATCCAAGTGAGACGGACTAGGCATGCAGGACACTGATGGAGAAGCAATGACGAACTCATAAGCGACGTTCTCCTGTGGAAACCAACACATGGGCATGCTAATGTGGGCCGCCCACCAAGGACCTACATTGACCAACTATGGATGATGCTGGTTGCTGCGCAGAATATCTCCCAGGGGCAATGAATGATAGGGAAGGTTGGCAAGAGATTGTCATGGATATCCATGCTACTTGCGCGACATGATGATGATGATGTCTGTCTTGTCGTTAAGTAATGTTTAATGAGTTTCTCAAGGGCATTAGCGTGAAGAGAAACGCATCAGTTTCTTTCATGATATGAGAGAGAGTCGAGGATCGGAGATGGGCTCTATAGTACTATGCTGGGGGCACAGAATCAATTATGTCGTCTTATAGATGTGTGTTGTGATGAGAGTGAGAGTTCTTTGATAAGAAAGTTCTTCAGAGAGAGAGAGAGAGAGAGAGAGAGAGAGAGAGAGAGAGAGAGAGAGAGAGAGATTATATATACTTGGAGAGAAGGTCTTATTTCTTTCTTCTTGGTCCTTCTCTCATCTTCGACTGCCATCTTGTTTTCTAGTTGGGTTTTGCTTGTTTAAATCAAATTAATTACAAATGCATATTTTTGTTACTTAATCAAGTAGTTTTTATTTTATGTTTTTGCCCCACCGCACGGGGGAGACCAGGCCTCAGCCTGTCAACCCTTCGCCGGTCAGACTGAATCTCTCTATCACCTCTCACTCTTCCTTTCTCCCCTTCGCTACGTCATCATTCCTATTCCAATCAGAAACAATGCCACACGTCCTCTCTGACATCATCCTTCAAACTTTTCCGTTACCTATACTCAAACTTTTCCCGAACTAATGACTCAAACCCCCATCATGGTTCCACATCATAACCATTGTGTCACAGCGCTTACTTGTTCATTTGTGCTTACTTCCTTGCTACTATCTCCTTCTGGGCTGATTCTTCTTTCTACTTTTGTGCTGTTTTATAAGACTTCGATTCTTTATTACGTTAGCTCAGTCGGTAGAGCGTTCGGCTAGAAACCACACGGTTCCTAGTTCGATACCGGCCCTGGCCAACCCAACGCATGAGCAGCATAGGGATCTGTGCGGTAAAGTAAGAATCTGATTGTAGATGTGTCGCTCCACCTCAGACGCCAAAACAATCTCCTTGGTCTAGAGCTAGTGAAAGGGGGATAGGCTCCCTCGCTGATTGCTTGATACCGACTTTAGGCCACCCCGACGAATTATTCTTTATTACAAAAAAAAATTCCAAAAGGGTTTTCTACCGCAGTGAGATGCTGGCATCTTGGGAGCGAAGGAGCCCATACGTCTGCTCCTCTCAGTTAACGGTCAGCATCAGACTAACTAACTCTAATTTTTGTTCTCACACCTTGCTTTAGCCATTCAGCATACAGGTCAGAGAAGGTTAACTGCTGTCAATATTTTTTTTTCAACGGTTAATGGTAATTTTCCATTTATTTGAATGTTAACTACGCTTACATACACATTTCGTAGGCTACCCATAAATTATGTAACACCTTTTTGGGTGTCTCGAGAAATTTTCAGCAGGTTTTCTGCCATTGCTTTTAAAGGATAGATTGAAATGATTAACTTTAATGCGATTTGAAAAGGCCTCTTGAAACCTGTAATAGGTGGGCTAAACAGGCTTATATTAATGTCGCAAATAATATTCTTTATGTGGTAACAGAACAAATTGGTTGAACATAGCCACTGGGTTTTCAAATCTGGAACAGTTCATGATATTATAATGCAATAGAGAGAGAAAAAAGAGATCTTAACATCACTGCTACCACTAATATTTATTTTATTTCACGCGCATATTAGCATGTTCATAACAGACATAAGTGATAGCAAATCTCTACAATTTAAAGGGTTGGTTGGTTGGTTGGTTGGTTGGTTGGTTGGGTTTTACGGCATATCAACAGTTCATGATATTATAATGCAATAGAGAAGAAAAAAAGAGATCTTAACATCACTGCTACCACTAATATTTATTTTATTTCACGCGCATATTAGCATGTTCATAACAGACATAAGTGATAGCAAATCTCTACAATTTAAAGGGTTCGCTGGTTGGTTGGTTGGTTGGTTGGATTTTACGGCACATCAACAGTTCATGATATTATAATGCAATAGAGAGAAAAAAAAAGAGATCTTAACATCACTGCTACAACCAATATTTATTTTATTTCACGCGCATATTAGCATGTTCATAACAGACATAAGTGATAGCAAATCTCTACAATTTAAAGGGTTCGTTGGTTGGTTGGTTGGTTGGTTGGTTGGTTGGTTAATTGGTTGGTTGGTTGGTTGGTTGGATTTTACGGCATATCAACAGTTCATGATATTATAATGCAATAAATAAAGAAAAAAGAGATCTTAACATCACTGCTACAACAATATTTATTTTATTTCACGCGCATATTAGCATGTTCATAACAGACATAAGTGATAGCAAATCTCTACAATTTAAAGGGTTCGTTGGTTGGTTGGTTGGTTGGTTGGTTGGTTGGTTAATTGGTTGGTTGGTTGGTTGGTTGGATTTTACGGCATATCAACAGTTCATGATATTATAATGCAATAAATAAAGAAAAAAGAGATCTTAACATCACTGCTACAACCAATATTTTATTTTATTTCACGCGCATATTAGCATGTTCATAACAGACATAAGTGATAGCAAATCTCTACAATTTAAAGGGTTGGTTGGTTGGTTGGTTGGTTGGTTGGTTGGGTTTTACGGCATATCAACAGTTCATGATATTATAATGCAATAAAGAAAAAAAAGAGATCTTAACATCACTGCTACCACTAATATTTATTTTATTTCAAGCGCATATTAGCATGTTCATAAAAGATATAAGTGATAGCAAATCTCTACAATTTAGAGGGTTCGTTGGTTGGTTGGTTGGTTGGTTGGTTAATTGGTTGGTTCGTTGGTTGGTTGGGTTTTACGGCATATCAACAGTTCATGATATTATAATGCAATAGAGAGAAAAAAAGAGATCTTAACATCACTGCTACCACAAATATTTATTTTATTTCAAGCGCATATTAGCATGTTCATAACAGACATAAGTAATAGCAAATCTCTACAATTTAGAGGGTTCGTTGGTTGGTTGGTTGGTTGGTTGGTTGGGTTTTACGGCATATCAACTCTTGTTGGGTGATTTTATAATACAAGACGAGTTCAAATGTTGAACGAGGCTGTTTGTATTTCTCATAGCGCTAATGCCTTTGGGAAAGGTATAAATCCAACTATATTCCCTCCAGATATGGGTAAATAGTAGGGCAGACTGGGTCCTTTTCACCTTGGTTAGGTAACAAGTCTAGAAGAAAGAGGGGCCGGATTAGCTCAGTCGGTAGAGCGTTCGGCTAGAAACCACAGGGTTCCTAGTTCGATACCGGCCCTCGCCAACTAAGCATATGAGTTGCACAGGTATCTGTACGATAAAGTAAAGAGCTGATGGTAGGTGTGGCGCTCCACCCCAGACGCCAAAACAATCTCCTTGATCTAGCGCTATTGAAAAGGGGATAGACTCCCTCTCTGACTGGCTGATACCGACTTTAGGCCTCCCCGACGACTTTTTTAGTCTTCGCTTAAGAAACTTACCTTATGTCTGTGTGTGGGGGGCAAATATATATACCAACCAACCGTTAACTGTTATTAGTTTATTTACTGCTAAATGAGAAACTTCAGTGAATATCCTTTTAGTAGACCAGTTCCGTATTTTTTTTATCTTGGGTAATGGAATTCTTTAGTACTCTATAAAATGTATGAGATATTTTGGAAAGATAGCGGGAGTAGTGTAGAATAAGCTTATTTTCTATTATCCTACTACGACTAGGTATATATAAATATATATATATATATATATGTGTGTGTGTGTGTGTGTGTGTGTGTGTGTGTGTGTTGTGTGTGTGTGTAAGTAAGTAAAGTCGTCGGCGTGGCCTAATGTCGGTGTCAGCCAGACAGCCATATATATATATATATATATATATATATATATATATATATATATATATATAAGGAAGACGAACAAGGCATGCTGGGAACGAATGGAGAAGTTAGGACGAACCCATGAGGGACATTCTAACGTGGACACCTTATTTATTTTAAAAGATTTCCATTTCCGACAATGTTTGCCTAAATTTTTCCCAAACTAAAAAAAAACGCTATAGATGAAGTGTGGCTTGGATAGTTAACGAGCTAATGAGTTCAATCCTCACTGGGAGTGCCATGCATATGGGTTGTGCCATACTAAGCTTACCTTAGTAAATGATAACCGAATTTTCTTTGAAAATGCTTCCTAAACTAATCTTTATTAGCCTAAATTCTAATACGAGGGTAAATAAAAACAGTAATGCCCTTTTCTTTATCTCATGAGAAGTTTTTATTTTATTTATAAAACTAAGGGTTACATTGAGACCCTAACGAGGCTCAGAGCAAGAATCTGACACGTGAGATCCAACTTGCCAATCAACAATGTCCTTCTTCTTCAGGAAAATGCACGATCACACACAAGCATCAAAACAAGGGAGAAAATCAAACATGATATAACTGAATTGTCTGGCACGAATCAAAATGGAAATTAATAAGATTTTTGGATGTTTGTTTATTTAGAAACGTTGCTGATAAAGTATATATTAAATTTTTACTTGAAGGCACTTACAACGCATGTATCGCATAAAATTCGATACTTTTTCTTATAGAAAATGAACTTGACAAGTGTAATCCCAGCAAAGGATGGCTCGATGTGTAGAATACCGTACAGACTGTTTCAACTTTATTAAGTCTCATCAGCGGTATATACTAACGATTTCCCTCCGACAGAAATCGAAACCGGGACTTCAGCAGACACAGTGAAACACTAGTGAAACACTTTTATCGCCTCGGCGTAAGTGCCTTCAAGTAAAAATTTAATATAAAATGGAAATTATTTATAGAGATTAAGTTTGATTGATTGATTGATTTTAATGGCTTGTCAAACTGTCTCGGGTTATATCATGCCAAGAGTTTAGAGGATTGTATTCATTGTCTATTTATATTTACACTTTTTGTATTGATTGGTTGGTTGGATTTTACGGCATGTCAACCCTTGTTGAGTCATTTCATGCCGAAGACGTTATGTTTTATTTATTCTTGATGTGTATTGAAAAAAAAATTTTTTTGAACACATTTTTTTAACTCATTTTTTCTATTTAACCAATAGATGGGACCCTAACAGATACTACCAATCTATGTCAGAGTGAACCTGGGAGAAATGGTGATGAAAGGGTACTTACCAGAACTCCATTTTTGTATTGTTTCTCAATTTTTTGCACATAATTATAAAA
>CM042160.1:8088664-8098664 GCA_023376005.1 Doryteuthis pealeii
AATGAAGAAGTGTCCAAGCTTTTTAATAATGTGTAGTGTGCGTCAATACCTCCAACCTACGGAGAAAAATAACCAAATATAAATATGTCAAATTCATCCCGAACACAGAATTACTTCCATGCAATATATATATATATATGTATATATATATATATATATATAATTATGAGTATAGATAAAAGGATATGAAAACAACACAATATGCTGTTAAAGGGAAAACTTTTATAACATATTCATTTTCACTTTAACAGCATATTGTGTTGTTTTCATATCCAAGAAAGGTTTTCATATCCAAGAAAGGAAATGAATCCGACGGTATGAGTATAGATAAAAATCTATACTCATACCGTCGGATTCATTTCCTTTCTTTTAATTTATATACATAATTATATATGTATAAATGTGATCATTTATTTATATATATATATATATATATATATATATATATATACGATCACATTTATATTTATATATATATATTATATATATATATATATATATATATATATATATATATAATCACATATATGAGTGTGTATGTTTTAATACTATTCTATAAGAACCTTATGATATATATATTTATAAATTTCAAAGAAAGATAAACCTAATGGGTCAGATAAACCTACTAAAAGTTTCGCTAAGTGCTCTTCAGAGCTAGGATCCAACCCTGGGCCCAAATCCTGCTACAATACATTGTCTACCCTTGTTATCCAAGGCTTGACTACAGTGTATAGCAAACTCACATCTGAGGGTCCTCCAACACTTTTTTCTGTCGATTTCCGAGTAATTCTACTGTATGAACCCAATCAAATCGTCTGTTATATTGCTTTATATACATATATATATATATATATATATATATATATATATATATATATATTGCATGGAAGTAATTCTGTGATCCTGGTGTATCATAAAACCCCACGGGTTATAGAATTGCTTGCATGCAAGTTACTATTCGGGTCTTCTCAGCGGCGGTAACCATTCACCGTTAACCATTTGGCTATTCTTCGTGTCGTTAACCCTTTGGCTCTACGCCGTTCTGTTAACCATTCAGCTACTCACCGTGCTGTTAACCATTTGGCTATTTTTCGAGCCGTTAACCCTTTGGTCTCGCACCTTTCTGTTAATCATTCAGCTACTCGCCGTGCCGCTAAACATTTGGCCCTGCGCCCTGCTGTTAACTATTCAGATATTTTCCGTGTCATTAACCATTCGTCTATTTTCCCGGCCATTCATTTATTCTCCCTGCTGTTAAACTTTCAAGCAGCGGAAATTTGCAAAGTTACTTAAAATTTTAATCGGCTTTTTATTGTTTGTATTGAATACGATTTAAGAATTCTGTTTTTTCGAAAAGTTAATGCCTTTGCTTTATTGCCATGAAGATTATGTTTGAATATAAAATGCACATTTTACAAGAGTTTATTCTTCGTAACAACTCGGTGAAAATATTACAGAAAAAGTTAGAAAATTGACTAATGAAGCTTAACTCGTTGCCTACCAAATTTTCCCTGCGGCTGTATGAAATTTTCTAGGTATCTCTTGTATAAGATTAGCAACCTCCCCTCTATACCATAAAATAATGGCTGAGTCTGTCTGATGAATAGAGGTTAGACCAGTGGTTCTCAACCGGGGTCTATATGGACCCCTGGAGACCATATAACATTTCTGGGGCCTAGTCAAGTAAAATGTATTTAACTATAAAAATACAATGGGATTTTTAAACATCGAATGGCTATGTGAGGGCCCACCAGAGTAAAATAGGATTAAAAGGGGTTAATAGGTAAAAAAAAAAAGGTTGAGAATCATTGGGTTAAACAGACGAGGCGGGGAGTTAGTACATATAAGCGAATGAATATACAACTTGAAACCCATTAACTTACGTCTTACTCACTCACAGAGTAAATTGGCCGCCTTACTCACGACACAAAAGTATATTTCATCTGTATGATGGGATATCTATTCACTTTCTATTCATCTCATAACCTATTCTATACAAATAAAGTCCTTCTGCTCAATTGTAATGAACAAACTGCTTTTGTACTTTGATCGTAGTGGTGGGAGAGCCGCTGTAGTCGGGTTAAGGTAAGTAAAATGTTAAGGTAATCGTTCAGTATGTACAAGCAGTTATCAATAATGGTTTTCAATATATTAAAAAAATGTGATTTTACTCTCAAGGGAAAAAAACGGTCTTTCTCTGAATGCTTGAGATGACGCTTGATGATTAGAATTATCTGACTGTTTTCCTCATCTTCTTTATTATCTGTACAGCGTTTCGGCCTATGTGCCCTCCGGCCTTCTTCGGGTATTTCTTGTCGGACTCGGGAACCTCCTCAGACTCGAGAACCTTCTTGTAATCGGGAACCTTATTGTTGTAATCGGGAGCCGTCACGGAACTTTGACCCTAACCCTTTATTCAATCTACAGGATTATCCTGTTTTTCTTCCGCAAACCATAGCTGGGATAGAGGCGTTAGGCTGCGTTAATCATTATTCTATGTTACTGCTGCCCTTGGCCAGGATTGAACATGCAGTACAGAGATAACTGTCACTTAGAACTGTCTTAACCTAACTCCTTTATCCACTAGGCCATGTGTCTAATACCCGGAGAAGGTCACAGCGGCCGAAATGTTGTACAGCTAACAATGAAGATGAGGACAACAGTCCGAATAACGCAGATAATATTAAAAACGGTCTCGTTGAGAGGATGCGTGCTATGGTTTCGGCGTGTGAAGTTTGTGTTCATATATTTGTAGTTTGATGGAGGCGTGTGGTGAAATGGTTATAATCGTAGGAAATGAAGATATTAGACGAGGCTGTTTGTATTTCCCATAGCACTAATATCGTTGGGAAAGGTAAGCATTTAACTACTCTCCCTCCAGCTATGTTTAAGTAGTAAGACGGACTAGGTCTTAAAACCTTGGCTAGGTAACAAGTCTAGGAGAAGGAAAACTCTGAATTCAAACCTGTTGCTTAGGAAATTGGCCTTGTGTCACATCCTGCTCGGGGACGTTGGGGTTGATAAAAATAGATATTTGTAGTTTGTCGATTTAGAAACCACAGCTCGTTGCTAATAATTTTGGTTGTAATTGAACAAACCCAGACACTTTGTTTATAGGACCGGGTTAGCTCAGTCGGGAGAGCGTTCGGCTAGAAACCACAAGGTTCCTAGTTTGATACCGGTCCTCGCCAACTCAGCGTATGAGTAGCACTGGGATCTGTGCGGTAAAGTAAGGAGCTGATGGTAAAAAATCTCCTTGGTCTAGCGCTATTGAAAAGGGGATAGACTCCCTCGCTGACTGGCTGATACCAACTTTAGGCCGCCCCGCCGACTTTACTTACTTATAGTATGATATATCCTCGTGTGGATATAGAGAAAACAATTCATGACAATTTAACAAGAACAATATTTATTCACAGAGCAATATAACAGAAGAAATAAAGAAATTAAATAAGATACAAAGAAGGGTAATAGTCACCCCTTTCAATTTTTCTGAAATGTTGTGCATATGTGTACTATGTTAAAGTAAGACAATCCCAAAATTTTGACCTTCCAATTAAAAAAATTGGCCAAATTATGTCGATTTTTAACTTTCCAAATTTGGGGGTGCGCAAAAAATGGCGACAATTTCTAATCTATATTTGTCTGAAAATGAGTTCTAGAACTTTCCTACTACTAAATATTGGTTTATAAAAGATTTTTGGCCCAATGAATCCGAAGATGCTTTCAGAAAGTTTTATAGTAAACGAATTTTAAGTTATTAGTGATGTAGCAAGATTAGATTTGGCAAGGACTACTAATGGAAGGGGAAGGAAGAAGAGAGTAAAGGTTTGAAAAATAGTGATGAGCACAAAAACAGGAGGAACGATGATTTGACCGGAGCGTGACCTCCCGAATGGAGAATTGAGTGTCAACCGGAAGTTTCTGGTGTTGACCGGAACCGAAGTCACGTGGTGACGTGGAACAACGAAAAAAGGTACCGGTCTCTTTTTGCTTTCGGACGCGTAGGGGAACGGACGGGCCTTTGGTGCCTAGTATGGGGTCACAGTAATCAAGTAGTGTTCTCTCTCTCTCTCTTTCTCTCTGCCTTTCCTCCTCTCTGATACGAACCCACGAGACGAGCACGATAATAAAGGCTAGCAGTTGTGACTACATATTTCTCGCGTTGTAATTTTTATCAACAGGATGACCGCCACGTGCCGAAGACATTTTTAGTACGGTGAATATATCGCCACCGCCGCCGCGTTACTTATATACGTTTGGGTACTGTGAACATATACGACAACGTTACAGTGATTTCGCAATTTAAAAAATACAAAAAAACAACTGTTTAATAGTTATGAACACATATGTTTGTATTAGTGATTAAAAAATATAAAACAATTCACAACAAAAATGAATGAACGAAACAATTGCGTGCTACGTTTGTTTTTGTTTTTTATTATTTACTTTTTAATAAAGTAACAACAAAAAAAACCTGCATATTCGCTGCTTTACATCACACACAATTAACAATGACAAGAGGAGTTAATGGTTTATACGAACCAGACGTATTTCGCTGACTTCTTTAAAACGAACATAAGAAAGAATTTTGTTAAATACTTCTTTTGGTAGATTTAGTATATTAATAAACGAATTCCCATCTTCGTCAGCGGCCATTGTAATTTTGATTAGCTTCGTCGCAGGTTGGAAATTTAAAAATACGAACTGGCTTTACTGAAACGAAACGGCTTTCTATGATGATAGCAACTTCCAACTGAATCCACTCGCTCACTCTCTTTCTCATATATATGCATATTATTTATGAAGATATATTTGCGCACATATATATATATATGTATTTATTTTAGATTCTAAAAACATTTTCAAGCAGCCACTATCAAGATGAATTGTGAATAAATTTAATTTTTAAACTGTCTGTAAAGAATGTTAATAGAATGTGCATCAATGAGATTTTTTCTATTATTATCTTAAATATAATGAACATTATTTTTACCAAAAAGATTGTTTGATTTTTGCTCAGAACCGAAGTTACTACATCAGATAAAATTTTGCTTTTTATGTTCTGAGTGTTTTCGTTCAGCATTGAATATTGTCGACATCGAGCAAAATAACTGTCAAACAATCCGGACAAAACTTCAAATAAAAAATCTTTATAAAATTTTTTTGTTGTTGTTTAACTGTATTTGTTCAGCGTTATATTTTTCAAAAATATAACGCTGAAAAAATACAGTTACACAACAAAAAAAAAAAATTATAAAGATTTTTTTATCTCCTTTCATCTATAAAACATCCATCAATTTCTTCATTCCATGATACATCCTGATGAAGGTTTAAAGAAACCGAAACGTTTAAGTGTCGATAAATAAATTCATCTAACTTTGGAACACTTGTTTTTTTAATTTCTTAATATATATATATATATATATATATATACTTTGGTGCGGTACCAAGTTTCTTGGTACAAGGTGATTCTAGGTGGGTCCTAATTCTCTACCAGTAGTTTGTTGTAGAGTTCAGGTTCCGTATGAGAGCTCAATGTTTAATTATTGTAAACAGAGCAAAGGAGGAAAAAAAAAAAGAAGAATTTCCACCAATAAAAAAGACACTTGAAAAGAAAGAATGCAATATGACCACCCCAGAATGAAGGAGGTGAAATGTATGAATATAAAATTAGTTTGGCCATGTACCTGTCTAAATAAAATATATCAGTGGTCTGAAGAAGCTCGTGAGCACACTTGCGAGTGGAAGTGGTCCATAACCACGATACCCATGGTATTTAAGGCCTTTTATTCCCATATATATATATATATATATATATATATATATATATATATATATATATATATATATATTCCTACATTGGAAGGTTACTCTGAGCCTTCTAACATATTATAAGAACAACACATATAATTCTTATCCCATTATATTTTATTATGGGATTATACATGAAATTAACGCATCAAAGGCTGAGATACATCTGACAAAAGTTCGTTTTGAGCAAAAGGCTCGACGCACCCTTCCTGGTAATGTAGAATAGATTTAAAAATAACGATAAACCAAATAGAAAAAAAAAACTCAATGTTCACAGAGACTTGAGTTTCATCTCAAAACGCGGTTCTCATTGTCTTAGAGAGTCACGTGATCAGGTGACGGGAGAGTGAGAATAGTTCTCAATGGTATAGTGCTAATGTGAAATGCAAACAGCCGCTTCCAGGATTTGAATTCGTCTCGCGCCGTGTCCATTTTCTACGACGGTAACCATTACACCACGCGCGTTTATTAATCATCTACATATTAATCTGTTGAGAACTATTTCGCCCTAAAATTTTGCTATGCGAATTTAATGTGGAAATTCCCCCTAAGAAGAATTCGTCAGAATAGCCATATTTTTCTATGTGAATTTCTTGATGATACGAGGGATCTCTACCTTGCTCGCCTAAATATAATATCTTCGAAAACTTTCGTAGATTGTGTATATATATATATACCAATCCCTCCGCACGAGCAGGATCGACACAAGGTCAATTCATTAAGCGGAGTTCAACAGGTTTGAATTCAGAGTTTTCCTTCTCCTAGACCGGTTGCCTAACCAAGGTTAAAAGCCCAGTCTTCCCTGCTATTTATCCATAGCTGGAGGGAGAGTAGGATCCATACCTTTCCCAAGGGTATTAGCGCTAAGGAAATGCAATTACCACGTCCAGGATTTNTGTTTTATTTGTTGATTGCTGATTATTATTTACTATAAAAAATACATCAGAAAGGAAGTTTACTATAAAAATATGCATTGGAAAGGATTTTTACTATAAAAATGCATTGGAAATGATTTCTACTATAAAAATGCATTGGACAATGATTTTTACTATAAAAGATGCATTGGACAATCATTTTTGCTATAAAGATGGATTAGACAATGATTTTTACTATAAAGATGCAATGGGAATTTTTTTTTTTACTATAAAGATGCATTGGACAATGATTTCTACTATAAAAATGAATTGGACGATGAGTTTACTTATAAAGATGCATTGGACAACGATTTTTACTATAAAGATGCATTGGACAATGAATTTTACTATAAAGATGCATTGACAATCATTTTACTATAAAGATGCATTGGACAAAGATTTCTACTCTAAAGATGCATTGGAAATGATTTCTACTATAAAAGATGCATTGGACAATCATTTTTACTATAAAGATGCATTGGAAACGATTTTAACTATAAAGATGCATTGGACAATCATTTTTACTATAAAGATGCAGTGGAATTTGATTTTTAACTATAAAGATGCATTGGACAATCATTTTTACTATAAAGATGCATTGGACAACATTTTTACTATAAAGATGCATTGGAAACGATTTTTACTATAAAGATGCATTGGACAATCATTTTTACGATAAAGATGCATTGGACAATCATTTTACTATAAAGATTCATTGGAAATGATTTTTCTATAAAAATGCATTGGAAATGATTTTTACTATAAAGATGCATTGGACAATGATTTTTACTATAAAGATGCATTGGACAATGATTTTGCTATAAAGATGCATTGGGCAATGATTTTACTATAAGAGATGCATTGGAAATGATTTTTACTATAAAATGCATTGGAAATGATTTTTACTGTAAAGATGCATTGACAGTGATTTTACTATAAAGATGCATGGACAATGATTTTTGCTATAAAGATGCATTGGCAATGATTTTTACTATAAAGATGCATTGGAAATGATTTTTACTATAAAAAATGCATTGGAAATGATTTTTACTGTTAAAGATGCATTGGACAGTGATTTTTACTATAAAGATGCATGGGACAATGATTTCTACTATAAAATGCATTGACAATGATTTCTACTATAAAGATGTATTGAAATGATTTTTACTATAAGGATGCATTGGACAATGATTATTACTAAAAGGATGCATTGCACAATGATTTCTACTATAAAGATGTATTGAAATGATTTTACTATAAAGATGCATTGGAAATGATTTCTACATAAAAATACATTGGACAATGATTTCTACTATAAAAAGATGCATTGGACAATGATTTTTACTATAAAGATGCATTGGACAATGATTTTTACTATAAAGATGCACTGGACAATGATTTTTACTATAAAGATGCATTGGAAATGATCTTTTACTATAAAGATGCATGGACAATGAATTTTTATTATAAAAATGCATTGGAGATGATTTTTACTATGAAAATGCCAATGCAAACATTTTTCTTTGTGCGCATATCATGTGAACAATTATGTTGTTTTTTTTTTGCGTTTTTAGCTCTATAGGTAAACCATTCTAACTATGAACATACAAAAATACACAAGGGTAAAAACAATCTCCCAGTTTTAGGTAAATCAAGAAACTGAGATAGATAGATAGACAGATAGATAGATTAATAGATATTCTGGAAAGGGGGATTGATCAATATATAGATATAATAATATACATTAGCAGTTTGAGAGAGAGAAGAGAGAGAGAGGAGAGAGAGAGAGAGAGAGAGAGAGAGGAGAGAGGGAGAGAGAGAGAGAGAGAGAAGTAAGCAGAGAGTGACAGATAGAGATATTGCATGCATAATGATATACTGATAGGTATATCAAGAAACTAGATAGATAGATAGATAGATAGATGGACGACAGATATATACCTTTCTAACTACAGACATACGAAAATAGTTATGGCGTGCTTAGCGTTACAGGCAAAGGTTCGGTTTAGTTTAGTCGCTACATTATCCGCCTATGAACTATGAGTTAAATGCATACCTCCCCTAAGGGTAGTGGTGCTAAGTTAAATGCTACCAGCCTCATCCAGGATTTGAACTCTTGTCGCAGTCTCCATTTCCTACGACAAGATCCATTAAACGACGGGCACCTCCTATGCAAAATAGCTGAACCCTCTTTAAAACTTGACCTTGTGTCACATCCGTCCCGTAGATAGATATAACTAGATATATGAGCTGGTTGAAATTGATAAACACACCCACAGACACACTTACAGCTAAATAGATATATAGATAGATATATATGAGGAGAATGGAATTGGCAGATAGATGGTTGATAGATGGATATATATGTGCAAAATGAGATAAACAGGCATGCTGATAACTAGCTAGCCAGCCAGATAAATTCATAGATAGATAGGGAGGTGTACATATAAAATGGAATATATAATATGCATTAGCAGGCCGAGAGAGACAGAGAGAGATAGAGATAGATAGATAGATAGATAGATAGATAGAGAGAGAGAGAGAGAGAGGAAGAGAGAGAGAGAGTCAGTCTTTCATGCATAAGTAATATACTGATAGGTATACCAATAAAATAGATAGATAGATAGATAGATAAGATAGATACTGAAAGGGAAGAGTTACCAATATATAGATATAATAATATGCATTAACAGAGAGAGAGAGTGAGAGAGATAGAGAGAGAGAGAGAAGAGGAGAGAGAGAGAGAGTCTTGCATGCATAAGTAATATAGGTATACCATGAAACTGAGATAGATAGATAGATAGATAGATAGATCTGAAAGGGAGAGTTACCAATATATAGATATAATGATATGCATTAACAGAGAGAGAGAGAGAGAGAGAGAGAGAGAGAGAAGAGAGAGAGAGAGAGAGAGAGAGAGAGAGAGCCAGTCTTGCATGCTAAGTAATATACTGATAGGTATAACAAGAAACTGAGATAGATAGATAGATTAATAGATAGATAGATAGATAGAATTGAACAGATATATATATATATATATATATATATATATATATATATAGAGAGAGAGAGAGAGAGAGAGAGATAGATAGATATATAGATAGATAGATATATAGAATTGAACCCATAGATAGATAGATAGATAGATAGAATTGAACCCATAGATAGATAGAAAGATAGATAGATAGATAGAATAAGAGAGATGGGCATACTGAAATTGATTGATTGCCATAGTAAGTAAGTAAAGCCGTCGCGATGGCCTAAAGTCGGTA
>CM042160.1:8101164-8126164 GCA_023376005.1 Doryteuthis pealeii
TAAACAGACATACAGACATATATACATGTATATATATATATATATATATATATATATATATATATATATAAGTAAAGAAATAACAAAGATTTAGCATTATAGTCTATTTCAGGGAGCTTAGACAAAATAGTCTAACTCTCCTGTGACTCTAACATTAAGAGCACACATTGAGCTCTCAAATTGCGACAGGTTTTTTTAAATAAAACTCTTGTTCGTAAGGAAGATTTCTTCTCTGGACTTTAGTTATGTATATATATATATATATATATATATATATATAAATATATATATATATATATTGATTGATTGATTGATTGATTGATTGATAGATAGGAATGGAATCAAAATGTGTGGTAAAGAGATATACAGATATTAAAAATATAGATAGATAGATAGATAGACAGACAGACAGACAGATAGATAGATAGACAGAAAGATAGATAGATATATAGAAAGATGACATAAAAATGTGATGGACTAGTATATGAATACGGACATACAGATATTAAATTACAGTTAGATAGATAGATAGACAGATAGACAGAAAGATATATATATATATATATATATATATATATATATATATATATATAGAGAGAGAGAGAGAGAGAGAGAGATACATAGATAGATAGCGACAGAGAGAGAGAGAGAGAGAGACAGAGACAGAGACAGAGAGAGAGAGAGAGACAGACAGACAGACAGAGAGACAGAGAGACAGAGAGACAGAGAGCTTATAAAATGTGATAGATTGGTATATGATACAGATATTCAGGGATATAGACAGACAGACAGACAGGCAGATAGATTGATAGACAAATAGATAGATAGATAGATTGATAGACAGACAGATAGATAGATATATTGATAGATAGATAGATATATGTGATCAAAGTAAGATAGGCAGGCATGCAGATTGGTATATAGATAAACTGGAATATAGATAGATAGAGAGATAGATTTGAACAAAAAGCGATATATAGACAGGCATACAGATTATCAGGAATACAGATAGATAGATGTGCACAAAATATGATAGATAGATAGACAGGCGTAGATGTAGAAAGGCATAACGATTGATATTAATAGAGATATATAGTAATACAAAGATAGATAGATGTAAAAATGTATAGATAGATGGATAGATAGATAGATTTTACGCATTTGGTTTTCAGCCAACCGCTGTTTTCCTTATCAGTCAGCAATCAGTATTGAAGCTCAGGTGAAAGCCAGGCGTCCAAGCGCTGATTCTAAACAGACGTCCCATGAAAAGTTAGAAAATTGACTTAACACGATTTTCGTACCGTCTGTTAACACCCTTTTGGCCTCGTGTTCGGCTTAATATCTACCTCAGCGTAGATAGACATAGAGATATTTTACCAGATGGAAGTTATAAAAAACAACAACCGGTAAGCGGGGTGGCGGAATTATCAGACTCTGCTTTTTTTTTTTTCTTTTTTTTTCTTTTCTTTTTTTTTGTTGTCAGGAGGTGGGGATTTGGGGATGGGAGGTATTTTTTTGTGTTTTGGCTCGAGTGAATATGGACGTTAATTAAATTGAGCTGGGAAGGGCAGACAACTGCGAAAGGCTTCTTGTTTTTTTTGTTTGTTTTTGTTTTTGTTTTTTTCTCGAAATTATTAAAGTGCGAAGCGAAAGTGCGGAAAGAGAGCAAAACACTTACAAGCAACAAGAAAAAAAAAATTGACATTCCGCAGGAGTTTACACCGTCTTGTAAAAAATTTTACATTAATAACATAAGCATTCTAAACACACACAGACACACACAGATACACACACACACACACACACACAAACACACACACACACACACACATACACACACGCGCGCGCACACAGACACAAACACATGCATATATATATATAAATGTATAAAAATGTATGTGTTAAGTGATGTGACTTAGTGTATGTACGACTAGGCACAAATACACTCATATATTCAAAAACACACACACACACACACACACACACAACACATATATATATATATATAATATATATATATATATATATATATATATATATATATATAGACAGAGATATAATATATATATATATATATATATAATATATATAGACAGAGATAGATAGATACCTAGCTAGCTAGATAGATAGATAGATATAAACTAGATGAAAATGACATGGCTTATATATACATATTTGTATACGTATTATATTATATATATTATATATATATATATATATATATATATATATATATATATATATACATACTGTCTTTTGAAAAAACAAAATACCTGGATTTCTACATCTTTCCGGGGGCTAATGTGGTCTGCAGTGGCTGGAATCCTGAACTTTTTGATACTTTTTTTAAAAATACATTTTTATATATATTTACATCAAACTCTTTTGAGTTTTCCTTGTGGATTATAATGCTTCTGATTTAAAAAAAGAAAAATATTTTATTTTTAAAACAGAATATGCATTTTCAAAATTAAAAAAAAAATTCAGGCTCCGAACACGAACGTTCGTTTGTACCACTTTTGCTTGTAACGGTTTACTTACATTTTCTTTCTATCACAAACATTTCGCTCTTGATGAAGACCGCTTTAATAAAAGGTCGAAACAGATTTCTGTCAGCGAATTATAACATCATTTGTTGTTTTTTCTAAAAATATTTATTTCATACTGTCGGATTCACTTCCATTCGCTTTTCATATATATATATATTATATATATATATATATATATATATATATATATATATATATATATATAAATATGATTATAAGCACGTGTGAACCGTTGTGCACAGTACTAGATTTTGCTTAGTTCCTCTCAATATTCTCCACCTTTGGGATGTGCTTCAGGCATCAGGTAATCTATCTGAACCTTCCCCCGAAGCCAAGTTTTTCATAAGATATTGGCAAGAATAAATGGGTTTCATTGGTTCCACCACTACTGATATTTACAGTCCATCAGGATCAGGATCATCCTCATCATCATGATCATGATCAGCCTCATCATCCTCATCATCAAGTCCAGTACTGTAACTTAGCTGTACCATTTAAGGAGATGTATGCTTTATATTCGTATACTTTAGTTCTTCTTGTTGTTTTCCTTATCCGCCGAGCTGGATTAGTGATATTGTTGTATACACTTTTCTTACTTGCTTCTATTCTTCTTCTATTCCTTGTCATCTTCTAGCGTCTTGACTTCGTCTTGGTGGTCGGTTGTACTTAACTCATTTCTTCTTCTAGATCAGTCTTGTTACCAAGACATTCACCAACCACAAAACCGTGTTATTTTCTTAAGCTTTTTATTTTCTTAACTAAACATGTCATGTAACTAATCATCTGACTAACATAACGCGCGTATGCATTGAGTTAAAGTTAAGGCAGGATATCTTCTCTGCCCGACGTTCAAACTGAAACTGAGGACCCAACCAGGTCCCACGTGACTTCACGTGTTTCGCGGACTTTATGGAAAGTCCTGCCCGTGATATGAAAAGGGCCATCCCTTTAGAAATACAGGGGATTGACTATAATCGTATGCAACCGTATAGATTATGTAAGAGTATCTGCTAAAGCAAATTGTTTTAATCTCATTCCTCACGCCGGAGCATAGACCTAAATTTGCGATCTTCTCAACGTCCAATCTACTTTGTATAGTAGTAGTAATAGTGACGTATTTACCCATGACAAGCTAATTTCGCGTGTATCGTTTGCTGCGTATCGATGGCCCAGTGGTAAAGTCTCTGACTCTGCGCGCTGAGTTCCCGGTTTCGATTTCTGTCAGAGAGAAATCGTAAGTATACATCGCTGATGAGACTTAATAAAGTTGAAACTGCTGTACGATGTTTTACGTAGGGGGTGATATTTGTCGAGTTCGCTTGTCATGATTATTTTCATTAATTATCGAATTTTATACGATATACGCATTGTAACTGCCTTCAAGCAAAAAATATAAATAATAATAATAATGATAATAATGATAATATATATATATATATAATTATGTAAACAGAGGAATTATATTATATATATATCAATTCAATTAATTACCATGACTAGATTATTCAGCGATCTTCGTGTGTTGGATGGGCCGGTGGTCTCAAGCTCTGAATTCTGGTGGCCGCTGGTTCGATCTCTAGGGGCATAGAGCTTGGTATACACTGCTGATGAGTCCTAATAAGGTCGAAAAAGCTGTCCAATGTTCCTCATGTCGTACATCGTGTTTCCGAGTGGCTTGGTCTTGGTAATTTAATTAATATATATATATATATATATATATATATATATATATGTGTGTGTGTGTGTGTGTGTGTGTGTATGTGTTGTGTGCTCCCCATACCCCTAGGGTTGAGCACTGTGGGGGGGGGAATTTCACTGGCAACCGCCAACTAAAGCATAAACGCAACGCTCTCCTATATAAGGGATGGAGCACTCTATGGCGGCCTTTACACAAAAAGTGATGTGTGTATTAAACAGTTAAAAACCCCTTCACATTCTGTAGGTAATGACAGTCAGGCCTTTAAGGTGTCTGACTGACACTGATCCGATCGGATTTCAATCCCAGTTGTAGGTAGCTTACAAATGTCTAGCCACACTGAAGAGACTTGATAAGTCGAAACACGTGTCTGTTGATGACTATATATATATATATATATATATATATATATATTATATATATTATATATATATATTTGGGAGAATATATGCTTAATTGAAGTCGAACGTAATTTTTGAAAGTTAATTCATTAATAATTAATTAGGCGGGATTTAATGAATTAACTTTCAAAAATTAGGTTCGACTTCAATTAAGCACATATTCTCCCAAATATTGTCGGCTGAAAATAGCCATATGTTTGTTTACACACACACACACACACACACACACACACACATATATATATATATATATATATATATATATATATATATAATATGAATGGGGGGAAACTTTTTTTTGGTTTTGTTAAGTTTTACGGAAGAGATGACCCTTTTTCATCAGTGTTTAAATATCTTTCATTACCTTAGTAAATTCAAGTTCCACGCCATTAGCTGTAGCCCATATCCCATCCAATAATCACACTGCCTGTGGTATCACCTCTTCCATCATCACATCGACCTGGCAAACCTCGGGAATCCTATTCACGTATCCCTTGAACAACTGCATTACACTCATCTTAAATTCACTAGTTGTACAGATTGGGCTTTTCGTGGATCACACTTTCAACACGTTCATACTGCAAGCCATTGCCACATGCTAATAGCACGAATTTAGTCCCCGGCATATTTACGCCTATATGATTTGCCTCCAATCTATACTTGTTGTTGAGTATCTGGCCGCCATCCTTGGCTAGATGTAAAAGGACTTAAAGTAAATAAGTAAGTAAGTCAATAAATATCCGGTCGTATAGTATCCTTTGGTAAGTCAATAAGTCCTGTGGTATAGTACTTCGTTCCGTCGTCCACGAAGATCCCAGTTAGTAATGATCTCAGGTTAAGAATCAGGCTAGTATAAATACAACAACAGCAGCATCACTACCAGTGATTGGACAATAGGAATCTTTCCCAGGTCACGTGCTTATAGGCGAGTCTATAAATAGAAGTGCCCTTCTGACGCACGCCTTATATACCAAAAAACTCCAACATTGTCACTGATTCTAAACTGCTAAATAGAATAAACACTTTATTTCTCGGATTTTTTTTAGACGAGGCTGATAATTAGTTACGTTCAAAGTTTCGTGATGGCTCCCGATTACGACTAGAAGATTCCCGATTACGACAAGAAGGTTGCCGAGTTTGAAATATAAGGTTCCCGAGTCCGTAAAAAAGGTTGCCGAGTCTGGGAAAGTTCCCGAGTCCGACAAGAGATACTTTAAGAAGGCCGGAGGGCACATCAGCCGAAACATTATACAGATAACAATGAAGATGAGGACAATAATCCGAATGATCCAAATAATACTTTGCACTTTATTTATATAGACTGTAAATACACAAGCAAAAAAGATGACAAAAACTGTCCGAAAAATCCGAATAATACAAAATATCAAGCCTCATCTTAACAATACACACAAAATAAACACACTTTCCAATAATAATAGTATCATTTTTACCAAGATAACCAGCAGCATTGGTATACAAGGAAATAAAAGGACCGACAAACCTGAAAAAAAAAAGGTTAAAAAAAGAGGTAATCAAGATATACATAGAGAGGGGGAAAGTGATAAGCAGAATGGGTAGTAAGAGATGGGTCAGTTTTTAAAAAAACTTAATTGCAAATTACGATTAATTAGAACCAATTAAAATGGAATTCTTTTCAAACATAACTCTATCCTTAAACTGAGGAACAATTTAGTATAAGTTTCATGTCATCAAACTAAACAGTAAAAATGCTTTAGCAGATGAACATTGATTTTATCTATACTCATACCGTCGGATTCATTTCCTTTCTATTAACTGTTGTGGGGTTTTAAGGGGTCAAATAAAAACAAAACAACGGGTAACAAATGTAGGAAAATGTATTAACAAAAGAGTAGACAATTACAGTACAGAGAAGTGGGAATTACGTCCGACAAATAGAGTTATGAGCTGACTCGCATTGGCTTACTCTCAAGCCATAATCGTCCCTGTTACTTATAGTAACCGTCGGCGCATTCCATTAGTATATAGGGTATATCACCTATAACAAAGGAAGCGCGTGGTGTAATGGTTAAAAGTCATGGGAAATGGACTCGTCGACCCGAGTTCAAATCCTGGACGTGGCAATTATTTCACTTAGTGCTAATACCCTTGGGAAAGGTATGAATCCTACTCTCCCTCCAGCTATGGGTAAATAGTAGGGCAGACTGGGCTCTTTAACCTTGGTTAGGCAACCGGTCTAGGAGAAGGAAAACTCTCAATTCAAACCTGTTAAACTCCGCTTAAGAAATTGACCTTGTGTCGCATCCTGCTCGTGCGGAGGGGTTGGTAAATATATATATCACCTATAACACCCCCTCCTAAGGTTTCACTCCACAGGAGTCTTAATATTTTTTTCTTTTGGGATTTATATTGATAAATTCCGTATAATAATAGTTAGATATTCGTAATTATTTTGTAATGGAGAATGGAAAATAAAGTGCTTGATTACAGGTGTACGAGCTCTATTTTTTTTTTTATAGATTACAATACATTTAAGGGACGATTTTTTTCGGATTACTTTTTCACCAAAACCAAGAGTGACGGAGCAACTGGCGCTGAGGAATACAAGAACAGCTCAAAAGATATTTTAATTTTTATTCTTTTCATTATGTTCGATTGAAACAGATTAGTGTTAACTGACTGAATATAACCAAATACTAACCGTAAAAACCCAAAATGAAAACCGATATGGAAAACTAAACCAATTTAAACCTTTTTGGTGGTCTACTAATTTTTCTCTTTTTACACAAAAAACTGCAGAAAAGTATTAAAATAGATCTACCTCGACCCTCCCCCGCAAAATAACAAAGCAAAAAAAAAAAAACCCCCATAAAACAAGTAAGTAGGCAAATTTTCTGAGAAGGGCCAAATAAAGGAATTTAAAAGTAGTGGGCGGGGGCAAGCAACCACGCCCATTAAAAAAACCCAGAACCATCACTGTTTCGCTGCAGCCGCATACTTCATAACGAGTCTACAATAGTGTAAAGAAGAATTATATATACTAGCAAATATATGCACCCTCCGGGTGCAAGTATTTTAGTTAAATTTTATAATAAAATATGATATCAAATTAGAAAGGCTAATGAAACTGAATAAGAATGTAGATAAAAAGATTTTGAACAGAGGGGGTATGATTGAAAAATAGAACAACTTTGAAACTAACTCTTCCATCATTTTCCGTTACTCCCGTCTTTCATTGATAAATTTTCCTAATTAAACTGTTTAGTTAAATTAGGAAGTAAAAAATAATATTACAGTTATTTCTTCTTATTAAGGGATTTCTTTTAAGATTTATTGAAGAGATGTTTGCTCATATTCAATAAGATAAAACCAAACAATTAGAAATCGATAATACTAAGCATATATTTATTAAAATCAATTTTTTAAGATCAATATGCAAATTAGCCTTCCCATTCATACTGTAAACCTCTATTTTGTTGTATATATAAATACAATTGCATGTTATTAGTATGTAGATATGGTCAACAGTGTAAGTAATGTAAAACAATTTTATTAATAATTGAGGTTTAAATAAAAATAAAATCCTGGAGAATATGATGTAAATAACTGAAGGAATTGTGACTTGTATAGTAATATAGTTTCGGTTACAGACAGACAAACCCACAATCTCCATTATAATAAGATATATATATATATATATGAGGTTTCCAAAACTTGGTAGTAAGGGATGATTCTATATGTGATTTCTAAGACACACTGTATTATTATTGTATGATCTAGTATGTATAAATACAGTGAATCTTTAAATCACTAAAGAGAGCTCAATGTATAATAAACTTTTTAGATTATATACAGTGCAATATTTATATTAGAAAGGAAGGAAAAACTCAACACCGTAATTCCATAATGAATTTATTTCGACCAAAATTGGGGCCTATATAAATCTCAGTTGATTAAATATAGCTTCCCAAAATTTCGTCTCATCAGATGGTAGATCAAGATAATTTGAATTGCATAACTGAAAAATTTTACTTCTCAAAAAAAATTTAAGAAAAAATTTTTTTTTAACATTATAAAGCTGTCACCATGGCGACAGGAAGTCAAATGAGAAAAAAAGAGATACTTTTCAAGGTCTGGTTTCTTAGGGGGATGGTAGTCAGACAAAATTAAACTATGAATTAAACTATTGAATGAGTCTGAAAAAGTATTGAGTAAGGATGAAACAAAAAAAATGATATATAAAATATGAAATATAAGAATATATAAAGAAAAATATAAAACATGATATATATATATATATATATATGAATATAAAAAAATATTTTATCAATATTATATTTATACAACATTATATTATCTATTATATTTTAAGGTTTTACTTTGTTTATTTGGTTAATAGCAATATAATATTTTTTATATCATATATAATTTTTTTTTATATATAATTTTTTTTTTAATACACTACACAGTTGTAGACACATGATCGAAGTTTGAGCCTGATCGCGACATTTTGCTTGTTGTCTTTATTGAATCTATTAGCAACCTTTAGAATGTTTTTCTTTTCCCATTTTTTAAGTTCATGATGATCATCGTTTCTAATTACATTGCAATCACATCATAATCATCATGTCACGCTGGTTCCATATAACTGTGCAAATAATTTAGTATTATCATCAAGTCGTACTAATAGCAAAGCATTAAATAACCCATCAAGGTTGATATGCCATTAAACAAAGAAACCAACAGCTGTGCCCAGTAGGTTTTCTTTACCGGAGAGTCGGTGTGCTTCCACTTCTAAGTCACGCTGGAAGCATTAGTTCCTGCTAAAACACTGCAGTTAAGCAGCGATAAGGCTGTTCAGTACTTAATTAGGTGACCACTTAAACAACACCAGGTACTGTAAATAACCTGAGTCCTTTGCTTCTCACAATAAATGACATAAAGGGGTTTGTATGCAGTAAAAAAAACTTTAAAAAAACAAACAAAAAACAACCACACAACAACATCTGATGCACTCTGTTCAATCTGCTGCCATTTTGAATTGTCTCAAAACAAATCTTTTTGGGAGATTAGAATAATTTTTGCTATCAACCATTTCCAAACAGTGCAAAATGTGCATTTATGGACAAACATTCGTACTTATCAGCATTTCTGAACAACCTTTAGAATAATATATTAATAATTTAAGGCAATTACAATGCGTATAAAAAATAAAAACAAAAAGATGTTATTTTTGTTTTTATTTTATTTTCTATACGCATTTTTATTTTATTTTATTTATTTTTTTATTTTTATTTTATTTTATTTATTTTATTTTATTTATTTTATTATTTATTTTATTTTTTATTTTATTTTATTTTTTATTTTTTTTTATTTTATTCATTTTATTTTATTTATTTTTATTCTTATTTTATTCAATTTTATTTTAATTTTATTTTAATTTTATTTTTTTATTTTATTTTTACGCATTGTAATTGCCTTCAAATCATTAATATATTATAACATACTTAACAATGCTTCAAGCAAATTACCAATTACGCTTAACCTTTAGAATGTTTTTCCTTTCCCATTTAAAAAAAAAAGGTTCATGACGATCGGCGTTTCTGATTACGTTGCAATATCATCATAATCATCATCACCACCACCATCATCATCATCATTGTCATCATCATCATCTCACGCTGATGCCCTATAACTGGGCAAACAGTTTAGTATTATCATCAAGTCGTACTAATATCAAGGATTCCTTTGAGTCTTTTTCGCCATCCGTCCCTCTCATAAATCACTCGTGGCAGGTCGTCTACCCGGCATTCTGTATCCATACAGAGTTGATAAATCTGGTTAGCCAATACTGGAGTGTCGGTGTGTGGTGGTGCACGGAAGAACGTCGCTTATGGAGCGTTGCAAAGATAAATATTTTTAAGGTTGAAATTTATCATTTAAAGGAAAGAGAGTCCACACCGTGAAATGAGTAACGAGCTGGACTGTGACACCACAGTGAGTTCAAAATCAAGTTGAGCAGTTTATTTCCCTTTCGAACATACCCTTTGAAAATGAGCGCTCATCATCCCCCAGCTATGTGTTAAATAGTACCACTTCTCTTCTTCTACAAGGGTGACTTTGGATGCGCCCTGTTGGGTAATGGTTATCGTCGTTGGAAATGAATACGGCGATACGAGTTCAAATCCTGGACCAGGCTGGTATCAGTTCACACAGTGCTAATAACATTGGTACAGGTACACCTCCAACTATTCCTCTTCCATCTATGGGTAAATAGTAGGGCAAACAGGGTACTTTAATCTTGATATGTCAATCGATCTTGGAGAATATAAACTCTAAATTTAAATCTGTTAAACTCCGCTTAACAAATTGACCTTGTGTCACGTCTGCTCGTGCAAGAGCTTGATATATTGTATTGCAATGATCGCAACGTATTGTCAGACGACTGCCACTCCTTCATCCATTGTCCGTTTGTGGGCTCGTTCATGAGTTTTTAATTCCACCAAAGTCCTGCATATCCTTGAACATATCTGGCACACATAACGATTGGTGTTGACTGCGTCGACAGGTGTTGTTTACTCATCATTGTCCTCATGTTGGGGATCATGCTGGGTCTTAGAGTGTGGCATGGTAGAGACAACAATTGCTGTCGGTTAGCTCTCATGTGATTTCATGTGATTGACCAAGCCGGCCTTTGACTATACGGTCCGGTCACACACCTCACAGATCCACACATCACCAGAATTAGATGGCACAGTTTCTCGTTTTCGGCTCGCCCTCATGAGTTTTGCTCGGTCCACCCTTGCAGCTTCAAACAGTTCTGCACCCCTGTATATCGCAGCCCTCCATTGCTCACGATCAGATATCAGGGACTTCTAATTATCGACGGGAATACCAAAGCACGCTAGACACTCCTTCACACTATCACGAAACCGTTTTTTTGCTTGTGTTGTTATATATATATATATATATATATATATATATATATATATATGAGGTGGGTCTGACTTTCTTTGAATAAAGTCAGACTGAGGATGTTCTTCGCGTCAGAAGGACGAAATATTTCTCTCCTACTTGAACTTGTTTGAGTCATTATTTTTGTTCACTTTTCCTTTTACCTCACCTCACACCGTTGTTTTTTACTCTAACCTTCGTATCTTCATATATATATATATATTATATATATATATATATATATATATATGTGTGTGTGTGTGTGTGTGTGTGTGTGTGAAGAAAGTATAGATATAATCGACAGCGCATTGTGACTGTCATTTTCTCCTGTATGAATTGATTTGGAAAATATTTCATTAAATTTCCTTCATAAAATTGCGAAAAAAGTATTATTAAATTGTAATAGAGTAAAACTGTAAAAAAGCTGTTTTGGTAGTCTAGAGTCATCACGCCGAACTAGATGCATACATACATACATACACATATACATACATACATGCCAAGAGGTTGTTAGATGCATACATTTAATTCTTTGGTATTAAATAACCCACGATGGTTGATATGCCGTTTAAAAAAGAAGCTATAACCACACAAATCAACATTTGAAAAAGAACCAAATTTCATTATTAACTACTTGAAGCTGCTCACAGTGGCTCTCTCTCTCTCTCTCTCTGTCTCTCTCTCTGTCTCTCTCTCTCTCTCTCTCTCTCCACCTCTCTCGATCCTACTGAAGGCCGCTGAGACTAGTACGTAAACATTTTCCAATAGGGAACCAGTTGAATGGAAAAATACCAAGAAAATATGGTACAGCTGTGGGGGGGGGGAAGTTTGGCAGGAAAAGAGTTAAATAGCCCTTAAGGTGTCGATATGCCGTTAAACAAATACAAGTACAAGTGCAATATATTTCTCTGCCTTTTCGTTCGTATTCACTCGCTGAAACGTTTTTGTTGGGGGTGGAGGGCATACAAGGAAAATCTGATGCCAGTTGGGTGGAACTAGATAAAAAAAAAAAAAAGAAAAGAAAGAAAGAAAGAAAGAAAGTAAAATTAAAGATGTGAAGGGACGTGAAGACGCGTGTCCGTATCTCCATCTACCTCCTCCCCCAGTTTCCCATTATTTATTATTCAAGAAAATACTTATCGATGAAAAAAATAAAATAATATGGCTTCCCCCTTAAGTTTACAACCTTTTCCCAATCCCGGCATGCAGCACGGTGTGTTAAACTTGAAAACGTCCAAGATTCTTTTTCCGGTTGGCAAGAACTTTGGTCGGGGGCGGGAGTTATTCAATGATTTCAAACTTTGGTAGGGAGGGCAAGATGTTTCGACTTTTCCCCATACGCAACGCTTTTTTTATTGAAGACATTTTCAAGAGGTTTTCCTGCAGATGTTTATCAAAGGGCGTGGGGAGAGAGAGGAGAGAGAGAGAGAGAGAGAGAGAGAGAGAGAGAGAGAGAGAGAGAGAGAGAGTAGTCGAGAGAGAGAGGCTGAAGAAAAAGACGTGAGAAAGATAGAGAGAGAGAGAGGGGGAAGAGAGAGAGAGAGAGAGAGAGAGAGAGAAAGAAATAGTTGAGAGGGAAAAGAATGGTAGAGAAAGAAAAGAGTGGTAGAGAGAGGGGAGTAGAGAGAAAGAAGCGAGAAAGAGAGAGACAGAGACAGAGACAGAATGAGAGAGAGAAAGAAAGAGATTAGAGAGAAAGATAGTTATAGAGTGAGAGAGGGGGTGGAGAGAAAGACGCGAGAAAGAGAGAAAGTGAAGGAGAGAGAGAAATAAAGAATGACTTTAGAGAGAGAAAGAGAGGGGTGGAGAGAGGGGTTAGAGAGAAAGAAGGAGAAAAAGAGAGAGAGAGGGGAAAGATAGAGAGGGGAAGATAGAGAGAAAGAGAATAAAGGATAAATAGAATGGTAAGAGAATGGTAGAAGAGAGAGAGAGAAGAGAGGTTGAGTGAGAAGAGAGAAAGAGAGAGAGAGAGAGAGAAAGAGAGAGAGAGAGAGAAAGAGAAGAGAGAGAGAGAGAATAGTAGTTGTTATCAGTTTATCGCGAATTTTATTATTAGATAAAGCACCGTTTATTAATATTAAGTTGAAACCTGCCCAGCGGGTCGAATCTTAGCTACTAAAACTGATCAGTTTTAATCTAAGGAAATAACTTTCACGATTCCATCGGGGGGGGGGGGTAAAAAAACAACATCCTCGGTATCACACTAAACTGCATTCGGTGATGTGAATATATCCTTCATTACTGCTACTTCTAGTTTCACGCTGACTACTGGTAATACCTGTTAGGCCCCAATCTCTGGGTGAAATACAAGGTGTGTCAAAAACCAATCGAGATTTTTTGTACTCTTGACATACCTTGTATTCTGAAAAAAAAAATAACGTCCCATTCATTGATTTCGTTTTAGAATACAAGATGTGTCAAAAACCAATCGAGATTTTTTGTACTTTTTGACATACCTTGTATTCTGAAAAATATAACGTCCCATTCATTGATTCCTTTTTAGAATACAAGGTATGTCAAAAACCAATCGAGATTTTTGTACTTTTTCACATACCTTGTATTCTGAAAAAAAAATAACGTCCCATTCATTGATTTCTTTTTAGAATACAAGGTGTGTCAAAAACCAATCGAGATTTTTTGTACTTTTTGACATACCTTGTATTCTAAAAAAAAAACTTCCCATTCATTGATTCCTTTTTAGAATACAAGGTGTGTCAAAAAACCATCGAGATTTTTTGTACTCTTGACATACCTTGTATTCTGAAAAAAAAATAACGTCCCATTCATTGATTTTTTTTTAGAATACAAGGTGTGTCAAAAACCAATCGAGATTTTTGTACTTTTTGACATACCTTGTATCAGAAAAAAATAACTTCCCATTCATTGGTTCCTTTTAAAATACAGGTGTGTCAAAAACAATCGAGATTTTTTGTACTCTTGACATACCTTGTATTCTGAAAAAAAAAACTTCCCATTCATTGATTCCTTTTTAGAATACAAGGTGTGTCAAAAACCAATCGAGATTTTTTGTACTTTTTGACATACCTTGTATTCTGAAAAAAAAACAGTCCCATTCATTGATTTCTTTAGAATCAAGGTGTGTCAAAAAGACCAAGTTTAAAGCTGTATTTTCCAAGATAGAAATGAAGAACGAATGGAATGTTATTTTTTTTTAGAATACTAAGTGAGTCAAAAAGTACAACAAATCTCGATATTTCTTTGACACACCATGTATACGTTTAAAAATCATTGGCCATTGATATCTCTTAAGAAACAACTTCCTACAAAATTGTAAATATGAATATCCAATGAACGCGATTCCCTAACATCATGGAATAAACTTAGCTCTTTGACATGCCATTAAAACCAAACTATAAAAATATAAAATTAAAGAAAAAAAATAGCATGTAATTTCTGAGATTTCAGTGTTACATTATTTAGATGATTGATACAATCATTATGTCATGTACTGTATGTATCTAACAACCTCTTAGCATGTATGTATGTATGTATGTATGTATGTATGTATCAGGCTCTCAGCACGAGTAGAATGTGACACATAATGAAATCACATGATCTTGTATACTCTTCTTTTTACTTTCTTACTTCTATTCTTCTGGTCATCTTTCGTATCTTACGTTTTTCTAGCGTCTCTTCTGGTTGGTCGTCCTTAATTCATACCTTCTTGTTGCCAATACATTCATTAACCACAAAACCATATTACTTATGTAAGCTCTTATTTACTTAACTAAACATTTCATGTAACTAAACATAGCGCGCGTATGCAGGTGAGTTCCAGTTAAGGCAGTACATCTTCTCTGCCTGACGTCCAAACTGAAACTGAGAACTCAACCAGGTCCCACGTGACTTCACGTATTTCGCGGGCTTTCTGTAATATTCCATGGAAAGTACCGCCCGTGATATGAAAATGAGCCATCCCTTCAGAAATACAGAAGATTGGCAATAATCTTATGCAACCGCATAGATTATGTAACAATGAGATCACATGAGATCACATGTGACACATAATAAAATCACATGAGAGCTGCGCGACTGAAATTGTTGTCTCTACCATGCCACACTCTAAAACCCAGCATGATCCCCAACATGAGGACAATGATGAGTAAACTACACCTGTCGACGCAGTCAACACCGATCGTTATGTGTGCCAGATATGTTCAAGGATATGCAGGACTTTGGCGGGATTAAAAACTCATGAACGAGCCCACAAACGGACAATGGATGAAGGAGTGGCAGTCGTCTGACAAGACGTTGCGATCACTGCAATAAAATACATCAAGCTCTCGGCACGAGCAGGACGTGACACAAGGTCAATTTTTTAAGCGGAGTTTAACAGATTTAAATTTAGAGTTTATATTCTCCAAGATCGATTGACATATCAAGATTAAACTGTTTGCCCTACTATTTACCCATAGATGGAAGAGGAATAGTTGGAGGTGTACCTGTACCAATGTTATTAGCACTGAGTGAAATGATACCAGCCTCGTCCAGGATTTGAACTCGTATCGCCGTATCCATTTCCAACGACGATAACCATTACCCAACAGGGCCCATCCAAAGTCACCCTTGTAGAAGAATAGAAGTGGTACTATTTAACACATAGCTAGGGGATGATGAGTGCTCATGTTCAAAGAGTATGTTCGAAAGGGAAATAAACTGCTCGACTTGATTTTGGACACACTGCGGTGGCTCAGTCCAGCTCGTAATTCATTTCGCGGTGTGGACTCTCTTTCCTATAAATTTCAACGTTAAAAGATATTTATCTTTGCAACGCTCCATAAGCGACGTTCTTCTGTGCACTACAACACACCGACACACGATGGTGGGATTAAAAACTCATAAACTAGTCCACAAACGGACAATGGATGTTGTATATCTATATTTACCCCTTTGTAGTCAACGGTTTGAACGATGAAATCTCCGTACTGAATATCACCCTGTCGGCTCAGTTAATAGATAACACCAACTGCACCTCTGCAGAGGAGGAAAATCTCCCATAATAGCGCCATCTGTTTGTCGTGTTATGCTCGTGGCCGAGCAGTCCATGACATGCAACATTACACTTTGTCTCGAACTTAGGCGAGATGGGCGATCAGAGAGGCCCCCTCTGATCAATCAGCTGGTCACACCAATCACTGGTACCTATTACGGTCCCAATCCTATTACCCTTAAGGCAAACATCTATCCTTTTTATCCTATATGTTCTAGAAGGCCGTGGCCGAAACTCTTAGTGTCCTGGATATGACGTTAAACTGTATCTAGTGGTGAAGTTCCAATTCTAGAGCTCTGGGGAGCCCGGGGAGCCTGGAGAACCCTTTCATCACCATTACTCTCAGATCTACGCTGACTTGGAGTGGTAGTACCTATTAGGGTCCCACCTATGGTTTAAATAGATAAGAACTGAGTTTTGAAAAAATATGTTTAAAAATTGAGTTGAAGGATTTATCTAAGAAAAATGTATACCCAACAAGAATGAGTAATACAAAACCTGTTCTGTTGGAAAATTTTTGTATATATATATATATATATATATATATATATATATATTTGTATATAAGGCGTGCTGAAATCCACCACTTGAACTTATAGACCCAGCACGGTCTCGTGGATTAAACCACAGCCAATCAACAACTCGAATACGTGGTTAGTTAACTATTTAATCGCCGATATGGACAGCCGTTCATTTGCGCGTAATTTTACATTGGCGAACGGACTGGCAACCAAAGGATCATACCCAACACTATAGGACACCAAGGAACAACCCAAGGATCATACCTAACTCAATAGGACACCAAGGAACAACCAAAGGATCACAACCAACCCCGAGGGACACCAAGGAGCAACCAAAGGTTTCTTCACTAAGGATCGCACTTTGCTTAACACAAGGGATTTCCGCTGGAGAGTGCTGTTGGGATTTTTGTCATATAAGGCGTGTGCTAGATATTCACTATTATTTATAGACTCGCCGAGAATTATGTGATCAAGCTCTTGGCCAATCACTGGCAGTACTCTGCTGCTGATATAATATTTATACCGGATGTTCTGGTCACACTACGTATAATTGCTTTGAATCTTCGTGGACAACGGACATAGGATTGTATCACAGGACCTTTACCATTACGCTGGATAGGACTTATTCGCAGGATATGACATACACTTACCAAAGGATTCCATAACTCAGGACTTACTTACTTAAGCCCTTTTCAACTGGCCAAGGATGGCATTTAAACCCTTAACAAGTGCTCTTGCTTGAAGCCAAAGGATGGCTAAAAAATAGTAACATGTTTAGTATAAAATAACCCAAGAATTGAAATGCCGTAAAATCAAACCAACCTATCAAACTAAAAACCTTTTGGCACAGCTTCTAATTATTGATCTTTTAAACTGATTTCCCTGTCAGACAAAACAGAAATTGGATTCTGCGTTCTTTCAAATAATTAGTGATCGTATTAATAGTAAGACCGCCCTGTCGGCTGAGGCGTTAGAATGCACTGACTGCACCTCTGCAGAGGGGTAAGACTCCCCCAAATGGGACCACCTGTTGGCCGTGGGTGGCGACCCGTGATGCTTGAATGATGGTGAAGTTCCAGTTTTGGAGGTTTGGGGAATGTGGAGCACCCCTTCATCACCATTGCTCCCTGGTCCACTCTGATCCGGAGTGGTAGTACCTGTTAGGGTCCCATCTATGAGTTAAATAAAAAAAAATGTATAAAAATGTATAAAAATTGTATTATCCATTATGAATTGATTTATTTCAAAACTTTATCGGCATTAAATGACCCACTGAGGTTGATATACCGTAAAACAAACCAAATGAAACCTAAAAGTAAGAATATCCATGTCTACCATTGTCTGCCCTCCGTAGAATAACTTGTAGAAATAAACTGTTTATAATGGCCATTATTTTATTTTTACAATGGGGTATTTTAATCTGTTTCTTTTTCTCTAAAATGTTTCCTAATTATTTAACTAATCACCACTTACATGCAATGCAAGTTTAATCTTGAGTTTTACGACTTAGATGATGAATTAACCCCGTTGACGAGGTTTTGAATTCGCTGACTCTATCTCCCTATATAGGGTTAATACACTGACTTGGTTAAGTCCACATCAAATCATCCAGGCAATGCCACCCACACACTTCAGTTTTTCAGAAATTTTCCAATGTTTATTTTTTTAAAAATCTGACGGCCCTGATTTTTTTCAGCACCTCCTCTTATTTAGTGTGTAGCGGGGAGGACACCTTGGCGTAGAGGGTAATACTGCGAAATAGTAGTAAACGAGTCTGCACTCCAGTAACTCATAAAAATATGTTTGTTTCGGTTTGTTGTTTTACGGCATATCAACCAAGTGGGTCATTTAATACCGACAGAGTTTTGAAATAATTTAATTCTTAATGAATACTCAGTTTTGTTTTTATAAACACATTTTTCTATTTAACCTATAGATGGATGACCCTAACATGTACTACCACTCCGGGCCAAAGTGGACCAGTGTGCAATGGTGAGGACCGGGTGCTTCACATTCGCCAAACCTCCAGAACTGAAACCTCACCATCAGATAGGGCTTAACGTCATTTCCAGGAAACGAAGACCCTCAGCCACAGCCTTCTAGCACGTATATAATAAAAAGAGCAAGGGCTTGCCATAAGGGCAAGAGAGTCGGGGCAATCATACAGGTGCTAGGGCTTGATGTCACCAACAGATTGATCGGAGTAGGTTTCTCCGACCGCCCGTTTAGCCCAAGTAAGAGTCAAATTGGAGTGTTGCATGTCATTGACTGCTCAGCCACCAGAAAAAAGATGTTAATGAATATTAGAATTGCGCTTACACTTTAATATGTTTATAATAAAAAAAGAACAAATTTTAGTTTTTGATTTTTACTGATTAAATGATATTGTTCAATAATTAAAAATTATTTTCAATTTTGAACTAATAACCTCATCCCTCTATTTATCGATTAAATAGTAACACTTGTTATTATTTGTATTATTCGGACTATTGTCCTCATCTTCATTGTTATCTGCACAACGTTTCTGCCAATGTGCTCTCCGGCCTTCTTCGGGTATTTTGTGTCGGACTCAGGAATCTTCTCGGACTCGGAAACCATCTTTTCGAACTCGGGAACCTTCTTGTCGTAATCGGGAGCCATCACGGAACTTTGAACCTGACCCTTTATTCAATCCACTGGGGTATCCGATTCTCATTCAGCTAACCATAGGAGTTAAGCTGTGTTAGTTATTATTCTATGTTACTTGGAAAAGAAGGTCCCCGAGTCGAGAAGGTTCTCGAGTCCGACAACAAATACCTGAAGAAGACCGGAGGATACGTCGGTCGAAACGTTGTACAGATGACAATAAAGATGAGGACAATAGTCCAAATAATACAAATAATACTAATTCAGAGAAATAGTACCGCTTGTGTTCTTCTACAAGGATTAGTTTGGTATTAAATAACCCATGAGGTTTGATATGTTATAAACCAAGGAAACAAATATTGCCTGTCGACAAAGTCTAATCTTCTAAGTGCGCTAATTTCCTAAGTTTTGTCATGGGTGATTATAAGAAATTTAGTTTAACCTGTGAAACCACGCCATATGAGTAACTCCTTGTGGGGTAATGACTATCATGTGGGATTGCAAGATTGTAGTACACAAGTTTGGACTCCATTACGTTCACTTGTGGACTAATAACCTTTGCAACATAACCACTAATGTTCTTCTACAAGAATGGCTTTGCCATTAGATAGCCCAAAAATGTTAATATCATATATATATAATATATATATATATAATATATATATAATTATATATATATATATATATTCATCGAAGTCTATCGGAAAAATCATATTAGTTTGGCACTTTATTTGTACACGAAATTGGCCATTTTTGCACACTCTCAGGGTTTTTATCAGGCCTCAAAAGTCACCTAAAACTCTGAATTGAGCCCTTTTTTCTCCATCAGTATATTCAAGGCATTAGAATCCATGAGAAAAAACAATAAAATCGATAACGTACATTTTCATCAAAATACGTAGACTTATAATGGCTGAAAAATGGCATTTTGGGGGGCACCTTTGAAGCCCCATATCTCCCACAATTCTCAAGCGAACTCAACCATCTTTTACTATGAGATACTCCTCATCGAGTTTTATCAGAAAATCATATTAGTTTGGCACTTTATTTGTCCACGAAATTGGTCATTTCTGCATAAAAAAAGGATTTTCAATCATCCCCACAACTTAGCTTTTCAACATCCTAGCTATTAATAGAATCTCAAGTATCAGGTCCATTTAAATTTAAATTTGGTCAAACTTTCCCTTTTCCCCATCGTTACAAGCATGCAGACCAACTTCAGTAAGTGGTACGTTATTTTATCTTTATCTACATTTGTTGCATACCCTTTTCTTACTTCTTACTTCTAGTCGTCTTTTCTTCTGGTCGGCTTTGGTATTTCTATCATCTTGACTTGGTCTGGAATCTTTCTAAGGTCTGGACTTTCTTTTGCTATGTTCTTGCTGGCTGGTCGTCCTGGATTCATTTCTTAGTCTTGTTAACAAGACATTCATCAACCACAAGAACATATTAATTATACAACTTTTATTTCCTTAACTATACATTTCATGTAACTAAATATCTGACTAACATAGCGCGCGTGAGTTCCAGTTTTAGGCAGACCTAAAATGGTCGACTTCTCTGCCTGACGTCTAACTGAAAACTGGCGACCGAACAGGTCCCACGTGACTTCACGTATTTTGGCGGGCTTCTGTAATTTTGCATGGAAGGATCCGGCCAGGGTATGAAAAGGGTCATCCCCTCAGAATTACAGGGGACCGACAATAATCTTATGCAACCGCGTAGATTGTGTAACACATTTATTCATTGCGTTTCCCTTAATTTCTTGTAAATGGTCTCGTAGCGTAGTGGCTAACGTGCTGATCTGCGGCATCGTAGTAAGCGAGTTCGATAATCCAGTTGTGCTATAACTTCGCATCGGACTTATATCTTTTGGGAAGGTATTCATTCCGTCAGCTGAAGAGTTTTTCTACAAAGCTAGCTGGGTAATTCCATGTCAAATCATCCAGAATAAAGTATAATTGTCACCTACCCCCTTCACTTTTTCTGAAATTATTTCCATGTTTGGATTATGTTAACATTAGACGATCCACAAAATTTGTGTTTCCTATTCCAAAAATTGGCGGAGTTATGTCGATTTTTAGCTCTTCAAATTTGGTGGGGTTGGCGAAAAATGGAGACTTATTGTAATCTATTTGTGTCTGTGAAATGAGTTCTAGAGCTTCCCTACTCCTAAAAATTGGTTTCTAAAAACATTTTTTGCCTATGAAATCCAAAAAATGCTATCAAAAAGTTTTAAAGTCTAACAATTTTAAGTTAGTGATGATTTCTGATTTTTTCCTAGCAAGATCAATATCCCGATGTAGCACTGCATCTATGATAAAAAAAATATTATTATTTCACATATATTGAAAATTATTTGTACCAAATAGATAGTTTGTTATTTGATCAAATTTTGGGGATTGGCTAACTTTATCATAGTCCACACTTGAACAAAATTTCAGAAAAATTAAACGGGTGGGTGACATGGCCTGGTTGATAACCTTTGGATTTTAATAAACCACGAAGGTTGATATGTCATTAAACGAAGAAATAACAACTACGCAGAGTACTCAGAGTACTTTTAGTTTGGTATTGCCAAAATTAAGTAAAGCATCGTTAGATGTAAAAAAAACAACAAAAAAAAACAAGCAAACAAAAGAACAAATACAAAAAACAAAAAAAAAAAAAAACACTGCGTAGCAATAAAGATAGTTCTAAATTTTATCCTTGTATCCTGAGTTCAAATATTGTTGGCATCCCGGTGGGATGAGGATTCTTTGGTTAAGTGGGTCGAGAGCTTGAAACTGCACGCGAAAATTTGACACAGATAAAAACACAAGTACCAACAGCTAATAAAATGTCACTTTTATCATTCGAACTTAGGCCTAGTGTTTTGCCCGAATTTTGGGAGGGCAGTTGTCATCTAGCCCACACCATGACACCTACCCCCAAGAATTGGTACTAAAATATAACCGTAATTCCTTTTGCGCCACTCGTATGCGTTTCTATGTGTCAATCGGAGCAATTTCCACTTTCAGAGAATTTACGATTGAGTAGATTCAAAACAGGAAAGACAATAAATATAAAAAAATACGTATAATCAAAAAAAAAAAAGAAAAAAAGAATTAATAATAAAGTGGAACGTAGATGATACCGCTCCCTCGTCATCTCCCATACGGGGGAGGTTCTAGGGTTAGGAGTACTCCTAGCGCAATTACAGATAACGAACTGTACAGTAAACGAATGTGTGACCTAAGATAACGAAAAACATAATATATATATATATATATATATATATATATATATATATATATAAACATATATAAACATATATATATATACATATATATATATATATATATATATATACATATATATATATAACATATATATATATACATATATATATATATATACGCACACACACACACCACATATATATATGTATATATATGTATATATAAATATATATTCACCACATGAACCTTTAAGTAGCCTATTTCTAGTGTTCATAATTATATTTTGGGTTTTTATACCTGTTCTGTTATAATAGAATTAAGCACTGTTTTTTTTTTTTTTTTTTTTATATAAATCGTTTCTCACTTGTATTCCTCTTTTTATTGAGGCGCAAAAACTTTATTAACTGTCGGTATCGCTTAACATTTTTTTAGTGCAGGAGGTCAGGACACATTTATGCGATATGCACCTTTTTATATAAAAATAAAAGCAAAATAATATTACACATGTAAAATATGTGTATACTAGGCACTACCAAATATTGCGTATTTTACAATATAAATTTAACATCCCCCACGATTGAAAAAAATAATACTGAAAATCAGAGAATTATCCGATTTTAATGAAATTGTCAGTGTTGATTCATCAATGAATGAATATTATACTGCATCAGTTATTTTATTTCAAAAACTTTCTGCTTTTCTAGGTCACTTAACTTTAAATCCCCCTTATTTTGGGGATGCAATATATCGGTTGTGTTATATACTTTTAAAACTGATTATAGTATAAATAAAAGATAAAAGGCCGAAGGTGTGAATAGAAGAAAAAAATTAAGGGAGTTATCATGGTAGATGGTAAGTGTCGAAAACCCGAAAATTAAATGTAAAATAAAAACTAAAACCATAATTTTTGGAGATCTTTTAATTATTTTTTTCGATAATTATTTAATTGGCTTTTATCTTATAAAAAAAATATACATCAATATTTGTTCTGTTTAAAAGAGGGGTCTAAACTTTCAATTGAGTTTTCTACAAAAATTATTAGATAACAATATTAAAATGAAATATTTATTAAATAAATATTTGTTTTTAGAATCTAAAAATATGAAATTCGAAACTTAAAATTAAGCGTTTCTTATTTTAAATGCATTCTATTTATTAATTAGATATGATAAATTATTTCTGCCATTGTAGGCAGCAATGGTAATATATATTTAAAGAATTTCGATTTATTTCCATTGAATCCGTTTGATTAAAACGATTCAGTAATTAAAATAAGAATTGGTTGATTAATAAGTCAATACAGAACATTTATGAACCTCAGATAATTCCGAGATTTCTGATAATTGTTTTTCATCAACAAAAGCCCCCATACAAAATGTGTCATTTTCTCACGGTCATTTCTTCTTTGTAAACAAATTTACAAGAATTTTTCAGATCGTCTTTTTTTCTGCGTGTTTAGGCCAAAAAGAAAAATATATTTCATTTAAAAGTTATCAATTCTTCTGTAATTGAGTGTATTTGTTGACTTTGTTACTTATTTCTAAGAAGAAACTGTTATATCCCTTAAAAATTATCTATACTGTAATTAGTTTCACCTTTATATAACCCCACCGATATTTTGCACCCTAAAAATATGGGGAGGGGTCAATATCAAGCGACCTGAAAAAAATCAGAAAGTTTTGAAATAAAATAATTGATTCATCATAAAATTAATTTATTGATTAATCAACACTGAATAATTCATTAAAATCGGATTACGATTTGTCTAGTATTTTTATATATACGTGTTCCTCGTTGTTTGTCACGGCAGTAAACAACAAATCAAATTAAATAAAAGAAGATTCTCTCGGTTTTTAAATGAAATACACCTGAGCACACACACACACACACACACACACACACACACATATATATATATATATATATATATATATATATATATATATATATATTATTATATTATATAATCCAAAAGTCCAGAGAAGAAATCTTCCTTACGACACAAGTGTTTTTTTTTAAACCTGTCGCAGTTTGAGAGCTCAA
>CM042160.1:8131164-8141164 GCA_023376005.1 Doryteuthis pealeii
CCAGGACATGTGGACCCGCAGCTACCGCCTTCTAGCACCCATATGATAAAAAGGGGTTAGGGCTTGCCATGAGGGCAATAGGGTTGGGAAAATCATATAGGTACTAGGGCTTGACGTGACCAGCCGATTGATCGGAGGGGGCCTCTCCGACCGCCCAAGATAGGGCCAAAGTGGAGTATTGCATGTTATGAACTGCTCATCCACCTGGGCTCTATCCTTAAGCATCACGGGTCGCCACTCACTGAAGATGTTGATGTTCCGATGCTTTGTTGTGCCGCTGTTATCTTCTGGACCTCTTAGCTTCATGGTGTTGTGCCAGGGTGACTTCTGACATGAACAGTCCTCTACTGATATTCTGGAAGGGGCAATGCCAAAGCACCTGAGATTATTCTTGCAGACATCCTTGAATCTTAGCTGGGGGCGACTAATCTGTCTTTTACCAGACGTAAGCTCTCCATATAGGATGTAGCGTTGTGATTAAGGAATGTCGTTTTTTATTCCATACGCTGGTACAGTGAGTTCGATCTTTATTGATTCTAGCGCCATTTTTTTCTTACTCAGAATTACGAAATATGCTAGGAAAGTTAGTCACTCAATATAATAAGTTTCATTTCAAATAAGAGAGGATTTTTGCAAGACTAAGACAAATGCAAGAGCTATATCATTGTCCCAAACTGATGGCTCTTACGGCAAGCCCCTATCCTTTTATGATATATATGGTAGAAGTTATACTCTTTACCTAACCAAGGGTAAATAATTGATTCTGAACTATTATATATTTCGCGTATATATATTTGAATATTTGAAATTATTCGCACACACACACACACACACACACATACATACATACATACATATATATATATATATATATATATATATGATATGTATGGAGGGTGTCCCATCGTGGTGTAATGGTCAGTAAACTTGTCTCGCAGATCCACTACTACTCCATAACCATATATATATATATATATATATATATATATATATATATATATATAAGAAACTGTTCGTTTATTAAATATTTTACGATAAACAAAGCTAAGAATGAGTGTTTTATAAAGTAAAGTAAGTAAAGTCGACAGGGCAGCCTAAAGTCGGTATCAGCCAGTCAGCGAGGGGGTCTATCCCCTTTTCAATAGCGCTAGACCAAGGAGATTGTTTTTTTTAGCATCTGAGGTGGAGCGCCACACCTACCATCAGCTCCTTACTTTACCGCACAGATCCATGTGCTACTCATACGCTGAGTTGGCGAGGGCCGGTATCGCACTAGGAACCTTGTGGTTTCTAGCCGAACGCTCTGCCGCCTTTATTTTAAGAATAATCTCTTTTTGTTGTTTACATTTTTGAAACAATCTTGATTTACAGTGTTAGAAAATATATTCGTTTAATCTAACAATAAATGCTAAGAATCAAATATTTATTTATTGTCCGTATTACAATAGAATAGCTATAACAGAAAGCAGACAGCGAACAATATTTATTATCAGCAGCAGCTAGTATATGAACAGTTCCGCAAATCGGTTGATTTTTGGTTTAATTAAGTAATTAGATCCCTTAATCAATAAAAATCAATAACCAAAGTTAGCATGTTTCTTAGTTAAAAGGATATTAAGGTGTATGCAATATTTCGAATCTGAGTGACCACCTCTTTTGGAGTTATACATCGACACGTACAAACCAAACTTCCTTACACACACACACACACACACCACACACACACACACACACATATATATATATATAATATATATATATTGTCATTGAAGAAAATTGAGAGTCTGGTGGTAAGTTAGTGTGTGGTGACTGTTGTCTGTGAAGTTTGTGAAAGCTGGAGGATTGGAATATTTTTTTTTTTGGGAGTATTTTAGAGATCTTTTGATTTCTAAAATATTCCAACTCAGACTGACCGATTGGCAGCCTCATATCTTATCCCCTCGGCCATTTACAGCTGTAGCTGGTGTTTTTAAACTATTAAGTACATAGATTTGTTTATGTATTTTACGGTCACAGAGAGATCAAATTTCCGGGGAAACGATCATTGCTTATATGCTTAGTAGTGAGAGTTAATTAAATTACCAGTTAGAGAGCTCATACCAAATTTATGCGAGCATATGCTAATAATGTCAGATAATCAAATATATATGCGAATGATATCAAATATATAGTAGTGCACAGTTCTTTACCCTTGGTTAGGTAACCAGTATATCTATTTCCTCAAACCTCCGCACAAGCAGGATACGCCACAAGGCCAATTTTTTAAACGGAGTTTAACAGGGTTTAATTTAGAATTTTCCTTTTCCTAGACCAGTTGCCATAACTAAGTGAAAAGGCACAGTCTGCCTCACTATTTACCCATAGCTGGAGAGAGAATAGTTGGATTCATACCTTCATAAGTGTAGGGCTTCCCATTTTAAAAAAAAGAAGCTAATTACGCATATCCATTACTATTGAATAGTGAGTTCGATCCTTGTTGGGTGCCTCATACTAGCGACCTTGTGTCAAATCCTACCCGGGCTGGACAGGTTGGGTATAGAGAGCCTCTCATCGTGGTATAAGGCCATCTAAACTAGAATCGGAGATCCATTACTACTGAATAGCGAGTTTGATCCGCACTGGGTGCCCTATACTTAAACATTAGGTCACATCCTATACATGGTGGACTGTTGGGTATGGAGGGTGTCCCATCGTGGTGTAATGGTCAGCAAACTTGTCTCGCAGATCCACTACTACTCTATAACGAATTCGACCCTCACTAGATATCCCATACAGGCAACGTTATGTCAAATAATACCCGTGATGGACAGGTTGCGTATGGAGGGCGGTCCATCGTAACGGTCAGCAAACTAGTCTTGCAGATCCATTACCAATGAATAGCGAGTTCGATACTCGTTGGAATCCCCATACTTCTGACATTGTGTCACATCCTGGTAAACGGATTAGGTATCGAGGGTGTCCTATCATGGTGTGATTGTCAGCTGACTGGTCTCGCAGATCCATTTGTACTTAATAGCGAGTTCGACCCTCGCTGGATGCCCCGTACCTTTGTGTGACATCTTACGCTGGTGAACAGTTTGGGTATGGAGGGTGTCCTATCATGGTGCAATGGTCAGCCGACTGGTCTCGCAGATCCATTAGTACTAAATAGCGAGTGCGACCCTCGCTGGATGCCCCATACATGCAACCTTATATCAAATCCTACGATTGAATAGTGAGTTTGATCCTCGTTGAATTCCCCGTACATGTACCTTTGTGTCACATCCAACCCGTGGTGATCGGATTGGGTATGGAGGTTGTCCTATCCTGGTGTAATGGTCAGCAGACTGGTCTCGCAGATCCATTAGTAATACCGTGTTTGATCCTCGTTGGATGCCCCATACTTACACCTGTGTGTCACATCTTTCCCTGGAGAAGGAATTGGGTATGGAAGGTGTCCTATCATGGTGTAATAGTCACTAAACTTGTCTTGCAGATCCTATACTACTGAATAGCGAGTTCGGCGCTCGCTGGATGCCTCGTACTTACACCTTTGTCAGGAGGATGGCAAATGGCCGCATCCCAAAAGAGCTTTTGTATGGTGAATTAGTAAAAGGCTCCCGATCGATAGGTAGACCACGCCTACGCTTTAAGGATATCTGCGGGAGAGACGTGAGGATATGCCACATTGACACAAACACGTGGGAGGTAGATGCAGAAAATAGAGCGGCCTGGCGCCTTAGCGTTAAGCAATGCACGACGAGGAGTGAGGTGGAGAGGAGAGTAGCAAAGAGATCCAGAAAGAGAGAGAGAGAGAAGAGAGAGAGAGAGAGAGAGAGTGTGTGTGTGTGGTGTGTGTATATGTGAGAGATGGTGGTAGAGAGAGAGAGGTGGCTAGAGAAAAAGACGTGAGATAGAGAGAAAGAGAAAAGAGAGAAAGGGTTGAAGAAAAGTTGAAAGAAAGAAAGACTAAAGAGAGAGAGAGAGAGAGAGAGAGATAGAGAGAGAGAGAAAGAAAGAGAGAGAGAGTTGTGTGTGTGTATGGTGGGTGGGTGTGAGAGATGGTGGTAGAGAGAGAGAGGTGGCTAGATAAAAAGACGTGAGATAGAGAGAAAGAGAAAGAGAGAAAGGGTTGAAAGAAGAGTTGAAAGAAAGACTAAAGAGAGAGAGAGAAAGAGAGAGAGAGATAGAGAGAGAGGGAGAGAGTAGTGGTAGAGAGAGGGAGTAGAGAGAAAGAAGGAGAGAGATGAGAGAGAAATATAGTGATAGAGCGAGAGGGGGTGGAGAGAAAGATGCGAGAAAGAGAGAAAGAGAGAGAGAGAGAGAGTAGTAGATGTAGAGAGAGGGAGTAGAGAGAAAAAAAGAGAGAGATGAGAGAGAAAGATAGTGATAGAGCGAGAGAGTGGGTGGAGAGAAAGATGCGAGAAAGTGAGAAAGAGAAGTGAGAGAGACAGAGAGAGACAGAGAAAGAGAGAGAGAGAGAGAGAGAAGAGAGAGAGGGAGAGAGAGAGAGAGAAAGAAGGAATTGAGAGAGCAAAAACAGTAGCCCCAGAAAGTATCACAGTTTGTGTGCAGTCAGTGCACCAAAGACTATCACTCAGGGTAGGCCTGCACAGTCACTTGTGCAGATAACTTATTTATTTATTTTTTGGACACTACATCATCGTCCTTAGAGGACGGAAAGGTACCAGCAACAAAACCATTGTGTCACATCCTACCCGTGACAAACCGTTTGGTTAAAATACCCACGGCAGTTATTCTATCTTGTGCTCTTCATGAAAAAGCGCGCCTGGCTTTACAGTCAGTTACGCTGAACGTACTGGTTTCCACTAGATCACCGTAGTTAAGCAATGAAGATCCTCTCCAGTACACGGTTGAGTGACCACTTAGGAACACCAGATGATGTAATTAATCTTAGGCATGTGTGCCAGACTTAGCAAAGTTTTTGAAGATTATTTTTTCAGTCTGAACAATTCCTTGAATCATGGTGACACTTCAACTGGGAAGCAGATACAACGTGCTTCTTTTTTTGCCTCTTAGGATTACTTATCATCTCTATGATTTAAACCAGGGCTTCTCAAAATTTTTACTAGATGCGCACCTTGTAACCACATTTAATTTGAATTGACACCCAAATAATTTATCAAAATATCTAATTACAAAACATAACTAATTTATCAATGTTTAATATAATTTACACGAGAAATTCATCAGTAAACTATAAATGCAAACGCACTTTTAATACTTGAATTATTTTTTAATGGGTAGGAAAGGTTTAGTGGAGTTGATCTGTAAAATTTTTGCGGTTTCAAGATTTAATTTTTAATAAAATGTCTAAAAGTTATGAATGGAATATTGAATCATATAATAACACCTAGTGATCACAACGTCTTGTCAGACGACTGCCACTCCTTCATCCATTGTCCGTTTGTGAGCTCGTTCATGACTTTTTAATCCCGCCAAAGTCCTGTATATCCTTGAACATATCCTGGCACACATAACGATTGGTGTTGACTGCATGGAATATTGAATCATATAATAACACCTAGTGATCGCAACATCTTGTCAGACGACTGCCATTCCTTCATCCATTGTCCGTTTGTGAGCTCGTTCATGAGTTTTTAGTCCCGCCAAAGTCCTGCATATCCTTGAACATATCCTGGCACACATAACGATTGGTGTTGGCTGCATGGAATATTGAATCATGTAATAACACCTACACTAATAAATATCTGTCAATTGCGGTGATGTCACGCTGAATGTACGGATTCCCGCTAGATCACTAAAATTAAGCATCGGTGAACCTGTTTAATATTTAGATAGCTAAATGTAAATGAAAACACTTTTAATTCTTGAATTATTTTTAATGAGATAGAAAAATTTGTTACATAATCTATGCGGTTGCATAAGATTATTGTCAATCCCCTGTAATTCTAAAGGGATGGCCCTTTTCATATCACGGGCGGGACTTTCCATGGAATAGTACAGAAAGCCCGCTAAATTACGTGAAGTCACGTGGGACCTGGTTTAGTCCTCAGTTTTGCAGTTAGACGTTAGGCAGAGAGGATGACCTGCCTTAACTGAGACTCACGTGCGCTATGTTAGTCAGATATTTAGTTACATGAAATGTATAGTTAAGGAAATAAAAGTTTAAGAAAAATAACACGGTCTTGTGATTAATGAATGTCTTGGTAACAAGACTGATATAGAAGAAATGAGTTAAGTGCGACCGACCAAGAAGAAGTGCAAGATGCTAGAAGAAGACGTAAGATGTCAAAGACCACCAAGGAAAAGAATAGAAGCAAGTAAGAAGTAATGCGAAGGGTATGAAACAGATTTAGTGAAGTTGATCTGCAAAAATTCTGCCGTTTCAAGATTGAATTTTTACAAATTGCATAAAAAGTTATCAATGGAATATTGAATCATATAAGAACACCTTCACAAACAAATACCTGGCAATTACGGTGATGTAATACTGAATGGACCGGTTCCCACTAGATCATTAAAGTTAAGCAGCGGTGAACCTGTTCGATATTTAGATGGGTGACCATTTAAGCAACAACATGTACTGTAAGCAACCTGATCTGGAAATGACTTGACTCAGCATTAAATGACTCGAAGAGTGTTGATATGCCGTCAAATAAAACGACCAACCAATCATTTTAATTTGATAACCACTTAAGGGACTTAAGTCTTTGGCTTATCAAAATGATTTGATTCGGCATTAATTGACCCGAAAGGTTTGATATACCGTTAAACAAAACAACCATCCAAATATCTCGCAATACTGATATTGATTTAACTGTTGAAGATCCGCATCTCTTCGTTCAGAGCATGATTTTTCGTTAATAATATTTTATTCATTAAAAATCTTTTATTATGTATAGGAATTTAAATTTCAGGGGTTGTAATTTTATTTTACTTTTTCATTATTTTTGTTGTCCTTTTAAATAATCTTGTTTTTTTTTTTTTTTGTTTTTTTTTTTTAAAAAGATTTCTCATAATATAAAACAATATATTCCAGAATTGTGTATATTCATAAAATCGTTTATATCATAATTGTTTTTAAATGTTTTCTTCAGTAAAAATATGTTTGTAGGTATTTATTTACCCAACCCATTCGCGACGGGTAGGATGTGACACAAAGTTACAAGTATAGGGCATCCAGCGAGGATCGAACTCGGTACCATTATAGTATGTGGCTTACCTTTTGAATGTGGCCTACGAAATCATGTCTCTCTTATAGTATGTGGCCGACCATAAAAAGCACATTATAAGGTTATGATAATAACTGATAACCCTAACCCTATTTCAGAATTTTAGAATATTTTATAATTAAATAAATCTCTGATTCATGTAAATTATGGATAAATTCTTTTTTAATTATTCTTAATTAATATATACAGCTTATGACTGAAAAGCATTTCTTGAAATTGAACATATGTGAAACATAATTAGTTTTGATAAATTGCCTACTACTTATATCTATAAATATACTTTTACTGAGGTAGGACACATTCAAACTAGGTAGGCCACAAACTATAACAGAATAAAAAACGGAGGCCATATGGTAAATATTCTTAAAAGTTTTTTTAATGTCGTCGATACTAAATAACGGTAGAAAACAAAATGCTTACAATCGTCATCAAATAAGAAATAAACGAAATACTAATTTTCGAGAAATATTGAAACACTAGAACATATATCCTGTATAAGTGTGTTCTATAAAACAGCCCTTGTCAGTGACGGACACTTATACCGGAAATGTCATACTTATCTCCCCTTCCCAGGACATCGCAGAAGAAAAAAAAGAGAACAATTTCTTTTTTTTATTATACGAAACATATGTATAGCTTATCTACTTGCATTCCATCCTAGCTTCGTTTTTTTTGTGTGTCTTTTATTCTTTTTTTTTTCGTTACTCTATTTATTTTTATTATTTATTTTTGATATAATGAATATGTAAATACCTTGGTACCCCCTCACTATAATTTGATTGGACAGTGTCATGTATAAATAGTCGACACTGTGTTGGACCTATACCTATACCTATACCTAAGCCTACAAGCTAAACTTACTCGCTTGACGACACCACGACTGCTCGGCAGACAGATTGCTATTCGACGTACCAATTAATACTGCGATAATATACCAAATACCAGCTTCCGAATATATCCCTTAACCCGGATATATCAATTTTCTATTTCCAAAACATTAGACTTTCTTCTATGTCTTTTAAGAATACACATTTTTTTTTTACCGTAATGACCTAATAAAATTATCATGATTAGACTGTAATTAGATGCAATGATGGAAATAAACGATGATGTCCAACATAAATTGTCACAGATGCTGACTACGCTGATGATCTAGCACTTTTCGGAAATACACCGGCAGCATAGCATTGAGTAGGTAGTAAGAGGCATTGAGCTCTACATGAAAGATAAAACGTGTTTTCAACAATATGGACCTATCTCCACATTAAATGCCAAATTCCTGAAAATCGTAGACTAGTTCACATACCTAGGTAGCAATATCTCATTTATAGAAAGCGATGTCAATATACGCATAGGAACGTCATGGACTGTTCTTGATAGGTTATCGATATTATGGAAGTCGGACCTCTTTCATCAAATAAAGCGGAAATTTATGGACAAGATTAAATTTTCAACTAAAACCAAGGGCTTTTTCATTGCACGTTTCATAGTCTAACCTTGTTTAAACTTCGATCGAAAGTGTCCCCTCAGAATCTATGTTTAAACAAAGGCTATTAGTTAAAATAATTAACATTTACTTAACTCACACACATGTATAAGGAAAGAAGGGGGATATTTATTTTCACACACACACACACACAACACATTATATATATATTATATATATGCATTTTTTATTGAACTAGACATAGATTTCTTGTCTGACGAGCTTCTTTTAGTTAAAATGATTAAATTTACTTAACTCACACACATGTATAAGGAAAGAAGATGGATATTTATTTTCTCTCTCTCTCTCTCTCAACCACACACACACACACACACACACACACACACACATACATAACACACACAATATATATATATATATATATATTATGCATCTTTATTGAACTAGACACACATTTCTTGTCTGACGAGCTTCTTTTCTATCCCCCCACTAATTACCGAAAAAATCTAATTGAAAGCACGCACATACAGCACAAAGAAGAAAACAAACAAAAACTTCAAATACTCAAAGCCCTGTACATTAAACAATAAATCAATAACTTTAACAAGATCAGCTTCGAATCCAGCCAACATATTCTCAAATGCCTATCATTTCCCGCCATTTCTCCTCCCCTCATTCTCAATAACATTACTTTTGAGTCCCTCCTCCTCCTTATTCCTACCACTTTCTTTAAAAATAACCATGGAAACATCTAACCACTTTATATCTGATGATGGCAAAACGAAGTAGTACAAAACGTACTAGTGTAAGAACCCTTGGTGGATTCATTCACAATTTCCACCCTGATATAAAAAAGATGGCCAGATAATTGGAAAAGAATTATAAGTCGATTACAATACTTATAATTTAGAAAATATATGTTATTGAGAATTAAAATCATGCATACACTTTAATATATTTATAATAAAGAAAAATACAAAACTTATTTTTTGATTTTGACTTATTAGATGATATAATTCAATGATTAGTGTAACTTAACTGTTCTTCACAAGAATCGATGAGTATGACTTCAAAAGTAAGTAGAAACAGTATATTCCACTTGTGTAACAGCTCTATTTTATATTGAGCACTCTACCAATAATACTGCCTTTGGTACACCGTTCCAGCAAAAGCTGAAACAGTTACCATCCCACACTATATATATATATGTATATACATATATAAAGTAAAAAAGTCATCGGGGCATCCTTAAGTCGGTATCAGCCAGTCAGCGAGGGAGTCTATCCCCTTTTCAATAGCGCTAGACCAAGGAGATTGTTTTAGCATCTGAGGTGGGGCGCCACACCTACCATCAGCT
>CM042160.1:8146164-8150439 GCA_023376005.1 Doryteuthis pealeii
CAAGACATTAACAAACATGAATAAAAGAAAATCTGAGTATTTAGATATTCTTTTAAATTTTAATAAAAAATAAATAAATCTATCTATCTTGTCATCTTCATATCTATCTATTGCTTCGGCTACGGACTTCAATCGTAGCTGGGGTTGATTTTTCACCACTCACCGGTAGCAAGTTTTGAGGCAGGAGTCGGGACGGTCTTCTCATATATTACCCAGAAAAGAACCGAAAGTACTTGGTTTACTAATACAATCTCTTTCGGGTAACTCATTAACACCTTTCAAAATGATAACATAAAAAAAATTGTTAGAAAACTTGAAAACGGGGGCGGGGGAGTGATAATGAAGATGTAGTCTGATAAGTTGAAAATGTAGAAGGAATAGGTTAGAAGAAGAAGAAGAAGAAGAAGAAGAAGAAGAAGAAGAAGAAGAAGAAGAAGAAGAAGAAGAAGAAGAACTGAAATCATTTGAAGAAGAAGAAGAAGAAGGAGGAGGAGGAAGAAGAAGAGGAGGGGTAGGAGTAGGAAAAGTAGGATTTTTAGGAGAAGGAGGAGGATACCGAGGAGTGATAATGAAGATGTAGTTTGATAAGTTGAAAATGTAGAAGGAATAGGTTATAAAAAGAAGAAGAAGAAGGAGGAGTAGGAGGAGTAGGAAGATGAGGATTTTTAGGAGGAGGAGGATACCGAGGAGTGATAATGAAGATGTACGTTGAGAATTTGAAAATGAAGACAAGGATGAAGAGGTTACTTGTAGAGGGTGATTGGAAGAGGTGAAAAAGGGAGATGTGGTAGAGATGATGATGCTTACGTAATATATATAAACTCCGGTTAAATTTGAAGTTTTAATCCGGATCTTTATGACTTTTAACCTTCCTCTTCCCCATCTGACACTTTCCACGCACCGTTTGACATCGACTTCGCGTGTGCCATCTGCAAATCCTGAACGGTTATATTATCCACAAACAGATCCGTCCACTTCTGTTTGTTTCTTGCCAAAAAGTCTGTGTTTGTTTAATGCCACCCACTGACACAGGCAGATACGCTGGCATTGAACAAAACAAAATAAAAAACAAAACAAAGAAAAACAAAACAATAAACGAAAATAAAGAACGAAACAAAAAAAAAATACAGTATACAAGATGGAAAGTCGAGATTCGCCCACTCTTCTGAGTTACCTGACTGGGATTTAAAGATAAACGCTGAGGATTATACGGTTTAAGAAAAAATAATTATTTGTTATTTCATACAATTATACGAATTTACTAAGTTTTGTTTAGTTTGGTACACAGGATCCAGATTGTTTACAGGAACTTATGTTCAGATTCTTCTTCTTCTTCTTCTTCTTCTTCTTCTTCTTCTTCTTCTTTTCTTCTTCTTCTTCTTCTTCTCTTCTTCTTCTTCTTCTTTCTTCTTCTTTCTTCTTCTTCTTCTTCTTCTTCTTCTTCTTCTTCTTCTTCTTCTTCTTCTTCTTCTTCTTCTAACGTTCATCAATCATCATCATCTCATCATCATCATCATCTTCTTCTTCTTCTTCTTCTTCTTCTTCTTCTTGTAACATTCATCATCATCATCTTCTTCTCTTCTTTCTTCTCTCTTCTTTCTTCTTCTTCTCTAACGTTCATCTCTGCTACTCCTCCTCTCTCTCTTTCTTCTTCTTCTTCTTCTTCTTCTTCTTCTTCTTCTTCTCTTCTTCTTTCTTCTTCTTCTAACGTTTCATCATCAATCATCATCATCATCATCATCATCTTCTTCTTCTCTAAGTTCATCATCATCTTCTTCTTCTTCTTGTAAACGATCATCATCATCATCATCACATCATCATCATCTTCTCTCTTCTTCTTCTTCTTCTAACGTTCTCGCTTCTCCTTCTTTTTCTTTACTTTTTCTTCTTCTCTTCTTCTTCTTCTGGTTCTTGTTCTTCATTCTTCTTTTTCTTCTGCTGACGACTTTCTTCTTGTTCTTGTTCTTGTTCTTTTCGTTCTTGTCTTGTCCTCTTGTTCTTGTTCTTGTTCTTCTTGTTCTTGTTCTTGTTCTTGTTCTTCTTGTTCTTGTTCTTCTTGTTCTTGTTCTTGTTGTTGTTGTTGTTGTTGTTGTTGTTCTTCTTCTTCTTCTTCTTCTTCTTCTTCTTCGTTTAATTTCTTTATTAGTGAACCTAGTCTTCAGAGAACGCTCACATACAGTGCGCCTTTTCCATATTAGGACATGCTGAACAAATGAATCGCTGCTGGGTTAGAGAGTTTCATGTTTTGTACTAGCCTCTGTAGAAATACCTAATTTTAAATGCTGATTTTAAAAGAAAGTAGGACCTTTGCATTTAGAATATTGGCGAAACGTAAGTTTCCTCCTCAATTTATTCTTTTCACGAAATAATCGTTTACTACGTTTATCTTTGTTTGGCACAAGGCCAGAAATATGGCACACTTAGAGAGAATTGAACTTACCAACCATGGTTTGGTAGCCTTGCTCCTTGACCATTAAACTTCTTGAGTATTTTTAGCCAATCTTAACAATGTTTTCTGTTGGATTGATCTCGATTCTTCCTCTGATTTCCAGTCCATTCAAACCTCTTTTTAAAACCCTTGGGGACCGTTTCAGGGGCACCAATTACAATTGGTAAGCCTTTTACTTTTTATTTTTCTCTGAATCTTTTAGATGAGACTGATATATTCTTTCTTCAGATTATTCGGACTAGAAATAGCTGAAAGAAAGGGGATACATCGGCCGAAACGTTGTGCCTGACAATAAGATAAAAGACAAAAGTCCGAATAATACAAATAATTAAAAATGTAACCTTCTTGTTCTTCTCAGTTTTTTTCACTCTCTGCAGGACGACGTAATATGCCCATATCTTTATCTTCTTCTTCTTCTTCTTCTTCTCTTCTTCTTCTTCTTCTTCTCTTCTTCTTCTTCTCTTCTTCTTCTTCTTCTTCTTCTTCTTCTTCTTTGTCACTTACTAAGCCTCTTTAAGTTTCATATATATATTATATAATATATATATATATATAGGTGACTAAATTGTGTCCACCAAGGTATAACCGCACTGATGAGAGGTGATACCTCGAACACGTGTCTGTGGATTACTTATTTATTTATATATATACTCCCACTTGATAGAGTTCTCTAAATAGGGGATTTAATTGAAAAGTTCACCGTTTGGTGTGTAGCTAACCCTGCTTTGTTTACAAAAAAGTTTGGAGGACTCTATGAATTCATTTTCCGCTTAGAGAAATGTAGCAATTAAATATTCTCCTATATTTGACAGCTGCCTCTGGCCGCACGGGTAAGGAGGCTTGGCGAACGAAAGTTCATACGGGTCTCAAACCGCCGGCCAGGGGTAGCTGTTAAGGTATAACCGCACTGATGAGAGGTGATACCTCGAAACACGTGTCTGTGGATAATATATTATTTATATATAAATATATATATATATGTGTGTGTGTGTGTGTGTGTGTGTGGTGTGGTGTGTGTTTGTATGAGATTTCTGTGTGTGTGCACGCGTTGTGTCTTTTGTCTCACCTCTAGCTACATTTATTCATTCACTTATTTTCCCCACCTTATTGATCTGTTGGCAAACACCAACGCTTTTTATCATATATGCGCTAGAAGGCGGTGGCTGAGGGAATTCATGTCCTAGGAAACACATTAAACTCTATCTGATGGTGAGGATCCAGTACTGGATGTCTGGGAAATGTGGAGCAACATCACTATTGCTCCCATGTCCACTCGGACCCGGAGTGGTAGTAGCTGGTAGGGGCCCATCTGTGGGTTAAATAGAAAAATGTGTTTATAAAAAATTGAGTACCCATCAAGAAAGAATTTATTTCAAAACCTGTCAGCATTAATTGACCCACCGAGGTTAGAAGTATGCGTAAAGCAACAAAAAGCAATAATATTCATTTTATTAAAGCTATTCTCAGTTTTTACTTATTATGTGTACAGTGGGGAATAAGGTATTTCAACCCTGCTGATTTTCTGAGTTTCGCCTATCTTTATAACAAAAATTCGGAACGGTGAATAATTTTCAGGGTATGTCACATCGCTTGAAAGTGAGGAGATAGAATATACATGTTTTTTTTTTTTTTTTTTTTTAGAGAATCACATTATATCAATTTTAACATTTATTTGTATATTTTATTGAAAAAAGATTAGTAATTCAATACCTATAGAAAATATTACCGCGCGACGGAATCGACTATTCGGTTGAAGTCTTCCACACAGTATTCAGAATCACAGAGCTTGAATTTGAATGTAGGGCTTTTTGTTGCTGAGGCGCTTC
>CM042160.1:8150539-8173039 GCA_023376005.1 Doryteuthis pealeii
AGCCAACTTTATTTAAGAAATAGATATAAAGTAACCTACGATTCAGATGAGAAACTCGGAGGTGAGGGTGTGACTTTAATACTCCTATTCTTAGAGAGTAGTCTAGTCATCATCCTCTCCTCCTCGCGTGCGCGTCGGTCGGGTAGGGTAAGATATATAAGAAAAATATGTAATATATATCTACTACATAATTATCTATAATAACTATTACTAATACTATATTAAAATATATTACTAAATCGTGATTACGAATTTGTATTTCTTTATCTTTGTATCTAGCAACTCATCGCGCGACCCTTCCCAGCTCGTCTATATCTAACCTAAGTCTATCATCATCTATCTATCTCAGTCGATCATAGTTCTCTAATATTACGTGTCTTAATTAGGTGTTCATCAACATGAAAACTGATCCTAACTCATGTCACCATTAATACCTTCACAGTCATTATACTCGACTCATACTCTATCCCTCACAATTGTCTCCATACTCTCAACTTATATACCTTTAACATATACTGATAATTAATATATTTATTATACCCTAATATAATATATATTATATACTATATATATCGTGTGTGTGTGTTATAAAATCAAGAGTGAATGTACTCGTTTTTAAGCCAATTGTACAATATACTGCTGGATGCCTCACCTCTTCTCCATGCTTAAAAAAACAGTACTTTCACTTTTTCGCTTATAACACATTACATACCTTTACAAATAATATATATATATTATATATAATATATATATATATAATATATATATACATATATATTATAATATAACATACTTCTGGTGTGGGGTACCCAAGTTTTTCTTGGTACAAGTGATTCTAGGGCTGTCCCTATTCTCTACCAGTAGTTGTTGCTAGAGTTCAGGTTCCGTTATGAGGCTCAATGTTTAATTATTGTAAACAGAGCAAAGTTATTTGTGAATAAAAAGGCCTAAAATACCATGGTATCGTGTTATGCGACCTTTCCAGTTCGTGGGTATAAAGCCCACGAGCTCTTCAAGACCACGTATATCTTATTTGGAAAATAAAAGATATACGTGGTCTGAAGAAGTTCGTGGCCCTGTGATACCCACGAGTGGAAATGGTCCATAACCACGATTACCCATGGTATTTAAGGCTTTTTTTATTCACACACACACACACACACACACACACACACAGACACATATATATATATATATTTATATATATATATATAATTATATAAGAAGAAATAATTTATAAGCAATCTCTGCTCCATACTTACCTACCGCAGCTATTTAATATATGGAGACATTGCACATTTAGAAATTAAGTGCTTTAATATATTTTATACCAGATATATGCAATTGAAAGAAAGGCTCTTGATTGATGTAGACATTTGCATAGATATTTTCGAACATTCTCATTTCTGTGAATAAGATTTTCCCGAAAACTCTTTCTAATATTCATGAAAAATTTCTCTGATAAATGAGGCAATTATTTCTTCATTCTAAATATTGTTGGTAATACGTTGCAACTTTTTTTTTCGAAATATTTTGCAAATCAATACTGAAAATTTGGAAGAGAAAATTCTTTACTTCATATAAAGTTAAATATTAATGCTCCCATAACAAATATAGGTAATAATTTATATAGTAAAAAACAGCTCAAATTTTACATAAGGAATAATTTGGTTAGCTGGTTGGTTAGACTTTACGTAAATATATTAAAGCACTTGTTGAGTCATTTTATGTAGAATACATTTTGTTTAGTATTTCTTGAGGTGTATTAATTTTCATCATTTAAACTCAACATTTAAAAACAGGTACGACCACTCAGGACCAGGGTGGACATGGTAGTAATGGCACTGATGGAATGTTATATAATTATTAGATTAACTAATATTTATGTGCAATAGTGTAGAAATCAAAATGGCCGTTATAATCTGCAGCCCATGGCCTTGAAGGATTGAATGACAAGGCTGACCTGTCCTGATCCTTCCTTCCGGTAGATACCTTGAGAACCGGTAGAGAGGACCCTCTCTGCCGTTTAGATAGTAAGTAAGTTCAGTCAGTTAGAGACTAGCAGCCGAGCTCGACGGAATGTTAAACGGCATACACGCGCTCCCGTATAAATCTGCGCAGATGTCTGGTTGGGGATTTAAAAATAAAGTAAGATCAAAGCAAATCGGCAGTCTTGTGTTATTACCTCTAAAAACTTAACAATGACACAGGATTCTGATAAATAGAATCCCCAATAGAAGACCAGACCCGAAGTCCCGAAATCCAGACCTTAGAGATTCCAGACGAAGAAGAGATGTTTTAAAAAGACCTAGGAAGAAGAACCTAAGATGTCAGTAAGAACAAGAAGAAAAGAATAGAAGAAGTAATGAGAACGGGGTAACCAACCAGGAATACTCCACGCTCCCCAGAGCTCTATAATTGAAACCACCATTCGATGCATTATAACATCATACCCAGGACATTAAGACCCTCAGCCACCACCTTCTAGCACATATGATAAAACGGATCAGGTATTTGTCATGACAGTAATAGAGTTGAGACAATTATGCAGTTGCTTGGGCTTAGCATGAATAGCCGATTGATTGCTGGAGGCCTCTCCGACCGTATAGCCTAAGTATGGACCAAAGTGGAGTGTTTCATACCAGAGACTGCTCAGCAACCAGTATTCTGCACTTAATCTTCACGGTTTGCATCCACGGCCATCAAATGGCCAAATTGGGTGGATTTCTCCTCTGTAGAGTGCAGTCGGTGTATCTTACACACCACAACTGACAAGCGCGAATAACTTTATATACATAGCTTTTGTCATTCTTTAGAGTTGGCCTGACCAACCGATTGATTGCGAGAGGCATTTTCATAGCCACCCATCTCGTCTAAGTTAAGGACAAAAATGGAGCGTTGCATGGACTGCTCAACCACCAAGATTCCGTCCTTAAGCATCACAGGTCATTACCGATGTCTAATAGGTGGCCTCGTTGTGGGATTTTATCCCTCTGCTTAGGCGCAGTCGGCGTATTCTACTGCTCAGCCGACAGGGCGGCTTTGAATTGCTGACGACGATGTGGCATGAGGCCATTCTACAGATGACATTTTCTGCATTTAGATATTTGAACAATTTAAACATTTAAGTCCCCTTGCTAAATAATGGACCCATTCCGTTTCTATAATAAAAGAAAGTAAGGTGAAAAGGACACGCAACACAGAAAAAAACTATTTTAAATGAAAGGAAGAAGAGGATAGGAAAAAGATAGGGAGGGGCTGCGCGCGGGAGCGATAACGCTTACCTGTTTTAATCGAACATAATGAAAAGATCAAAATAGGGAAAGAAAGAAAAGAGAGTGATAGTTACATCAAAAACGGATATTGTTAATTGTTATTTATTAGCAAGCTTTTCTGCCTGTACAAAATGTTTTTTTAGTTTCAATTTAATATATCTGGACCTTATTTAAAGGAGATATAGTTTGGTTTGTTTAAATGTTTAAATGTTCTAATGCATTACTGAAATCTGTCGACCTAATCCTCGCCCATCAAACTCAACCGGCTTCCTGGTTCTGCAGTTTTCGCTCTTCACATCCATTGTCAGATATTTTGTTACAATTTATGTGTGTAATAAATTGTTGGCAGACCTTGTGCTGTTTGTTTGTTTTTAGTAACAACAAAAGACATTTCTTTGGTGAATTAACATGTTTTATTGAAGTCTTAAATCCGGATCACTCAACAACGCGTGTGAGAATCCAGCAAACCGAACGAGAGGCGCTATTGCATCCTCATTCTTCAATATCTTACTAGTGACTGCTTATCTAAAAACTCCTTCACACGGTTCAAACTCACGGACTGTAAAAGAAAGTCACAAGGGGTTAAGAGACGTCACTCACAAATCCCTGTAAACGTTGTTTTTCCCGTTAACTTAAATTTAAATCATTTCACTATACTTACTGAAAACATCGCTTCCCAAATACATGAGAAGGCCCCTACAATTTGCTAGCGCAGAGCACCCATTTAGTTTAAGCTTTTTGCATGCCGTGCATCTGCCCCACTACCCCACAACTATTTTCCTTCCTCCCACCCCACAAAAAAGACAAAACTATAGACAAATACTTTCTTTCCTTTAAAAACTTAGCGGTATTAAGCCAGTCTATTTTTTTCAATGGCGATACAATACTTCATGCCTTGCTTATCTAACTTCACATATCACTCTCTCTCTCTCTCTCTTTCTCTTTCTCTTTCTACCAGGCGTGGGACCTAGACTATTTCGCTGTAGTCGTACCATTTCTTTCGGTGGGTGTAGGTCCTTAAAGCCTACATTTTTTAATCAAAACTACATCTCCACCAAGGTTTTAGTATATCTTTTTTATATATACTAGCAAATATATGCACCCTCCGGGTGCAAGTGTTTAAGTTTTAATGTAATAAAATGTTATGTTGACTTAGAAAGGCTAACGAAACTAAATAAGATGCCGATAAAAAGATTTGAAACAGAGGGGGAACAACTAAAACTTGCTTTTTCTTCACTCCAGTCTTTCATTACTAAATTTTTATAATTTAACTATTTATGTTCATTAAGATAAAACCAAACTATTAGAAATCAATAATGCCAAGCCCATATTTATTAAAATCAAATTTTTGATATCAATATGCAAATTAGCCTTCCCATTCACACTGCAAACCGCTATTTTTTTGTATATATAAATACAATTGCATGTTATTAGTATGTATATATGGTCAACAGTATTAATAAGGTAAAACACTTTTATTAATAATTGAGGTTTAAATATAAATAAAATCATGGAGAATATGATGTAAATAACTAAGGGAATTGTGACTTGAGTAGAGATTTAGTTTCGGTTACAGACAGACAAACACACAATCTCCATTATAATAAGATATATAAAATGTTTTTTAAAATATTTTTTAAAAAATTCTATGAAATAATAATAGATAACAATGACAATGATAATTACATTCAATATCAAAAGGTAATATTTGAAATTAACGGTATGAATAAGCACTCTTAAAACAAAACAAAACAAAATACCTACCGAACCATCTATTAGAGCTTGGTGTTATTATTACTATTTCTAACATTCGTATGGTTTACAATTATAACTTTCTTCCTCTTATATTTTTAAGACACCTTTAGTGAAGAAAACAAATGCATACCCATTAATTATGACCCAATAATGAATCTGTGAGTCTAGCTTGCTAACCATTAGACTACGATGGTTCACCTTTTCTTTATGTATACTAAGTAAACCTTAATAAATATCATTAGACTATTTTCCTATGAATCAGGTATTTACCAACCAATTCTTTAGCGGAGTTAATAGACTGATTGATTGATTGATTTTTAACGGCATGTCAACTAGTCTAGGGTTATTTCCTGCCAGAGAAAAAAGTTTGGTGATATTTCTTTGTTGAATCGTATATCAGCTTTCGTAGATTATTTAATGCCAAAGCCATCATTGTAAAAGAAGATTAGTGGTACTATTTAAAACATAGGAGGGGGATATGTGGGTTCACGTCTTTCCCAAGGGTATTCGTCCGAAAGTGAACATAACAACGGGATTGGGGTTCGAACACGCTTACTACGATGTAGAAGTCCAGTACGTTATCTACTACGCCATATGTACCCCCTAGTGTTTAGGAACCCTATTTCATTATCGGCTGATTTTTTGTAGTTACTTCTTAAGTTTTTTCGCTGGCTCTCCTATCGAATGCAAATGATTTTAATAATCTAATTTACCTCCTGATCAGAGTGAACATGGGAAGAATAACAACGAAACTTTACTCCACACTTAACAGACTTCGGTAACTAAAGCCTCAGCATCAGATATAGTTTATTGTCAATTCAAGCCTATTCATGGGAATACAGTCAGCATAATCTAAGCCCCGAAGAAGAAAATTAATTATTTTTAATTTAAAAAGTTTTGTGGTGTACCTATTCATAAAAATAGCTATAAATCTAAAGTTTCCAGCATTTGGTGCCTGTGTATTAAAATATATATCACCGAGTCACACACATTATCCTGAGTGAAGTCATTATGGGGAAGTACTCAAAGGGTCGGTTTAGCCCAGCCGGTAGAGTGTTCGGTTAGGAATCATAAGGTTCTTGGTTCGATACCGGCCCTCGCCAACTCAGCGTATGAGTAGCACAGGGATATGTGCGGTAAAGTGAGGAGCTGATGGTAGGTGTGGCGCTCCACCTCAGATGCTAAAATAATCTCCTTGGTCTAGCGCTAGTGAAAAGGAGATAGACTTCCTCGCTGTCTGGCTGATACCGACATTAGGCTGCCCCGACGACTTTACTTTATTTTACTCTGCATATCACCACCATTGCTCCCTGGTCCACTCTGACCCGGAGTGGTAGTACCTGTTAGGGTCCCATCTATGGGTTAAATAGAAAACATGAGTTTATAAACAAAATTGTATTATCCATTAAAAATGAAATTATTTTAAAACTTTGTCGGCATTAAACATCTTTGAATACCAAATTACCAATAGAAGTATTCGGCATAAAATAACCCAAGGGTTTGACATGCCGTAAAACCCAACCAACCAACCAATTTACTCTGCATAGTACCCTAGATTATTGGAAAAATTAATTCGATCTAATTGGTTCCAGATCTGATGCAGGGTCGCTTTTTAAAATATATAATGGAGTTATTGATGGAGTTATTGGTTTTACCGGCATGTCAACCTATCTGGGTTATTTTATGTATAGAGATTAGGGAATTGGGTACATTATGCGTATAAATTAACAATTTTATAAGTTTTTCCTTTTTCTATAAGTATTATTTGAGCAGATATTCCCATCTAATACAAATGATTTTCAAATACACCTAGTTAACGCATGAATGGAACCCTAACGGGTACAACCACTCCGAGTCAGAATGGACCTCGGAGTAGTGGCAATGATGGTATGTTAAAGCATAATATGTCAATATTAATATGTATTATTAATATATATATATATATATATAGTCGGGGTGGCCTAAAGTCGGTCTTAGCAAATCAGCGAGGGAGTCTATACATTTTTCACTAGGGCTAGACCAAGGAGATTATTTTCTGCGTCTGAGGTGGAGCGCCACACCTACCATCAGCTCCTTACTTTACCGCACAGATCCCTGTGCTACTCATACACTGAGTTGGCGAGGGCCAGAATCGAACTAGGAACCTTTCTAGCTGAACGCTCTACCAGCTGAGATAACCCGGATCTATATATATATATATATATATAATATATATATATAATATATATATATATATATATATATATATATATATATATATATATATATATATATATATATATATATAGAGTATATTAATATATAATAATGATATATATATATATATTATTATATATATATATATATATATATTATTACATATATATAGTATATATATATATATATATATTATATATATATATATATATATATATATAAGAGTATATTAATATATTAATAATGATATATATATATATATATATTAATACATATTAATATGTTCTATTAATAATATATATATATATTATTAATATATATGTAATATGTGTGTGTGTGTGTGTGTGTGTGTTATTACTCATGTTCCTTAATTGTACGACCGTTATGATCTTGCAACATGATCTGGTTAAAAATGGGACCATCCCGATTATATGGTATTACTTATCCACCGAATTCTTATTTTTTATGCGTGTCGTCACCTCAGCTAAATAATAGATCATTCAGTTTTTTTATTATAAAGAAAGAAGGGGAAGAAAATGGACATGCTACACAGAAAAAAATTATAAGAAAGATGATAAACGGGGGGGAGCGCGAGGAACAGATAATGCTAATCAGTTTCAGTCGAATTTAATGAAATAATAAAAAGAAAGAAATAATTTTAAAAAAGAGAGATAGTGAATCAAGATTATTATATACTAATTATAATATATCGAGACTATATATACCACGTAGCTCAGTCGGTAGAGCGTTGGGCTAGAAACCACAAGGTTCCTAGTTCGATACCGGTCCTCGCCAACAAAGCGTATGAGTAACACAGGGATCTGTGCGGTAAAATAAGGAGCTGATGGTAGGTGTAGCGCACCGCCTCAGACGCTATTGAAAAGGGGATAGACTCCCTCGATAGTCTAGCACTATTGAAAAGGGGATAGACTCCCTCGCTGACTGGCTGATACCGACTTTAGGCCGCCCCGACGACTTTACTTTTTTATACGGTATACATGGATGTATTAAGGTATGATAATTTAATTATTACCACATTTGATATATTTATTTAAGAGCTATTACAGAATAGTTCAATATCTAAAGATAAGTTTATCTAAGAGTTATTACAGAATAGTTCAATATCTAAAGATATGTTTAAATAAGAGCTATTACATAATAGTTCATTATGTAAATATATTGAACTATTTATAATAGCTCTTAAATAAACATACCAAATGATAATCAAATTATCATACTGTGGTACATCCACGGATCCGGTATATATATTGGCAAGAAATAGCGAGAATGAGAGAGTTAAGCAAGGGATAACTCTGGCTTGTTCTACACCTACTTAAGTTTCGACTCTCGCGCCGCCTTTTTTCCCGCCTCGTTGGCCTCGCGCCCCTTTTTTGCCAAAAAGACCCTCCGTTTCTCATTACATTCCTTAGCTTTCTCTTATCAACGTCTCTTCTTTCTCCATTCGCTCTTTCACATGATTCCCTTATTCCATCTGTTCAATCCTCACCCGACCCTCGACACCGCTACCCTTCTTTTTCAGTTCATCTCCATCAACCGCAATTCTCGATTCCGATTCTCTCTACCTAATTCTCTTTACGACTCTTCTCTTCCTTCTCTTCCTTCTCTTCCTTTCCTCTAACCCCCCCTCCTCTCTCCTTTACCTCTCTTCTCGAGCTTGGCTCAGTAGGTAAACACGGCGGCCCTTTAGTAACTGTCGGGCTACAAGCATTTTCCGTTGCCTGCAGAAGGTATATGAGAATGCAAGCTCGGCTATTGTCTCGCTGCGTGCTCTCGTCTCGCCAATGTTTAGTCTCGAACGGTTCTCGGACGTACACGTTATTTCACGAGAACCATATTATCCATTTTTTAAGTGATGCTGAGCTCTTTATCAATTACGGCTCTTTTTCAAACAAGAAAATGCTCACACTCACACTACATTAGTTTAACTCTTTGCCAACTTTACGCCGCTCGCAGCGACTCTCCCTCCACAGAGACCCTACCTTAAGCCGCTACCAGCGGCTCTTGCACATGCCATTTGTCTACACTGAAAAACCACTACGTGAACACCACTGCAATCTTTCATTTGAATAAAATGAGTTCTGAGGTGATCAAATACTGAACATTGAAATATGCCATCATCTCTCATTATAATGGAGATTGTGTGTTTGTCTGTCTGTAACCGACACTATATCACTACTCAAATTTCAGGAAGCGCGTGGTGTAATGGTTAAAGTTATAGGAAATGGACTAGTTGCCCCGAGTTCGATTCCTGGATGTGGTAATCGCATTTCACTTGGTGTTAATACCCTTGAGAAAGGTATGAATTCTACTCTCCCTCCAGCTATGGATAAATAGTAGGACAGACTGGGCTCTTTAACCTTGGTTAGGCAACCGGTCTAAGAGAAGGAAAACTCTGAAATCAAACCTGTTAAACTCCGCATAAGAAATTGACCTTGTGTCACATCCTGCTCGTGCGGAGGGGTCGGTAAATATATATATCACTACTCAAATCACAATTCCCTTATTTATTTACGTCACATTCTCTATGACTTTATCTTTATTTAAAATGTGTTATACATTGTTAATACTGTTGGCCATATCTATATACTAATAACATGCAATTGTATTTATATGTACAACAAAATAGCGGCTTACAATGTGAATGGAAAGGCTAATTTGCATATAGATCTTAAAAAATTGATTTTGATAAATATGTGCTTAGTATTATTGATTTCTAATTGTTTGGTTTTATTTTAATGAATGTGAGCAAACATCATGGAGGTGAATTAAAAGTAATTTATCAATAAGAAGCAATAACTGTAATTTTATTCTTTACTTCCTAATTTAACTAAACAGTTAAATTAATTAAATTTAGCAATGAAATACGGAGTTAGGGAAAGTTCAGTTGTTCTATTTTTCGATTATACCCCCCCCTTTCCAAATATTTTTATCTGCATTTTTATTTAGTTTCATTGGCCTTTCTAATTTAATATAACATTTTATTACATCAAAATTTAATGCTTGCACCCGGAGGGTGCACACATATGCTAGAACAGGTAAAAAAAACATTCCAAGAAATGTTGGTACAGCCATGGGTTAAATTTGGTAGGCAAACAATGGCTTAGTCTAAAAGATTGAACTCACATACAGGGTTTCTTTGTCTTTGATATCTGTTATCTTTGAATATATTTGAAGCAGAATTTAAAATAAAATGTGAAACCTCATGGATTTAAGTTCACTGCATTAACCACTTAGCCAAAGTATAAAATTGATGTAGTTAAAAAAAAAAATGTTCAATTTCAACAAGTATTAAACTTCAGAAAATAGAGACGTGAAACATAAGTTGAAATAATTATTTCATTAAATAATTTTTTGCAATACACTAGAAAAACGTGAAAATAAACAATGACATAAGTTCGTAAGTGTTTTCAAAAAATACTATTTTCCTTCTCTGGATACTAAAATCTTAGTCCTCAGATTCTTTACACAGACGACTGTTTTTTGTTTTGTTTTGTTTTGGCAGAACAAAATAAGTAAACATTAAAATTCAAGAGAATCCTAATTAATTCCGGGTAGATTAAACCAAATTCCTATTTCAAAACTTACCTTTTCTCCGCATTTTGTCCAATCTAAAAGTCCCCATCAAAATTGTAATTTCAAAACCTTATCTGTCTATTCTTAATTTCTGTAACAAGTCGTTTGTGAACAAAATTATCATCTATGTTTATGAGTAAAATAGAACTGAACTCTTTAAATATTCTGATTTTTTAAAGCAACCCTAGTTTTGATTCTCTTTAAAGTTTCTAACATTGAGAACAATCCTCAGTCGGTTGAGGCAATAGAATACACCGACTGCACCTCTGCAGAGGATAAAACACGATCATCAAGAATACTGCATTCTGAAGTATTACAAGAATTATGGGAGAGTGGTAAATGAATAACACGGAAGGTTATTTCCTAGTTGAGTTACATGATATTACAGGGTGGCCCAGAAAAAAAACAGAACCCAAATTATTTATTTATTTTCCCATTAACGCCAAATCCAAGCCCTAACCCTAAACCATAACCCTAACGCTAACCCCACTAGTTGAGTACCATGATATTACAGGGTGACCCAGACAAAACAGAACCCACAAATTATGTAATAAAACTGTTAATTTTAACTGGGGGTAGGGTTGGGGTTTAAAGTTAGGGTTAGGGTTAGGGTTGGGGTTTAGGGTTAGTTAATGGGAAAATAAATAATGTTGGTTCTATTTTTTCTGGTCGCTCTGTACTATCATGTTACTCAACTAGGAAATAACCACACAGAATACAAAACGGAATCAGATATGCGTTACGGAAGATCTGATTACTCAATCGGACGACAAATTTCGAGTGATAGTAATGCTATCCAATGGTGTGCAATATGAAATTCTAAAATGCATACCTTAATTAAACCGGATACTATGAACCCGGATAAGGTCGGTAACAAACACCTAATTCTGTTGTGGGTCTGTATCTAAACAACTTGTTTAATGGTCTATTACTAATTACGGCCGAATTATCTCCCAGATGTTAAACTGGTAAAAGTGAACTTAGGAAAATGGTAATGGTAGATCCATCTAGCTAATGTGATATCCTTTTTAAGTTATAATCATGGCTTGGAGAAATGCACACTGAGCATTTGCCGTTGAAACGTTTTTTTTTAGTTTTTTTTTTTAAAGACTGGTACATCTGTTACAGAAAGCTTTTTGAGCTCATTTCATATTACATTGGAATGATGCTGCCCCGGATAGAAAACGGATACTGTGGTGTGTTCAAAATTATAATAATTGAAAATAACAAATTTTGTGTGTGTTTATGTTAATGTAGAATATTTGATATACGTATATAATTTATTATAATGGTGATAGTGTTTTTGTCAGACTGTAACCGAAACTACACTACTACTCAAGTCACAATTCCCTTAGTTATTTACGTCACATTCTCCATGATTTTATCTTTATATAAACCTCAATTATTAATAAAATTGTTTTATATATTAACAATATCTACTTACTAATAACATGCAATTATATTTATATGTAAAACAAAATAGCAGTTTACAATATTCAATGGGAAGGCTAATTTGCATATTGATATAAAAATTTGGTTTCAATAAATATATGCTTAGTATCATTGATTTCTAATTGTTTGGCTTTATTTTAATGAATATGATCAAAATTCTCGTGGATAAATCTTAAAAGAAAACGATTAACAAGAAGAACTCTAATTCTATTCTTTATTTCCTTATTTAACTAAATAGTTAAATTAGGAAAATTTAGCAATGAAAGACAGGGGTGATGGAAGAGTAAGTTTCAGTTGTTCGATTTTTCGATTATATCCCCTCTGTTTCAAATCTTTTCATCTCCATTCTTATTTAGTTTCATTAGCCTTTCTAATTTAAAATAATATTTTATTACATTAAAACTTAAATACTTGCACTTGAAGGGTGCATATATTGGCTAGTAATAGTAATTCAGAATAAGCACACCGAGCGATAGTTATGGCTATGCAATAGGCAGCGATATGAAATTATGAAATCTGAAATGTATATCAATATGCAAATTAGCCTTCTTGTTCACACTGTAAACCGCTATTTTGTTGTACATATAAATATAATTGCATGTTATTAGTATGTAAATATTGTCAATAGTATTCACAATATAAAACAATTTTATTAATAATTGAGGTTCAAATAAAAATAAAATCATGGAGAACGTGACGTAAACCAGGAACTTTATGATTTCTATGCGGATGTTGCGTAGAGGCCGGTCGGGTTGTAATAGTAGTCATTAGTAATAGTAGCTGTCGTTAGTTCAGAAACAACATACACAAGTCGTATAGTCGAAAAGGGATTGTTTATTTCTTTCTAGGCTCGTGGGTTCTTTATCAGAGAGAAGGAAAGTGAGAGTAAGGTCATGCTATTCTATCGTAATTCACGTTCAGGCACGCTGTTCGTTGCTACCCTAGATATCTCACGACGGACCCGCAACGAACGCCTCCGACCCTCCTCGGGTTTGGCAAAAAAGAGGCCGAATTTTCCCGGTATGGGAGGGTCACATCCACTTCCGCTCCTCCGTAGAAACTGGGACTTCCATTTTTATTTTTAACTCTAGTTCCGGGGTCATTAGTCGGCCAATGACTGGCTCCCCGTTGAGTGTTTACCCTTCCAAACTTTTACTTTTGTTCATATTTATTTTTCTTCTCTTTCTACCCAAATCCGATAACCGTTTTCATTTCAATCCCCAAATTCCCTGTAGAACAATTACGCTACACGGATGCTTTATCGACTGACCTAAACCACTTTGACATAATCAAACCCAATGGCATATTTGAATATTTCTATCTTTACCATTACCGTTTATATCCATGTCCAGGCCATCCTATGTGCATTTTCCCTAGTTTGTCGCTGAGTTTCCATATAGTCATATTCCAATATGGCAAGTTGGTTGAATTTTACAGCATGTCAACTTATTTGGTTATTTTTGGGCGAAGACATTTTATTTTATTTTTAAATTAGTGGGGATTTTTTTGTATATAGGCGTATGCTAGATATTCACTTTTATTTATAGACTCGCCGAAAACTATTGTGATCAACCTCTTGCCAATCACTGGCATACTCTGTTGCTGAAAACAATACTTAAACTAAGCATACTGAGCATACTGGCCATACTTACTTTAACTTTCGTGACGACGGACATAGGATTGGATCGCTGAATCTTTGACAAATACGCTGGATAGGACTATACGCTTACCAAAGGATTCCATAACTCAGGACTTACTTATAGGATTATACGCTTATCAAAGGATTTCATAACTCAGGACTTAGTTATAGACTTATCGCTTACCAAAGATTCCATAACTCAGGACTTACTTATTGGACTTATTCGCTTACCAAAGATGCAAACTCAGGACTTACTTATAGAACTTATCGCTACCAAAGGATTCCACAACTCAGGACTTACTTATAGGACTTATTCGCTTACCAAAGGATTCATAACTCAGGACTTACTTATTGACTTATTCGCTTACCAAAGGATTCCATAACTCAGGACTTACTTATTGGACTTATTCGCTTACCAAAGGATTCCATAACTCAGGACTTACTTATAGGACTTATTCGCTTACCAAAGGATTTCATAACTCAGGACTTACTTATAGGACTTATACGCTTACCAAAGGATTCCATAACTCAGGACTTACTTATAGGACTTATTCGCTTACCAAATGATTCCATAACTCAGGACTTACTTATAGGACTTATACGCTTACCAAAGGATTCCATAACTCAGGACTTACTTACTTTAAGCCGTTTTCAACTCGCCAAGGATGGCATTTAAAAACTTAACAATTAGATATTTAACTTTTTTCAAAACACATTTTAATACTCATTTTAATACTCATTTCTTTAAAATTTACTTAACCTATAGATGGGATACTAATATATACTACCACTCCATATTCTACAAACCTGGGACAGGGTGGACCTGGGATTAATGGCGATTACGAGGTACTCCACATTTCCTAGAGGTCCAGAATTGGAACTTGAGCACTAGATGTAGTTCGCCGTCATACTCAGGACACTATTAGAGTATTGCCCTAACACCTATATATATTTACCAACCCCTCCGCACGAACAGGATGTGACACAAGGTCAATTTCTTAAGCGCAGTTCAACAGGTTTGATTTCAGAGTTTTCCTTCTCCTATACCGGTTGCCTAACCAAGGTTAAAGAGCCAAGGCGGCCCTATTATTTATCCATAGCTGGAGGGAGAGTAGGGTTCATACCTTTCCCAAGGGTATTAGCACAAAGTGAAATGCAATTACCACATCCAGGAATTGAACTCGGGGCGACGATTCCATTTCCCATGACTTTAACCATTACACCGCGCGCTTCCAACACCTATATGATTGCCCTTATCGCAAAGCCGCTGTATTATATATGTGCTAGAAGGCGGTGGCTGATGGTCATAGTTTCCTGAAATTGACATTAAACTGCATCCACTGGTAAGGTTACACTGTGGATTAGATTTTCATTGCCATTACTCGCTGGTCCGCTCGGTCCCAGATTGGTAGTAGCTGTTAGTGTACCATCTCTGTGTTAATACTCATTTTTTAAAATTTACTTAACCTATAGATGGGATACTAATATATACTACCACTCCATATCCGATTTCAAAGTATATAACTTTATCTTCAGAGATTAATATCAGAAATGATATTTCTGATATTAATCTCTGAAAATAAGAAATGAGGTTTAGAAATGTGTTTAAAAAGAAATTAAACAGCCAATAAGAATGAATTAAAGATAAAAGTTTTCGGCATAAAATAACCCAAAGTTTGACATGCCGTAAAATCCAACAAAAACACCTATAGTAGATATCTAATCATTATTTCCTTATGTGTTAGGGGTTCTTTTTTTTTTTTTTTTTTTGTCGTATTAAACAATTTTTGGTGGAAGTAGCTGTTCTCTGGTGTTAATAATATAACTTACTTGAAAAGATGTTATTATTCTTCAATGAAAGACACAGCGGGTAAATGCGATTGTTATTTTTTTTTTTTGTAATTATTTTGAAAATACCTTTTTCCGGAAATTCATTTCCTGTGGTAGGTGATTGATTTTTTACTATTTACCGGTGAAATATCCTGTCACTTCCAAATTACGACAGGAAGCTTTTCATTCCAGAATAAAATCTCTTTTACAAATCTATATTGATATCTTATTGTAATGGGAATTTTGTGTTTTTCTGTCTATAACCGAATCTATATTACTACTCAAGTCACAATTCCCTTAGTTATTTACGTCACATTCTCCATGATTTGATTTTATGTATACTTCCATTATTAATAAAAATTTTTTACATTATTAATACCGTTGGCCTTGTCTGTATATTAATAACATGCAATTGAATTTATACATACAACAAAATATCGGTTTACAGTGCGAACGGGAAGGCTAATTTGCATATTGGTATAGAAAATTGATTTGAATAAATATAGGCTTAGTATTATTGATTTCTAATTGTTTGGATTTATCTTAATGAATATGAGCAAAAACTCGGAGATAAATGTTAAAAGAAATCCATTAACAAGAAGAAATATCCGAAATTTTATTCTTAACTTTATTTGGTGATCAACAAATTAAACCAATTATTTTAAAAGGAGGCAAAATAATATAGAGAAACTTAGGGGGCCTTTCGACCGGTGCATTATTTTTCTCTGTCTTCTTTCGGCTATTTTTAAAAAAATTCGTTTAATTAGCAGATCACCAAATAAGGTATGATATTATTTAAACTTTTATACAAATTTAGTTCTACCAAAAATTTGATTAATATATATATATATATATATATATATATATATATAACCAAAATCCAGAGAATAAATCTCCCTTACGACACAAAGTTTGTTTTTAAAAACTGTGCTCCTAATGTTAGAGTCACAGGCAAATTTATAAGTAAAGAAATAACAAAACGACTTAGAGATTTAGCATTATAGTCTATTTCGTATTATAGACATAATACAAAATCTCTAAGTCTTTATTATTTCTTCTTTATATATATATATATATATATATAATATAATATTATATATATATATAAATATATAATGAAAAAACAAAAATGTTTACAACTGAAATAGGCTCATCAGAGAGAAGTGTGCAAAAACCGTTTCGGGCCAAATCTCTCGACGGTTTTAAAAAAGCAACACCGCCCATCCTCAACTAATATGAGGACCCTTTCGCATATAATGCATCGACCGCACGTGGGTCGGTATTTTATTTCACACACACACACACACACACATATATATATATATATATATATAATGTAATTGTAGGGCCCATAGAAATTACACAGCAGACCTGATTTTTCGCATGGATATTGATTTTATCTTGTGATCCAGCATAGATGATCGGGAGATGACCTCCTGTGTCATCTTAATTCACTGAAGGTCCCCAGATTACAAAATATGCCACTTCTGGTCAAATGGGGTGAGATAACGACTTTGATATACAACAGAAAATGGTTCTTGACTTTGTAGATGGCCAGGCAGTTTAGTGAGGATCTATGTTTTACACATGCCCATCGTTGTTTACGTGCAAATTGTCATCATCAAGGCGTGCCATCGTTTAGATTCCTTTGACCGCCCTCCTTCTCTCTCTCTCTCTCTCTCTCTCTCTCTCTCTCTCTCTCTCTCCCCTCCTCTCTCTCACTCTGTTACGATTTTCGGGGCCATTTTTAGGCTTCAAGAGAGAGCATTTTACAGGGGAGATCCCTTCTGTTAAGCAGAGGCTGATCCATAGGGAAGAAACCTTTGTTTGTTCCTTGGTGTCCTTTAATGTTGGGTAGAATCCTTTAGTTTTTCCTCTGTGTCCATAAGTGTTGGGTAGAGTGCTCTGGTTGTTCCTCGGTGTTCCTTAGTGTTGGGTAGAATCCTTTAGTTTAGTCCTTGGTTCCAAATCCGTTCGTCCGTAGCGAATACGTGCAAATGAACGGCTTTCAAGTTAAATTCGATTAAATAGTTAACTAACCACGTATTCAAGCTAGGGTAGGCTGGCTTTAATCCATGCGCCCACGCAGAGTCTATAAGTTTAAATGGTGGACTTCAGCACACCTTATATAACAAAATATTCCAACACACTCTCTCTTTATCGCTTCCCCCCTCTCTCTCTCACACACACACACACACACACACACACACACACACACACACATACGCCATCATTCCCTCTCCACGATCGCCCTTGGTAAGTCCTATAAACGATATCCAGGGTATACATTACTATCGAATACGAATAAATTTTTATGTTTGATACATATATGGATTCCTAACAATTAGTAACACTTCGTGTCAGGATTGATCTGGAAACCATAATAACGAAGGGGCACCATGCACTCATCATCATATGCATTCGAGTGCCATACTCAGGACATCGTTTATCGGGTGGTCTAACCTCCCTGCAGGGGATACAGTTAGCGTATATCAAGTCCCGCCGACAGCGTCGGGGCCTCATTAGAAAATCTTTGTGTTAGATTAATAGTACATAATTGATAGATTGCCTATGAATTATTTACTGTATTGCAGGAAAATTAAAATAACGGTAATTTCTGAATTATGGAAAAATACAGTAGAAGTGATTGACAGAATTTAACCAATTAATTTACCTCGGTTCCAGTTGGCCAGAGCCGTGTGTGTGAACAGAAATTAGTTTGGAAAGTCAGTCTTGGCTGGGTGATGGAACGGGACAGACGCAAGATGGCATTTTATGTCCGAGGCCATTTCTCCACGCGTGTTTGTTAACAGCAGTTCAATGAAAAATAAAGACGGCTAAGTAAAACAATAGCACCCTGTATTTGTTAATAAAAAATTAAAAAACTAACAACGAGCACAGACAAGAAGAAATGCTCGAGAAGAAAAACCCAAAAAGAAAGAACCCTAGTATTAGTTAAAGAATCAAGAAGAACAGAAAAGAAAGCCCAGAAATCCCAAGCAGCCCAAATCCATAGATTCAGAGATAGACAGAATAAAAAGGGTAACATTATGTGCATGACTAGTTAATGATCCAAATAGAACGGAAACGAAAAACCAGAAATCCCAAGAACTCCATCAACATCCATAGGTTCAGAGATAGACAGACTAAATGTAGAACAATATAGCATGGCTAGTTAAATATTCCGGACAGAACAGAAAAAAAAGACCAGAAATCCCGAGCAGTCCGGATCCATAGATTTAGAGATAGACAGTAAAAGTACAACAATATAAGTATGGCTAGTTAAAGATCCAAGCAGAACAGAAAAGAAAGACCCGATATCCCAAGCTGTATGGATCCATAGATTTAGAGATAGACAATAAAAATATAACAAAATAAGTATGGCTAGGTAAAGATCCAAGCAGAACAGAAAATAAGGACCAGAAATCCCAAGCTGTCCGGATCCATAGATTTAGAGATAGACAGTAAAAGTAGAACAATATAAGTATGGCTAGTTAAAGATCCACGCAGAACAGAATAGAAGGACCAAAAATCCCAAGCAGTGCGGATCCATAGATTTAGAGATAGACAAAATAAAAGTACAACAAAATAAGTACGGCTAGTTAAAGATCCAAGCAGAACAGAAAAGAAAGACCAGACATCGCAAACAATCCAGATCCATAGGTTCAGATATAGACAGAATAAAAGTAGAACAATAAAGTATGGCTAGTTAAAGATCCAAGCAGAACAGAAAAGAAAGACCAGAATCGCAAACAATCCAGATCCATAGGTTCAGATATAGACAAATAAAGTAGAACAATATAAGTATGGCTAGTTAAAGATCCAAGCCAGAACAGAAAAGAAAGACCAGAAATCGCAAACAATACAGATCCATAGATTTTAGAAATAGACAATAAAAGTACAACAATATAAGTATGTCTATGAAACATAAGCAAGACTTAGTAATTATCTACACGTTGATTTATAGAGTACCAGTCTTTTCTTCTTTTTTTTTATTATATACTGATTTTTTTGAAGACCCTAGAATTTTCTATTAACATTCCCTTCATGACTTATCCCCTTCTGTCTCGAAGAGAATCCTTCCTACTAAGCTCAGTGACTCCTCTCAAAGTTTGCAATCTTTTAGTTTTATTAGCCGAACAGGAGGAGCCGAAATTATTTACTTGATGCAAACGGCCCGTAATTGACATCCGGGTGGAGTTTAATGGGGCGTGGTCGAAGGGTGGAGCTTTATTGTCTTCGGGTGGCGCTTATTGGTTGATTATTTTGCAAAAAAAAAAGGGCGGTAACTTCTTGACCTGAGAGTCCTCTATTTTTATCTGACATTGGAAGTGAGATTAAGTGTTAGGTTTTATAACTTTTAAGAGCTTCAGAGTATGCTTCATTTTAACGAGGGTGTGTCATGTTTTTTATGCATGCGTATGTACGTGGGTCTGTGTTTGCAAGTGTGTACGCTGCGTGATTCATTGTGTGTGTGTAAGTTATCTGAGTTTGTAGTTCGTGTTTTAGGGCGTTTACTTGATGGAGAAAGATTGGTACACATACACACACACACACACACACACACACACACACACACACATATATATATATATATTTATATATTATATATATATAGAGAGAGAGAGAGAGAGAAACAAAACTGATGGATAGAGGGAGACTGGGAGAGATAGAGAGAGATAGATAGATAGAGAGAGAGAGAGAGAGAGAGAGAGAGAGAGAAGAGAGAGAGGGGAGAGGCAGAAGGAAAGATAGTATAAAGATATGAAAATATATATTAACAGAGAAGACATAGAGCTATGACAGATAACGTATTTGGGAATTGATAAATATTAGATCTACTACAAGATACACTCAAGTGTAAACGATACACACACACACACACACACACACACACACACACACACACACATATATATTATATATAATATATATAATAATACACCAATAAATAAATATATATATATTGAGAGAGAGAGATAGAGAGAGAGAGAGAGAGTGAGAGAAAGATGGAGAGAGAGAAAAGAAGTACGGACACACACACACACACACACACACACACACACATATATATATATAATATATATATATATATATATATATATATATATACATATGCAAATACGATGCAATTTGTGTGTGTGTGGTTCGTCCTTGTTGAAAATAATCACTATAAAATACCCCTAGGCGGTTGGCTATTAATTTAAGCTTCATTCTTTACGGTTACACACACACACACACACACACACACTTACTTACTCACTCACATATGTATATCTTTGTGCGTGTGCGCTCATTTATACGAGTATGTGTTTGTGTGTCCTTAATTATATGTATGCGTACAAATAAATCAAAGTATTTACATATACAGTCGCTAAATTATTTGTATTTAGACGCACCTACAATTCAAGAAATTCCTACGTGTTCCAGATATGCGTACAGTTTGTTTAAGAACTTCTTACACTATACGCGTGACATTTCCATTCTGAGTATATAGGTACGTACGTGCGTGCGTGTGTGCATGCACGCGTGCGACCGTGCGTGCGTGCGTGCGTGCGTGTACATCTTTAAAGCTTAAAGCTGTCTACTAGACTAGCGGCACATTATATAAACATCGACCTGCCGACATTATCAAATGCTCTGGGTGACACGCTTGCTATTTACTTAGTCTCCGGAACGCGATTTCTCTATATCCATATATCTTAATATAATGGAAATTCGGTGTCTGTCAGTAACCGGAACTACGTCACAGCTTACATCATAATACCCTCAGCAATAGCGTAAGTTTATCACTGACTATTTAATTTATAATCAAAACCATCAAGACATAGAATAAAATCTTATTATTAACGATGTCTACATGAAAATCTGAGTTAGATTTTCTCAAAACAGCCCGTTATTAGTGAGTTTAAAATTATGCAATGTGTCTTATATATCACTAATAAATAATGGTCTACATAATATATGGTGTGGTTAATTGGCATACTGGTTTTAACAACACTGGGTTTGATAAACAATTACTTGTTGTAATCGATCACTAATATTATTGTTTTATTTTCCATCGTATTAAAATCAATGGTAATGAATGATTTTATATAGAAACCAATTAATATATTTAAAAAGTAATATTTTTATATGTGTTCTTATCTGATTTCGATAGCTTTTCTAATTTAATATATTTCATTGCATTAAAACTTAAATGCTTATGCCCGGATGGTGTATATTCTTGCTAGTATATGTCAGATTGTATATTCTTGCTATTATGTGTCAGACTTAAATGCTTATGCCCGGAGGTTGTTTATTCTTGCTAGTATGTATGTTAAGATTTTTACTATGCATGTTATAGTGACAAGCCAACATTATGCATACTATTGAGATAGAGAATAAAGTATTTTCCTGTCCAATTTGCAAATTATGTCAATTCAAGCTGATTAGGGTCTTCCTTCTAGCTGTGTGCCGCATCTAATCTAAGCCTTGTAAATAAGGAAGGGTATCTTACTTATTATTTCTTTGTTTAATAAATTGGCCTTGTGTCATATCCTGCTCGCGTGGAGGGGTTGGTATATATATATATATATATATATATATATATATATATATATATATATAGAGAGAGAGAGAGAGAGAGAGAGATATGTTTATATGTTTATGCGTCTATCTGACGGTTTAGTTAGTGCGTTCTATTTCATTAAAGGCTAGACGGGCGATCGGAGAGCCCCTACCTCAGATCAATTGGCTGGTCACGTCAAGCCCTAGCAC
>CM042160.1:8175539-8181640 GCA_023376005.1 Doryteuthis pealeii
AGAGTTGAATAAATATTTGCCAATCAATTCCAATAAAGCATGCCGACAAAAGAATCTGCCGCCTAAACACACATCGTTCATATATATATATATATATATATATATATATATATATATATATAATGTATGTAAAAAAAGTATTGAGATTTTTTGTACTTTTTGACACACTTTGTATTCTGTAAAAAAAAAACCTTCCATTCATTCTTCATGTCTAACTTGGTAAATACAGCTTTGAACTTGGTACTTTTTGACACATCTTGTATTCTGAAAACAATTAATGAATGGAGCGTTTTTTTTTTTTTTTATAATTCAACGTTTGTCAAAAAGTACAAAAAATCTCGATGCCTTTTTGAGACACCTTGTATATATATATATATATAATATATATATATATATATAGGAAGGGTTGATGGAAAGTCATAGGTTGACCAAGATTCTCTGATGGAATGTGACCAGAGTTTTTCGTTTTTCAAACTGATTGTCCTTTTAGTCAACAACTTCTACCCTTGGTGTTGCATGTTGGACCCCATCAATCGAAAACAATGTGACTCATATGAACCTAAGAAATGTTCAGCCCTTTTCTCTCTCCTCTCTCTCTCCCTCTCTCTCTCTCTCTCTCTCTCTCTCTCTCTATATATATATATATATATATATATATATATATATATATAGATACTGAATTAAAAAGTACTTAATACGTACGTAGAGCCGGTTAGAGAAAGGCAAAATCCAATGAAGGACAATATCTCTTTTTATAGTTAAGTAACTAGGTCTTTTGGCCGCGGGTGAGGTATTCGGTTTGTATCTCAAAATTACATAGAATTTCATGCGTCTTATTCTCTCGGACGGATTCCCGGCATTAATACTGAGTTGTTTTTTTTTTGTGTTTTTTTTTTTTAGCCGGTGTTCTATCTCTGGAGATTGTGTCATAACAAGTCTCCTCAGGTCTCCAGTATTCTAGCCGATTTCAGCAATGCTATGGTTTGGATGGTTTCAATTCTTCCTCTAATTTCCAGTTCCTGTGGTCTAATTCCTAAGCTTTTAGTGACCGTGCCAAGTGCACGAATTACAATTGGTATCCCTTTCAACTCATCCTGTTTGTTTCCAGTTCTCTAGCTAGATCATGGTATGTTTGCTCGATTGTTTGTTTGTTTGTTGGTATGTTGTGCCTCATTGGGCATCTCTCCTTTGTGTTATCTTTTCATATCAACCTTAGAAAAACAGAAGAAAAAAAAAAGTCTATTTTCACAGACCACATATAATATTTACACATCAAATTCTGTTAAGTAATTCATCTTGTTACAATTCATGAGAGTTCATGAATTGTGAACGTACCAGTAAGTTAGTTTTAAATAAAGTTCATTTGATTTGAAACTAGAAGTAGGTAGTTTTCCATAACCGTTGGGGGGTTATGATTGACATTTTATATGACTCTACCTTATCTCTGGTACAGATACGTGAGAACGGTTAGTATGAGAGATCAGACGCGACCCGAACTTTGAAAGAAGAAAAACGTGAGGGTCTTCTTTCTCTCCAGGTGATCTCATCCCAACGGTCTAAAAATGGGCTAGATAAATGATAAAAGCTTGATCAAGTAAACATAAAGTCTTGTGTTATTATATGTAAAAACAATGACTAGCCCAAAGAAGCTCACTAGAAGAATTAGGAAGATTGAAGAACAGAAGATATAAGTCAACTCAACAAGAAAACATAGCGGACGACAAATTAGAAGAATAATCCAGCAAAGAGTCCTCAAGAACCAGCAACAAGTAGAGTAACCAGTGTAATGTTTGATTTGGTTTGGTTTGGTTTGGTTTGGCTTGGTTTGGTTTTACGGCATATCAACCTCAGTGGGTCATTTAATGCCGATAAAGTTTTGAAATAAATCAATTCTTAATGGAAAATACAATTTCTTTTTATAAATACCCTGTGTAATGAAACGACTAAATAAGATCATCCCATCTCTAGAGTAAGTCTCTGTCTGTCTGTCTGTCTGTCTCTCTTCTCTCTCTCTGTATCACACGAGATGAACTCTCACCGGCTATATACCCGTGTTGGGCATACAATATATTGATATAGAACAATCTGATAGTTCCAAAAAATATTTTCCCACCATTAATTCTGAAATCGTCCAAATTAATCACCGCCCTGTCGGCTGGGGCGTTAGAAAACACCAACTGCACCTCTGCAGAGGAGTAAGACACCCCCAAATGGGCGTACCCGTTGGCCGTGTGTTGCAAACCCGTGATGCTTAGGGGCGGAGTCCTGTGATGAGCAGTCCATGACTTGCAACACCACACTTAGACCCTTACTTAGGCTAGACGGGCGGCGGAGAAGCCACTCCGATCAATCGGCTGGTCACGTCAAGCCCTAACACCTATATGATTGCCTAAACTCTATTGCCTTATCGCAAGCCCCAACCCCTTTTTATCATATGTGTGCTAGAAGACGGTGCTGAGGGATCTACATGTTCTGGAAAATGACGTTAAACTCTATCTGATGGTGAGGTTCCAGTTTTGGAGCTTTGGGAATGTGGCACCCTTCATCACACGATTGCCCCTGTCCACTCTGACCCGGAGGTGGTAGTACCTGTTAGGGTCCCATCTATGGGTTAATAGAAAAAATGTATTTATAAAAAAAAATTGTGTATCCATTAAGAAGAATTTATTTCAAAACTTTATCGGCATTAAATGTCCACTAAGGTTGAATGCCGTAAAAGAGACCAAATAAAACCAAACCAAACCAACGATATTGTATATACAACATATTGATAGATACAACAATTGATAGTTCCAAAAAAAATATTTTTCTTACCATTAATTCTGAAATTATCCAAATTAATCTTAATTTTTTTTTAACACTGACTGTTTTTGATCTGATTAGGCATTTTGTTCCCAAAATATATTACTTTATTAGCAAAAAAAATGTATTTTAATCATCATGTTTGTAAAATAAACAACACCAGTTCATTTGGGTGAATGTCTTGAGACGTGAGTGTCAGGTTGATTGAAAGTGATTCCAAGTGTGTCGGAAAATAAAAGAGGTAAAAGTTTGATGGTTGACGTGTGTAGTGTAGAAAGTGTACAAGCAGAGCATGCGCAATGGCATGTGTGATATTTGTGTAATGTGTTCGTTGCCTTCTGGTTTTGACGGAATAGATATAAAAAGACTTATCACCCACATAGAATCTTTACATTTAGATATTTTCTAATATGTATACAGAAATATAACACGAGAAAACGGGCATTGTTCACAGACACACACATACACACACACAAACACATTCATACGCATAGGCATACACACAATTTATACATAAACACCATTTATATATATATTATATATATTATATATATATATATATATATAGATAGATAGAATAGATAGATAGAATAGAAGAGAGAGAGAGAGAGAGAGAGAGAGAGAATAGATTAGATATACCAGCGTAAACCACCACATATGTATAATACAGTAATTTCCCTGTTCCGCCTATCTGACCCCCCTCTCTGTCTCTGTCTCTGTCTCTCTGTCTCTCTGTCTCTCTTCTCTCTCTCTCTCTCTCTCTCTCTCTCTGTAAATGTATATATGTATATTGTCTCTGTCTCTGGTCTGTCTGTCTCAAGTTCTCTCTTCGCTTTCTCTCTCTCCGGCTCTTTTTCTCTGAGTCTCTCTCTCTCTCTCTCTCTCTCTCATCTCTCCTCTCTCATCTATATATATATATATATATTATATATATTATATATATATATACACACTTATATATATATATATAGTTGTCTATCTGTCTGTTTAGTCTGGCCCCCCCCCCCTTTCTCTCAAATTCATTTTGAACTCATTACTATTGCTTCATCTACTTTCTCTCTTCTCATTAATATATATAATAGCTATCAATATACATTATTATATATATAATGTGGTGTGTGTGTGTGTGTGGTGTGTGCATATATCGAGATAGATAGATAGATAGAGAGGAGATATGAGAGAAGGCAGTCAGAAGAGAACACATTACCATATTCTATCTATCTATCTACTTATTATCCTTATATATATTACATAATAATATGCTATAGGTGGATATTTATTAATTATTTTATGCATATAATAGTTATTTCAGTGAAGAGCCGGTTTAGATTGTTCCGCTACAAACCATTGAGTCTCTGGCTTGACACCAGTCATTAAACCACTCTAGTATATCAGCTCCTTTAGAAAGGTTATGTGCTCGTTTAAAGTGAGGTACGCCGGATTCGTGCTCGTAAGCCTCCAGCTCACGTACACCCAAAAAAATAATTATCTATCTTGGTCTAACGCCAGTGAAACGCAGGCTAGAATTCCCGTCGCTGTATGGGCTCTAAAGACTGACTCGATTTTTTTTTATAATTTAAATAAAAATAAATATAACTATAAATAAACTTCTTTATGGCTATGTCTACTTGATATACAGTATGTATAGTATATAATTATAGAGAGTGAATGGAGACGTCAGAGATGAGGAGAGAGGAGAAAACTTTACGGCACATAATAATTTGCTATCAGTTTCCACGCGCTGAATATATATATTATATATATAATAATATATATATATAGTATTATAATGCTGTATAGAAATAACCTACTCAGTTTCACATAAGAGATCTTCAGGTTAAATCCACGTGAATTATCAACAGTATTTGATTAATTACAGTAACTGCGGTAGTCTTCCTGCATTTATGGTGAAACTCGAATATGGTTATGTTAGTATACATTGTATATTCAAATCCGCTCTACTAAACAGTTATTGAGCACTTAATAATTTGTCATAGACATTACTAATTCGAAATTCTACTTGTTTATCCAAATATGTAGATTAAACCTGACTATTTTTTTACTGTAAGTACTTTCCCCTTTATAATATATTATTAATACTATATTAATATATAATATATATATATATATAGATATATATGATATATATATCGACGAAGAACGTTAATTTCATTGCATATTCAATCGCATATGCAAGGTGACAAGTACTGTCTTACTTAAATGTACATGCTCTAATCAATACCTATACTGTCTTATTCAATATTGCACACGCATATCATATACTCTTCTCTTCTTTCTCTACTCTTCTCTACTCTATACATACAACACAACAATCAACACAAACCAACAATTATCTTACACTCACACAGACACATTACTAAGTATATATTTGTAAGTTTATTTACTATTATAGTTATAATTATATTATATATATTATATATAATTTAGCTCTTTGTATTTAATCTAATTCATTATTATTTTTATAACATGAGCTCTCTTTAGGGATTTATTAAAAATCCTTGTTATATTTTTATGCAACCTACAAGCCATGCTAGTTGGTATCAGTGAGATTTTGAAATCTCAGATAAAATAGCAATCTATAACTCTTTTACTATTAACTATCATAAGTTGTGTATGAATACCTATTGACATTAATAATATCTATATAATTTAATTACTACTTTTTATTATATATGGTATAATATTTTATAAGTTATAATAATTATATATATAGAAATAAAATGGAATATAACTCCCGGAACATGTCTCTTTGAATTATTTTATAATGAAAAAAACAATATAGTTATTATAGCAACCTAGAACCAGGCTCAATACGGAAGAAGTGTGCAACGTTCGGGCCGAGGGTGTGGGTAAAAAGCCGATCAAATGAATTGACACACGAAAACCGGTATTGCACTATATATCTCTTGTGAATGGCTTATGTCGATCTGTAACTCCTCATATGTTTTTTGGCATATTAGTATCAATTAATTAATCACATATTTATATATTATATATATATATATTATATATACCTATTGATCGGATATATATAGAGAGAGAAAGGAGAGAGAGTGATAGGAGAAAGATGAGAGAATAGTAGAGTCTCCATACTAAAGTGTGTATATATATGCTACTGAAGCAGAGAGAAGAGAAAATTCTATAGATAAACAACCATAGCTTATATTGATTTTGCCTAATAATACCTTTTTTTATAATAATATTGTGTGTTTATTCTGTTGTAAATCTAATATCCAATAATATATCTAATATCTATAATACTTGTGTCATATCCTCGG
>CM042160.1:8181740-8211740 GCA_023376005.1 Doryteuthis pealeii
GGTAGGGTTAGGGTTAGGGTTTAGGGTTATGAGTTTTAGGGTTAGGGTTTGGGTTTAGGTCGTTTAATGGGAAAATAAATAAATAACTCTTGGGTTCAGTTTTTTTTTCTGCGGTCACCTTGTAAATATCATTCGTTACTCAAGATTAGGATTAACCTTCCGTGTTTATTCATTTACCACTCTCCCATAATTTTTGTAATGCCAGAATGCAGTATTCCTGATGATCGTGTTTCTCTCTGTAGAGGTGCAGTCGTTGTATTATATGCCTCAACTGACAAGTGCGAAAGGACTATTGTTCTTCAATAGGATGATCTAGAGGACTATTAAAGAGACATATTATTAGAACGAAGTTAAGCTCAAACACCTGGGTTGCTTAAAAAAAAATCACAGAATATTTAAAGAGTTCAGTTCTCTATTCTTATCATAAACATAGGACGATAATTTTGTTTCACAAAAACCACTTGTTACAGAAATTAAGAATAGACAGATAGGTTTGAATGACAATTTTGATGGGGACTTTCTAGATTGGACAAAATGCGGAGAAAAGGTAAGGTTCTTGAAAATAGGAATCATGTTTTATTCTAACCGGAATTAAATTAGGATTTCTCTGAATTTTACATGTTTACTTTATTCTTTGTATCTGCCAAACAAAACAAAACAAAACAGTCAGTTGTGTAATATAAATCTGAGGACTAAGATTTAGTATCCAGAGAAGGAAAAGATAGTATTTTTTGAAAAGACACTTGCCGAACTTATGTCATTGTTTTATTTTTTCACCGTTTTATCTCGTGTATTGCAAAAATTATTTAAATGAAATAATTATTTCAAACTTATGTTTACGTTCTCTATTTATTTGACGTTTATACCTTGTTGAATTGAAACATTTTTAAAAAAAAACTACAATTTATACTTTGGCCTAGTGGCTTAATGCAGATAGAACTTAAAATCCACGAGAGTTTCCCATTATTTAAATTCTGCCTTTCAAATAATATTCAAGATAACAGAATCGAAAGACAAAGAAAACCCTGTCATGTGAGTTAATTTAGACAGCATTGTTTTGCTACCAAACTTGAAGCGAACGAGCTGTACAAAATTTCTTTACCTGTTCTAGCACTAGGTGCACCTCCGGGTGCACAGATTACATTTTGATGTATAAATGTTATATTAATAAAAGGCCAATGAAACTAAATAAGAAATGCAGATAAAAGCAGATTTGAAAAAGGGGGGTACTAATCGAAAAATAGAACAACTGAAACTCCATAACTCCCGGTATTTCATTGCTAAATTTAATTAATTTACACTGTTTAGCTTAAATTAGGAAGATAAAGAATAAATTACAGTTATTGTTTCTTATTGATACAATTTACTTTTTAAAATTCCACCTCCATGATGTTTGCTCACATTTCATTAAAATAAAACCAATAATTAGAAATCATAAATACAAGCCATCATTTTATCAAAATCAATTTTTTTAAGTCAAATTATTGCAATTAGCCTTCCTTCACACTGTAAACCGCTTTTTTGACATATAATACAATTGCCATGTTATTAGTATAAAATTATGGTTAACAGTATCAACAATGGTATAACAATGTTTATTAGATTGAGGTTTAAATAAAGATAAAAGTCATAGAATGTGATTAAATAAATAAGGGAATTGTGATTGGTAGTGATATAGTTTCGGTTAAGACAGACAAACACACAATTCCATTATAATATAAGAGATGTGGATATTTCAATGCTTCAGTATTTGATCACCTCAGAACTTCATGCTATTCAAATGAAAGATTGCAGTGGTTGTTCACGTAGTGGTTGTCAGTGTAGACAAATGTCATGTGCAAGAGCCGCTGCAAGCGCTTTTACGGTAGGGTCCTGTGGAGGGAGGTCGCTGCAGCGCGGCGTAAAGTTGGCAAAGAGTTAACTAATGTAGTTGTGAGTGTGAGCATTTTCTTGTCTTTGCTTGTTGAAAGAGCCGCAATTGATAGAGACGCCTCAGCGTCACTTTTAAAATGGAAATTTGGTCTCGTGAGAATAACGTGTACGTCCGAGAACTGTTCGAGACTAAATTGCGAGACGAGAGCACCGCATCGAGACAATAGCCGAGCTTGCATTCTCACATACCCTTGCAGGAGCATACGGAAAATGCTTTAGCCCGACAGTTACTTAAGGGGGGCGCCCGTGCTTTACCTTACTGAGCCAAGCTCGAGAAGAGAGGTAAAGGAGAGAGGAGGTTAGAGGAAAAGGAAGAGAAGGAGGAAGGAGAGAGAGAGTCGCAAAGAGATTAGGTAGAGAGAATCGGAATCGAGAATTGCGGTTTGTGGAGATGAACTGAGAAGAGGGGTAGCGGTGTCGAGGGTGGGTGAGGATTGAACAGAATGGAAATAAAGGGGATCATGCTTGCAAAGAGCGAATGTGAGAAAAGAAGAGACGTTGAAGAGGAAAGCTAAGGATGAATGAGAAACGGAGGGTCTTTTGGCAAAAAAAGGGGCAGCGAGGCCAACGAGGGCGGGAAAAAAAGGCGGGCGCGAGAAGTCGAAACTATTAAGTAGTGAGAAACAACGCCAGAGTTATTCTCCCTTGCCTTAACTCTCTCATTCTCGATATTTCTGCCAATTATTATACCGGGATCCGGGCATGTACCACGTATGATAATATTGATTATCATTTGGTATGTTATTAAGAGTATTACGGAATAGTTCTAATATATTTACATAATGAAGCTATATTGTAATAGCTCTTAATTTAACTATCTGATATTGAAACTATTCTGTAATACTCTTAGATTAAACTTATCGTTGTTAGATAGTTGAACTATTCCGATAATAGCTCTTAAAAATATATCAAATGTGGTAAAAATAAATTATCATACCTTAATAATCTGTATCCCGTATTTTAAAAAAGTAAAGTTTCATCGGGGCGGCCTAAAGTCGGTATCAGCCAGTCAGCGAGGGAGTCTATCCCCTTTTCAATAGCGCTAGACTAGGAGGATCTACCCCTTTTCAATAGCGTTCTTGAGGCAGTGCGTTTACACCTACCATCAGCTCCTACTTTTTACCGCCAGATCCTGTGCTACTCATACGCTGGTTGGCGAGCCGGATATCGAACCAAGAACCCTATTGATTTTCCTAACCGAACACTCTACCGTCCTTGAGTACTTCCCTAACATGACCTTCATTCAGGATAATGTGTGTGACTCGGTGATATATATTTGATACACAGGCACCAAATGCTGGAACTTTAGATTTATAGCTATTTTATGAATAGGTACACCACAAAACTTTTTTAAATTAAAATAAATTAATTTTCTTCTGGGGCTTAGATTATGCGTGACTGTATCCATGAATAGGCTTGAATTGCAATATATATCTGATGGAGGTTAGGAGTGGTTAAGTGGGAGTGTTGTTCAGTCAGAGGTAATTAAAATCAATTGCATTCGATAAGAGGAACCAGCGAAAAAACTTAAGAAGTAACTACCAAAAAATCAGCCGATAATGAATAGGATTCCTAAACACTGGGGTAATGTGGGTTAGTAGATAAGTACTTGGACTTGCTAATCGGAGTGAAGCGTTGTTTCGAACCCCAATCCCGTTTGTTAACGTTCACTTTCGGACCGAAGACCTGCGGAAAGACGTGGAACCACATATCCCCTTACTATGTTTTAAAAGTACACTAATCTCTCTTTTACAATGATGGCTTTGGCAGTAATAATGCTACGAAGCTGATATACGTTCAAAAAGAATTATCACCAACTTTTTTCTTGCATGAAATAACTAGACCATTTAGGGGATTCGTTTAAAATCAATCAATCAACCAGTCTTATTAAATCCGCTAAAGAATTGGTTGGTAAATACCTGATTCAAGAAAATAGTCTAATTGATAATTACAGGTTGACTTAGTATACGCAAAGAAACAGGTGAAACATTCTAGTCTAATGTTAGCAAGCTAGACTCACAGATCCTGATTGAGTCATAATTAATGGTAATGCATTTGTTTTCTCAACTAAAGGTGTTTCTTAAAAATATAACAGGGAAGAAAGTATATAAATTGTAAACCATACGAATGTTAGGAAATAGTAATAATAACAGCCAGCTCTATAGATGGTCGGTAGGTTATTTTTGTTTTGTTGTTTTTTAAGAGTGCTTTATTCATCCGTTAATTTCAAATATTAACTTTTGATATTGAATTAATTTCATTGTCATTGTTATCTATTTTATTTCAATAGAATTTTAAAATATTTTAAAAAATTTTATATATCTTATTTATGGAGATTGTGTGTTTGTTGTCTGTAACCGAAACTAAATCTCTACTCAAGTCACAATTCCTTAGTTATTTACATCATATTCTCCATGATTTATTTATATTTAAACCTCAATATTATAAAAGTGTTTTTACTTATAATACTGTTGACCATATATACAATACTAATAACCATGCATTTATTTATATATACAAAAAATAGCGGTTTGCAGTGTGAATGGGGAAAAGGCTATTTGCCCATATTTGAATTCAAAATTTGATTTTATAAATATGGGTTTGGATTATTGATTTCAATAGTTTGGTTATCTTAATGAACGATAAATAGTTAAATTATAAAAAAATTTAGTTATGAAAGACTGGAGTGGAGGAAAAAGAGTTTTAGTTGTTCCCCCTCTGTTTCAAATTTTTTATCGCATCTTATTTAGTTTCGTTAGGCCTTCTAAGTCAACATAACATTTTATACATTAAACTTAAACACTTGCCCCGGAGGGTGCATATATTTGCTTAGTATAGTATAAAAATATAACTAAACCTTTTGTGGGATGTATTTGATTAAAATGTTAGGCTTTTAAGGACTACACCGCACCGAAAAGAGAATGGTACGACTTACAGCGAAATAGTCGGTCCCGCCTGGTAGGAAAGAGAAAGAGAAAGAGAGAGAGAGAGAGAGGATTATGTGAAGTTAGATAAGCAAGGCATGAAGTATTGTTATCGCCAGAAAAAAAATAGGACTGGCTTAATACCGCTAAGTTTTAAAGGAAAGAGTATTGTCTATAGTTGTCTTTTTTGTGGGTGGGAGGAGGAAAATAGTGGTGGGGCCCGCTCCCTAGGGGGGCAGTGCACGGCATCCAAAACTTAAACTAATGTGCCTCTGCCGCTAGCCAAATTGTAGGGGCCTTCTATGTATTTGGAGCGATGTTTTCAGTAAGTATAGTTGAAATGATTTAAATTTTTAAGTTAACGGGGAAACACTTTCAGGGGATTTGGTGTGGTCGCCGTATCTTAACCCATGTGACTTTCTTTTTACAGTCCTTGAGTTTAAACCGTGGGAAGGAGTTTTTGTAACCAGTCACTAGTAGCTGTTTGAAGAAATGAGGATCGCATAGTGCCTCTTGGTCGGTTTCTGGATCTTCACGCGCGTTGTTGAGTGATCCGAATTAAACTTCAATAAAACATGTTAATTCACCAAAGAAATGTCTTTTGTTGTTACTAAAAACAAACAACAGGCACAAGGTCTGCCTAACAATTTATGACCCACACATAATTGTAACAAAATATCTGACAATTGATGTGAAGAGCGGAAACTGCAGAACAGGAGCCGGTTGAAGTTTGATAGGGCGAAGATTTAGGACGACCGATTTCAAGTATGCATTAGAAATTCAAAGAAAAACATTTAAACATATTAAAACAACCAATATATCTCCTTTAAATAAGTCCAGTTATATTAAATTTGAAACTAAAAAACCTTGGTTACAGGTAGAAAAGGCTTGCTAATAAATAACAACTAACAATATTCCGTTTTTGATGTAAACTATCACTCTTTTTCCCTCTTTTTATCTTTCATTATGTTTCGGATTAAACAGGTTAAGCGTTATCGCTCCGCGCGGCACACCCCCTCTCTAATCTTTTCCCTACCTCTTTCTTTCCTTTCTTATATATATTTTTTCTTGTGTTGCATTGTCCTTTTTCACCTTTCTTTCTTTATTATAGAACCGGAAATGGTTCATTATTTAGCTGAGGGGACTTAAATGTTTAAATGTTCAAAAATCTGAAATGCAAGAAAATGTATTCTGTAGAATAGGCCTCATGCCACATCGTCGTCAAGCAATTCAAAAGCCGCCCTGTCGGGTGAGCAGTAGGAGTACGCCGACTGCACCTATGCAGAGGATAAAATCCCCCAATTGAGGCCCCTATTAGACATCGGTAATTTATTTGATGCTTAAGGACGGAATCCTTAATTGCAGTCCCATCAAACGCTCCATTTAGACGAGAATGGGTGGCTAGAAAATGGGTCTCTCAATCAATCAGCTGGTCAGGCCAAGCTCAAAGGAATGACAAGTTGTAATACATTATCGCCTTGTCAGCTGTGTTGTTAAAATACTGCACCTTACAGAGGAGTAACATCCACCTAATTTGGCCATTGTGTGGCGTGGGGGCGACCCGTGAAGATGAGGTGATATTTTATTGTCAATGGACTTGCGGAGCAACCAGTTATTCCGCACTCATCTTCCGGGTCGCCACCCACGGCCAACAAATGGCCAAATTAGGTGGATGTTACTCCTCTGTAGAGGTGCGTATTTACAACCACAGCTGACAAGGCGAATAATGTATATACATAGCTTGTCATTCTTTAGAGCTTGGCCTGACCAGCTGATTGATTGGAGAGACCCATTTCTAGCCACCCATCTCGTCTAAATGGAGCGTTGCATGGACTGCAATTAAGGATTCCGTCCTTAAGCATCACATTACCGATGTCTAATAGGTGGCCTCATTGGGGGATTTTATCCCTTTGCATAGGTGCAGTCGGCGTACTCTACTGCTCAACCGACAGGGCGGCTTTGAATTTGCTTGACGACGATGTGGCATGAGGCCTTATTCTACAGATGACATTTTCTTGCATTTAGATATTTGAACATTTAAACATTTAAGTCCCCTCAGCTAAATAATGAACCATTCCGGTTCTATAATAAAGAAAGAAAGGTGAAAAAGGACATGCAACACAGAAAAAAATATTATAAGAAAGGAAGAAAGAGGATAGGGAAAAGATAGAGAGGGGGTGTGCGCGCGGGAGCGATAACGCTTACCTGTTTTAATCGAACATAATGAAAAGATAAAAAGAGGGAAAAAGAGTGATAGTTACATCAAAAACGGATATTGTTAGTTGTTATTTATTAGCAAGCTTTTCTACCTGTACAAAATGTTTTTTTAGTTTCAATTTAATATAACTGGACCTTATTTAAAGGAGATATAGTTTGGTTTGTTTAAATGTTTAAATGTTTTTCTTTGAATTTTCTAATGCATTACTGAAATCGGTCGTCCTAATCTTCGCCTATCAAACTCAACCGGCTTCCTGGTTCTGCAGTTTTCGCTCTTCACATCAATTGTCAGATATTTTGTTACAATTTATGTGTGTCATAAATTGTTAGCAGACCTTGTGCTGTTTGTTTGTTTTTAGTAACAACAAAAGACATTTCTTTGGTGAATTAACATGTTTTATTGAAGTTTTAATTCTGGATCACTCAACAACGCGCGTGAGAATCCAGCAAACCGACCAAGAGGCACTATTGCATCCTCATTCTTCAACAGCTTACTAGTGACTGGTTATCTAAAAACTCCTTCCCACGGTTTAAACTCACGGACTGTAAAAGAAAGTCACAATGGGGTTAAGATACGGCACTCACAAATCCCTGTAAACGTTGTTTTCCCCGTTAACTTAAATTTAAATCATTTCACTATACTTACTGAAAACATCGCTCCCAAATACATGAGAAGGCCCCTAAATTTGCTAGCGGCAGAGCACCATTAGTTTAAGCTTTTTGCATGCCGTGCATCTGCCCCCACTAGCCCCACCACTATTTTCTCCTCCCACCCCACAAAAGACAACTATAGACAAATACTTTCTTTCCTTTAAACTTAGCGGTATTTAAGCCAGTCTATTTTTTTTTCAATGGCGATACAATATTCATGCCTTGTTATCTAACTTCACATATCACTCTCTCTCTCTCTCTCTTTCTCTTTCTCTTTTCTACCAGGCGTGGGGACCTAGACTATTTCGCTGAGTCGTACCATTTCTTTCGGTGGGTGTAGGTCCTTAAAGCCTACATTTTTAATCAAAAACTACATCTCCACCAAGGTTTTAGTATATTTTTTATATATACTAGCAAATATATGCACCCCCGGGTGAAGTGTTTAAGTTTAATGTAATAAAATGTTTATGTTGACTTAGAAATGCTAACGAAACTAAATAAGATGCCGATAAAAGATTTGAAACAGAGGGGGAACAACTAAACTTGCTTTTTTCTTCACTCCAGTCTTTCATTACTAAATTTTTATAATTTAACTATTTATGTTCATTAAGATAAAACCAAACTATTAGAAATCAATAATTGCAAGCCCATATTTATAAAATAAATTTTTGATATCAATATGCAAATTAGCCTTCCCATTCACACTGCAAACCGCTATTTTTTGTATATATAAATACAATTGCATGTTATTAGTATGTATATATGGTCAACAGTATTAATAAGGTAAAACACTTTTATTAATAATTGAGGTTTAAATATAAATAATGGGGAGATATGATGTAAATAACTAAGGGAATTGTGACTTGAGTAGAGATTTAGTTTCGGTTACAGACAGACAAACACCACAATCTCCATTATATAAGATATATAAAATGTTTTTTAAAATATTTTTAAAAAAATTCTATGAAATATAATAGATAACAATGACAATGATAATTACATTCAATATCAAAAGGTAATATTTGAAATTAACGGTATGAATAAGCACTCTTAAAACAAAACAAAACAAAATACCTACCGAACCATCTATTAGAGCTTGGTGTTATTATTACTATTTCTAACATTCGTATGGTTTACAATTATAACTTTCTTCCTGTTATATTTTTAAGACACCTTTAGTGAAGAAAACAAATGCATACCAATTAATTATGACTCAATAATGGATCTGTGAGTCTAGCTTGCTAACCATTAGACTACGATGTTTCACCTTTTCTTTGCGTATACTAAGTAAACCTTAATAAATATCATTAGACTATTTTCCTATGAATCAGGTATTTACCAACCAATTCTTTAGCGGATTTAATAGACTGGTTGATTGATTGATTTTTAACGGAATCCCCTAAATGGTCTAGGGTTATTTCCTGCCAGAGAAAAAAGTTTGGTGATATTTCTTTTTTGAATCGTATATCAGCTTTCGTAGATTATTTAATGCCAAAGCCATCATTGTAAAAGAAGATTAGTGGTACTATTTAAAACATAGTAGGGGGATATGTGGGTTCACGTCTTTCCCAAGGGTATTCGTCCGAAAGTGAACGTAACAACGGGATTGGGGTTCGAACACGCTTACTCCGATGTAGCAGTCCAGTACGTTATCTACTACGCCACATGTACCCCCTAGTGTTTAGGAATCCTATTCATTATCGGCTGATTTTTTGTAGTTACTTCTTAAGTTTTTTCGCTGGTTCTCTTATCGAATGCAAATGATTTTAATAATCTAATTTACCTCCTGATCAGAGTGAACATGGGAAGAATAACAACGAAACTTTACTCCACACTTAACAGACTTCGGTAACTAAAGCCTCAGCATCAGATATAGTTTATTGTCAATTCAAGCCTATTCATGGGAATACAGTCAGCATAATCTAAGCCCCGAAGAAGAAAATTAATTATTTTTAATTTAAAAAGTTTTGTGGTGTACCTATTCATAAAAATAGCTATAAATCTAAAGTTTCCAGCATTTGGTGCCTGTGTATCAAAATATATATCACCGAGTCACACACATTATCCTGAATGAAGTCATTTAGGGGAAGTACTCAAAGGATCGGTAGAGTGTTCGGTTAGGAATCATGAGGTTCTTGGTTCGATACCGGCCCTCGCCAACTCAGCGTATGAGTAGCACAGGGATCTGTGCGGTAAAGTAAGGAGCTGATGGTAGGTGTAGCGCACTGCCTCAGACGCTATTGAAAAGGGGATAGAATCCCTCGCTAGTCTAGCGCTATTGAAAAGGGGATAGACTCCCTCGCTGACTGGCTGATACCGACTTTAGGCCGCCCCGATGACTTTACTTTTTTATACGGGATACATGGATGTATTAAGGTATGATAATTTAATTTTTTACCACATTTGATATATTTATTTAAGAGCTATTACGGAATAGTTCAATATCTAAAGATAAGTTTATCTAAGAGTTATTACAGAATAGTTCAATATCTAAAGATATGTTTAAATAAGAGCTATTACATAATAGTTCATTATGTAAATATATTGAACTATTCCGTAATAGCTCTTAAATAAACATACCAAATGATAATCAAATTATCATACTGTGGTACATCCACGGATCCGGTATATATATTGGCAAGAAATAGCGAGAATGAGAGAGTTAAGGCAAGGGAGATAACTCTGGCTTGTTCTACACCTACTTAAAGTTTCGACTCTCGCGCCGCCTTTTTTCCCGCCTCGTTGGCCTCGCTGCCCCTTTTTTTGCCAAAAAGACCCTCCGTTTCTCATTACATTCCTTAGCTTTCTCTTATCAACGTCTCTTCTTTCTCCATTCGCTCTTTCAACATGATTCCCTTATTCCATCTGTTCAATCCTCACCCGACCCTCGACACCGCTACCCCTTCTTCTCAGTTCATCTCCATCAACCGCAATTCTCGATTCCGATTCTCTCTACCTAATTCTCTTTGCGACTCTTCTCTTCCTTCTCTTCCTTCTCTTCCTTTTCCTCTAACCCCCCTCCTCTCTCCTTTACCTCTCTTCTCGAGCTTGGCTCAGTAGGTAAACACGGGCGGCCCCTTTAAGTAACTGTCGGGCTACAAGCATTTTCCGTATGCCCTGCAGAGGGTATGTGAGAATGCAAGCTCGGCTATTGTCTCGATGCGTGCTCTCGTCTCGCCAATGTTTAGTCTCGAACAGTTCTCGGACGTACACGTTATTTCACGAGAACCATATTATCCATTTTAAAGTGACGCTGAGCTCTCTATCAATTGCGGCTCTTTTTCAACAGCAGACAAGAAAATGCTCACACTCACACTACATTAGTTTAACTCTTTGCCAACTTTACGCCGCTTGCAGCGACCCTCCCTCCACAGAGACCCTACCGTAAGCCGCTGCCAGCGGCTCTTGCACATGACATTTGTCTACACTGAAAAACCACTACGTGAACACCACTGCAATCTTTCATTTGAATAGAATGAGTTCTGAGGTGATCAAATACTGAACATTGAAATATCCCATCATCTCTTATTATAATGGAGATTGTGTGTTTGTCTGTCTGTAACCGAAACTATATCACTACTCAAATCACAATTCCCTTATTTATTTACATCACATTCTCTATGACTTTATCTTTATTTAAACCTCAATTACTAATAAAATTGTTATACATTGTTGATACTGTTAACCATATTTTTATACTAATAACATGCAATTGTATTTATATGTACAAAAAATAGCGGTTTACAGTGTGAATGGAAAGGCTAATTTGCATATTGATCTTAAAAAATTGATTTTGATAAATATGTGCTTAGTATTATTGATTTCTAATTATTTGGTTTTATTTTAATGAATGTGAGCAAACATCATGGAGGTGAATTTTAAAAGTAATTTATCAATAAGAAGCAATAACTGTAATTTTATTCTTTACTTCCTAATTTAACTAAACAGTTAAATTAATTAAATTTAGCAATGAAATACGGGAGTTATGGAAAAGTTTCAGTTGTTCTATTTTTCGATTATACCCCCCCCCTTTTTCAAATCTTTTTATCTGCATTTTTATTTAGTTTCATTGGCCTTTCTAATTTAATATAACATTTTATTACATCAAAATGTAATGCTTGCACCCGGAGGGTGCACACATATGCTAGAACAGGTAAAGAAATTTTGGTACAGCCGTGGCTTAAATTTGGTAGGCAAACAATTGCTTAGTCTAAAAGATTGAACTCACATACAGGGTTTCTTTGTCTTTGATATCTGTTATCTTTGAATATATTTGAAGCAGAATTTAAAATAAAATGGGAAACCTCGTGGATTTAAGTTCACTGCATTAACCACTTAGCCAAAGTATAAAATTGTAGTTTTTTTTAAAAAATGTTCAATTTCAACAAGTATTAAACGTCAGAAAATAGAGACGTGAAACATAAGTTGAAATAATTATTTCATTAAATAATTTTTTGCAATACACGAGAAAAACGTGAAAATAAACAATGACATAAGTTCGGAAGTGTTTTCAAAAAATACTATTTTCCTTCTCTGGATACTAAAATCTTAGTCCTCAGATTATTTACACAGACGACTGTTTTTTGTTTTGTTTTGTTTTGGCAGAACAAAATAAAGTAAACATTAAAATTCAGAGAAATCCTAATTTAATTCCGGGTAGATAAAACAAATTCCTATTTCAAGAAACCTTACCTTTTCTCCGCATTTTGTCCAATCTAAAAGTCCCCATCAAAATTGTCATTTCAAAACCTTATCTGTCTATTCTTAATTTCTGTAACAAGTGGTTTGTGAACAAAATTATCGTCTATGTTTATGAGTAAAATAGAACTGAACTCTTTAAATATTCTGATTTTTTTAAGCAACCCTAGTTTTGAGCTAAGCTCGTTCTAAATATGATTCTCTTTAAAGTCTCTAACATCCTATTGAGAACAATAGTCCTTCGCACTGTCAGTTGAGGCAATATAATACAACGACTGCACCTCTACAGAGGAGAAAACACGATCATCAGGAATACTGCATTCTGAAGCATTACAAAAATTATGGGAGAGTGGTAAATGAATAACACGGAAGGTTATTTCCTAATTGAGTAACATGATATTACAAGGTGACCCAGAAAAAAAAAACTGAACCCAAATTATTTATTTATTTTCCCATTAAACTAACCCTAAACCCAAACCCTAACCCTAAACTCTAACCCTAAACCCTAACCCTAACCCTACCCCCTAGTTGAGTAACATAATATTACGGGGTGACCCAGACAAAACAGAACCCACAAATTATGTAATAAAACTGTTAATTTTAACTGGGGGTAGGGTTGGGGTTTAAAGTTAGGGTTAGGGTTGGGGTTTAGGGTTAGTTTAATGGGAAAATAAATAATGTTGGTTCTATTTTTTCTGGGTCGCTCTGTACTATCATGTTACTCAACTAGGAAATAACCACACAGAATACAAAACGGAATCAGATATGCGTTACGGAAGATCTGATTACTCAATCGGACGACAAATTTCGAGTGATAGGTAATGCTATCCAATGGTGTGCAATATGAAATTTTAAAAGTGCATACCTTAATTAAACCGGATACTATGAACCCGGATAAGGTCGGGAACAAACACCTAATTTTTTTTGTGGGTCTGTATCTAAACAACTTGTTTAATGGTCTATTACTAATTACGGCAGAATTATCTTCCAGATGTTAAACTGGTAAAAGTGAACTTAGGAAAATGGTAATGGTAGATCCATCTAGCTAATGTGATATCCTTTTTAAGTTATAATCATGGCTTCGAGAAATGCACACTGAGCATTTGCCGTTGAAACTTTTTTTTTTTTTTTTTTTTTTTTTTAAAGACTGGTACATCTGTTACAGAAAGCTTTTTGAGCTCATTTCATCTTACATTGGAATGATGCTGCCCCGGATAGAAAACGAATACTGTGGTGTGTTCAAAATTATAATAATTGAAAATAACAAATTTTGTGTGTGTTTATGTTAATGTAGAATATTTTATATACTTATATATCTTATGATCATGGTGATAGTGTTTTGTCAGACTGTAACCGAAACTACACTACTACTCAAGTCACAATTCCCTTAGTTATTTACGTCACATTCTCCATGATTTTATCTTTATATAAACATCAATTATTAATAAAATTGTTTTATATATTGACAATATCTACTTACTAATAACATGCAATTATATTTATATGTAAAACAAAATAGCAGTTTACAGTGTTCAATGGGAAGGCTAATTTGCATATTGATATAAAAATTTGGTTTCAATAAATATATGCTTAGTATCATTGATTTCTAATTGTTTGTTTTATTTTAATGAATATGAGCAAAATTCTCGTGGATAAATCTTAAAAGAAAACGATTAACAAGAAGAACTGTAATTCTATTCTTTATTTCCTAATTTAACTAAATAGTTAAATTAGGAAGATTTAGCAATGAAAGACGGGTGCGATGGAAGAGTAAGTTTCAGTTGTTCTATTTTTCGATTTTACCCCCCTCTGTTTCAAATCTTTTTATCTCCATTCTTATTTAGTTTCATTAGCCTTTCTGATTTAATATAATATTTTATTACATTAAAACTAAAATACTTGCACTTGAAGGGTGCATATATTGGCTAGTAATAGTAATTCAGAATAAGCACACCGAGCGATAGTTATGGCTATGCAATAGGCAGCGATATGAAATTATGAAATCTGAAATCTGAAATTTATATGAATATGCAAATTAGCCTTCTTGTTCACACAGTAAACCGCTATTTTGTTGTACATATAAATATAATTGCATGTTATTAGTATGTAAATATTGTCAATAGTATTCACAATATAAAACAATTTTATTAATAATTGAGGTTCAAATAAAAATAAAATCATGGAGAATGTTACGTAAACCAGGAACCTTACGATTTCTATGCGGATGTTGCGTAGAGGCCGGTCGGGTTGTAATAGTAGTCATTAGTAGTAGTAGCTGTCGTTAGTTCAGAAACAACATACACAAGTCGTATAGTCAAAAAGGGGTTGTTTATTTCTTTCTAGGCTCGTGGGGTCTTTATCAGAGAGAAGGAAAGTGAAAGTAAGGTCAAGCTATTCTATCGTAATTCACGTTCAGGCGCGCTGTTCGTTGCTACCCTAGATATATCACGACGGACGCCCAACGAACGCGTCTGACCCTCCTCGGGTTTGGCAAAAAAGAGGCCGAATTTTCTTTACTTCCGTTTGTCATTCCAGTATGGGAGGGTCACATCCACTTCCGCTCCTCTGAAGAAACTGGGACTTCCGTTTTTATTTTTAACTCTAGTTCCGGGGTCATTGGTCGGCCAATGGCTGGCTCCCGGTTGAGTGTTTACCCTTCCTAACTTTAACCTTTGTTCTTATTTATTTTTCTTCTCTTTCTCCAGAAATCCAATAACCGTTTTCTTTTCAATCCCCGTAGACTATATCAATTACGCTACACGGATGATTTATTTTGAATAGTTTCTATCTTTAGATTACCGTTTAGTATCCATGTCCAGGCCATCCTATGTGCAATTTCCCTAGTTTGTCGCTTGAAGTTTCCATAAAGTCATATTTCCAATATAGCCGGTTGGTTGAATTTTACAGCATGTCAACCTTTATTGGGTTATTTTTTGGGCGAAGACATTTTATTTTATTTGTTGTAATTAGTGTTGGGTTTTTTGTAATATAAGGCGTATGCTAGATATTCACTTTTATTTATAGACTCGCCGAGAACCATGTGATCAACCTCTTGGCCAATCACTGGCAGTACTCTGTTGCTGAAACAATACTTAAACTAAGCATACTGAGCATACTGGCCATACTTACTTTGAACTTTCGTGGACGACGGACATAGGATTGGATCGCTGGATCTTTGACAGTACGCTGGATAGGACTTATACGCTTACCAAGGATTCCATAACTACTTACTTATAGGACTTATACGCTTACCAAAGGATTCCATAACTCAGACTTACTTATAGGACTTATTCGCTTACCAAAGGATTGCATAATCCTCAGGACTTACTTATAGGACTTAATTCCATAACTTATAGGACTTATACGCTACCAAAGGATTCTATAACTCAGGACTTACTTATAGGACTTATACGCTTACAAAGGATTCCATAACTCAGGGCATACTTATAGACTTATTCGCTTACCAAAGGATTCCATAACTCAGGACTTACTTATAGGACTTATTCACTTACCAAAGGATTCCATAACTCAGGACTTACTTATTAGGACTTATTCACTTACCAAAGGATTCCATAACTCAGGATTACTATAGGACTTATACCAAAGATTCCATAATTCAGGATTACTTATAGGACTTATACGCTTACCAAAGGATTCTATAACTCAGGACTTACTTATAGGACTTATACGCTTACCAAAGGATTCCATAACTCAGGACTTACTTATAGGACTTATTCACTTACCAAAGGATTCCATAACTCAGGACTTACTTATAGGACTTATTCGCTTACCAAAGGATTCCATAACTCAGGACTTACTTATAGGACTTATTCGCTTACCAAAGGATTCCATAACTCAGGACTTACTTATTGGACTTATTGCTTACCAAAGGATTCCATAACTCAGGGATTACTTATAGGACTTATACGCTTACCAAAGGATTCTATAACTCAGGACTTACTTATAGGACTTATACGCTTACCAAAGGATTCCATAACTCAGGACTTACTTATAGGACTTATTCACTTACCAAAGGATTCCATAACTCAGGACTTACTTACTTATAGGACTTATTCACTTACCAAAGGATTCCATACCTCAGGACTTACTTATAGGACTTATTCACTTACCAAAGGATTCCATAACTCAGAACTTACTTATAGGACTTATTCACTTACCAAAGGATTCCATAACTCAGGACTTACTTATAGGACTTATACGCTTACCAAAGGATTCCATAACTCAGGACATACTTATAGGACTTATACGCTTACCAAAGGATTCCATAACTCAGGACATACTTATAGGACTTATTCACTTACCAAAGGATTCCATAACTCAGGACTTACTTACTTTAAGCCCTTTTCAACTGTCCAAGGATGGCATTTAAAAACTTAACAATTAGATATTTAACTTTTTTTCAATTTTTTAAAACACATTTTAATACTCATTTTTTAAAATTTACTTAACCTATAGATGGGATACTAATATGTACTACCACTCCATATTCTACAAACCTGGGACAGTGTGGACCTGGGATTAATGGTGATTACGAGGTACTACACATTTCCTAGAGTTCCAGAATTGGAACTTGTGTACTAGATGTAGTTCACCGTCATACTCAGGATACTAAGATTCTCAGATACTGTCTTCTAGCACATATATCATAAACCAAGTTGGGGGGTTACCATGAAGGCAATAGGATTGGGGCAATCATGTGGTCGGCTTGACGTGACCTGCTGTTTAAGTGGAGTGAGACTATGCAACCGCCCATATAGCCTAATTAACGACGAAAGTGTTGCCCTAACACCTATATATATTTACCAACCCCTCCGCACGAGCAGGATGTGACACAAGGTCAATTTCTTAAGCGGAGTTCAACAGGTTTGATTTCAGAGTTTTCCTTCTCCTAGACCGGTTGCATAACCAAGGTTAAAAAGCCCAGTCGACCCTATCATTTATCCATAGCTGGAGGGAGAGAGGATTCATACCTTTCCCAAGGGTATTAGCGCAAAGTGAAATGCAATTACCACACCCAGGAATTGAACTCGGGGCGACAAGTCCATTTCCCATGACTTTAACCATTACACCACGCGCTTCCAACACCTATATGATTGCCCTTATCGCAAAGCCGCTGTATTATATATGTGCTAGAAGGCGGTGGCTGATGGTCATAGTTTCCTGAAATTGACATTAAACTGCATCCACTGGTAAGGTTACACTGTGGATTAGATTTTCATTGCCATTACTCGCTGGTCCGCTCGGTCCCAGATTGGTAGTACCTGTTAGTGTACCATCTCTGTGTTAATATTCATTTTTTTAAATTTACTTAACCTATAGATGGGATACTAATATATACTACCACTCCATATCCGATTTCAAAGTATATAACTTTATCTTCAGAGATTAATATCAGAAATGATATTTCTGATATTAATCTCTGAAAATAAGAAATGAGGTTTAGAAATGTGTTTAAAAAGAAATTAAACAGCCAATAAGAATGAATTAAAGATAAAAGTTTCCGGCATAAAATAACCCAAAGTTTGACATGCCGTAAAATCCAACAAAACAGCCTATAGTAGATATCTAATCATTATTTCCTTTTTTTAGGGGTTTTTTTTTTTTTTTTTTTTTTTTTTTTTTTTGTCGTATTAAACAATTTTTGGCGGAAGTAGCTGTTCTCTGGTGTTAATAATATAACTTACTTGAAAATATGTTATTATTCTTCAATGAAAGACACAGCGGGTAAATGCGATTGTTATTTTTTTTTGTTTGTAATTATTTTGAAAATGCCTTTTTCCGGAAATTCATTTCCTGTGATAGGTGATTGATTTTTTACTGCTTACCGGTGAAATATCCTGTCGCTTCCAAATTACGACAGGAAGCTTTTCATTCCAGAATAAAATCTCTTTTACAAATCTATATTGATATCCTATTGTAATGGGGATTGTGTGTTTTTTCTGTCTATAACCGAATCTATATTACTGCTCAAGTCACAATTCCCTTAGTTATTTACGTCACATTCTCCATGATTTGATTTTATGTATACTTCCATTATTAATAAAATTGTTTTACATTATTAATACCGTTGGCCTTATCTGTATATTAATAACATGCAATTGAATTTATACATACAACAAAATATCGGTTTACAGTGCGAACGAGAAGGCTAATTTGCATATTGATATAGAAAATTGATTTTAATAAATATATGCTTAATATTATTGATTTCTAATTGTTTGGATTTATCTTAATGAATATGAGCAAAAACTCGGAGATAAATGTTAAAAGAAATCCATTAACAAGAAGAAATATCCGAAATTTTATTCTTAACTTTATTTGGTGATCAGCAAATTAAACCAATTATTTTAAAAGGAGGCAAAAGAATATAGAGAAACTTAGGGGGCCTTTCGACCGGTGCATTATTTTTCTCTGTCTTCTTTCGGCTATTTTTAAAAGAATTCGTTTAATTAGCAGATCACCAAATAAGGTATGATATTATTTAAACTTTTATACAAATTTAGTTCTACCAAAAATTTGTTTATATATATATATATATATATATATAATATATATATATATATATATATATATATATATATATTAAAATAAGTGTATTTTGGCAGCATTTTTTCTTTTATACAGGTTTTGTTGAACTGTACAGACAATTCCTGTCGGACAAGTTTTTGGTTGATCCGTTCCAATTTTCGGACCATCGTTCTGGTGTCGGGATGTAACTCGTTTCCTACCTGATGATGGCAAATTGTATTGCCGAAAGCGCTCGTTTTGAAACCTTTGGTGGACTGTTATACCAGTTACACCCCGACACCAGAAAGATGGCCCGAAAATTGGAACGGATCAACCAAAAACTTGTTCGTCAGGAATTGTCTGTACAGTTCAACAAAACACACACACACACACACACACACACACACACACACACACACACATATATATATATATATATATATATATATATATATATAATGTAATTGTAGGCCCATAGAAATTACACAGCAGACCTGATTTTTCGCATGGGTATTGATTTTATCTTGTGATCCAGCATAGATGATCGGGAGATGACCTCCTGTGTCATCTTAATTCACTGAAGGTCCCCAGATTACAAAATATGCCACTTCTGGTCAAATGGGGTGAGATAACGACTTTGATATACAACAGAAAATGGTTCTTGGCTTTGTAGATGGCCAGACAGTTTAGTGTGGATCTATGTTTTACACATGGCCATCGTTGTTTACGTGCAAATTGTCATCATCAAGGCGTGCCATCGTTTAGATTCCTTTGACCGCCTCCTTCTCTCTCTCTCTCGCTCTCTCTCTCTCTCTCTCTCTCTCTCTCTCTCTCTCTCACACACACACACACACACACACACACACACACACTCTCTCTCTGCCCTCCTCTCTCTCACTCTGTTACGATTTTTTTGGCCATTTTTAGGCTTCAAGTGAGAGCATTTTACAGGAGATCCCTTGTGTTAAGCAGAGGCTGATCCATAGGGAAGAAACCTTTGTTTGTTCCTTGGTGTCCTTTAATGTTGGGTAGAATCCTTTAGTTTTTGCTCTGTGTCCCTTAGTCTTGGGTAGAATGCTCTGGTTGTTCCTCGGTGTCCCTTAGTGTTGGGTAGAATCCTTTAGTTTAGTCCTTGGTTGTAAATCCGTTCGTCCGTGGCGAATACGTGCGAATGAACGGCTTTCAAGTTAAATTCGATTAAATAGTTAACTAACCACATATTCAAGCTATGATCCACGCGCCCACGCAGAGTCTATAAGTTTAAGTGGTGGACTTCAGCAGACCTTATATAACAAAATATTCCAACACACTCTCTCTTTATCTCTCTCTCTCTCTCTCTCTCTCTCTCTCACACACACACACACACACACACACATACGCCATCATTCCCTCTTCACGATCGGTAAGTCCTATAAACGATATCCAGCGTATACATTACTATCGAATACGAATAAATTTTAAACAGTTTTGTTTGATACATAGATGGGATCCTAACAAGTAGTAACACTCCGGGTCAGGGTTGACCTGGAAACCATAATAACGAAGGGGCACCATGCACTCATCATCATATGCATTCGTGTGCCATAGTCAGGACATCGTTTATCGGGTGGTCTAACCTCCCTGCAGGGGATACAATTAGCATATATCAAGCCCCGCCGACAGCGTCGGGGCCTCATTAGAAAAGCTTTGTGCTAGATTAATAGTTACATATTTGATAGATTGCCTATGAATTATTTACCGTATTGCAGGAAAATTAAAATAACAGTAACATGGAAAAATACAGTAGATGTGATTGACAGAATTCAACCAATTAATTTACCTCGGTTCTGGAGAGTCAGTCTTGGCTGGGTGACAGAACGGGACGGATGCAAGATGGCGTTCTATGTCCGAGGCCATTTCTCCACGCGTGTTTGTTAACTTCAGTTTAATGGAAAATAAAAACGTCTAAGTAAAACAATAGCACCTTGTATTTGTTAATAAAAAAAACTAACAACGAGCTAAGACAAGAAGAAAGGCCCGAGAAGAAAAACCCAAAAAGAAAGTACCCTAGTATTAGTTAAAGAATCAAGAAGAACAGAAAAGAAAGCCCAGAAATACCAAGCAGACCAAATCCATAGATTCAGAGATAGACAGAATAAAAAGTGCAACAATATATGTATGACTAGTTAATGAATCCAAATAGAACGGAAACGAAAAACCAGAAATCCCAAGAAATCCATCAACATCCATAGGTTCAGAGATAGACAGACTAAATGTAGAACAATATAGCATGGCTAGTTAAAGATCCAGACAGAACAGAAAAAAAGACTAGAAATCCCGAGCAGTCCGCATCCATAGATTTAGAGATAGACAATAAAAGTACAAAAATATAAATATGGCCAGTTAACAGTAGAACAGAAAAGAAGGACCAAAAATCTCAAGCAGTCCGGATCCATAGATTTAGAGATATAGACAATTTAGACAATACAAGTACAACAATAAAAGTATAGCTAGTTAATCCCAAAAATCCCAAGCAGTCCGGATCCATAGATTTAGAGATAATCAATAAAAGTATAACATTATAAGTATGGCCAGTTAAAGATCCACACAGAACAGAAACGAAAGACGAGAAATCCCAAGCAATCCAGATCTATAGGTACAGAGATAGGCAGAATAAATGTACAACAATATAAGTATGGCTAGTTAAAGATCCAAGCAGAACAGAAACGAAACACGAGAATTCCCAAGCAATCCAGATCCATAGGTTCAGAGATAGGCAGACTAAAAGTACAACAATATAAGTATGGCTAATTAAAGATCAACGCGGAATAGAAAATACGGACCAAAAATCCCTAGCTGTCCGGATCCATAGATTTAGAGATAGACAATAAAAGTACAACAATATAAGTATGCCTAGATAAAGATCCAAGCAGAACAGAAAAGAAAGACCAGAAATCCCAAACAATCCAGATCCATAGGTTCAGACATAGACAAAATAAAAGTACAACAATATAAGTATGGCTAGTTAAAGATCCAGACAGAACAGAAAAGAATGACCAGAAATCCCAAACAGTCCGGATCCATAGATTTAGAGATAGACAATAAAAGTACAACAATATAAGTATGTCTATGAAACATAAGCAAGACTTAGTAATTATCTACACGTTGATTTATAGAGTACCAGTCTTTTCTTCTTTTTTTTTTTTATTATATACTGATTTTTTTGAAGACCCTAGAATTTTCTATTAACATTCCCTTCATGACTTATCCCCTTCTGTCTCGAAGAGAATCCTTCCTACTAAGCTCAGTGACTCCTTCTCAAAGTTTGCAATCTTTTAGGTTTTATTAGCCGAACAGGAGGAGCCGAAATTATTTACTTGATGCAAACGGCCCGTAATTGACATCCGGGTGGAGTTTAATGGGGCGTGGTCGAAGGGTGGAGCTTTATTGTCTTCGGGTGGCGCTTATTGGTTGATTATTTTGCAAAAAAAAAAAGGGGCGGTAACTTCTTGACCTGAGAGTCCTCTATTTTTATCTGACATTGGAAGTGAGATTAAGTGTTAGGTTTTATAACTTTTTAAGAGCTTCAGAGTATGCTTCATTTTAACGAGGGTGTGTCATGTTTTTTATGCATGCGTATGTACGTGGGTCTGTGTTTGCCAGTGTGTACGCTGTGTGATTCATTGTGTGTGTGTAAGTTATCTGAGTTTGTAGTTCGTGTTTTAGGGCGTTTACTTGATGGAGAAAGATTGGTACACATACACACACACACACACACACACACACACACACACATATATATATATATATATTTATATATATATATATATATATATAGAGAGAGAGAGAAACAAACTGATGGATAGAGGGAGACTGGGAGAGATAGAGAGAGATAGATAGATAGATAGAGAGAGAGAGAGAGAGAGAGAGAGAGGGGGGGGAGAGAGAGGCAGAAGGAAAGATAGTTATAAAGATATGAAAATCTATATTAACAGAAAAGACATAGAGCTATGACAGATAACGTATTTGGGAATTGATAAATATTAGATCTACTACAAGATACACTCAAGTGTAAACGAATGCACACACACACACACACACACACACACACACACACACACATATATTATATATATATATATATATATATATATAATAATACAACAATAAATAAATATATATATTGAGAGAGATAGAGAGAGAGACAGAAAGAGAGAGAAAGAGAGAGAGAGGAGAGAGAGAAAGAGAATTACGGACACACACACACACACACACACACACACATATATATATATATATATATATATATATATTTATATATATATGCAAATACGATGCCAATTTGTGTGTGTGTGTGTGTTCGTCCTTGTTGAAAATAATCACTATAAAATACCCCTAGGCGGTTGGCTATTAATTTAAGCTTCATTCTTTACGGTTACACACACACACACACACACACACACACACTTACTCACTCACATATGTATATACTTTGTGCGTGTGCGCTCATTTATACGAGTGTGTGTTTGTGTGTCCTTAATTATATGTGTGCGTATAATAAATCAAAGTATTTACATATACAGCGTCGCTAAATTATTTGTATTTAGACGCACCTACAATTCAAGAAATTCCTACGTGTTCCAGATATGCGTACAGTTTGTTTAGGAAACTTCTTACACTATACGCGTGACATTTCCATTCTGAGTATATAGGTACGTACGTGCGTGCGTGTGTGCATGCACGCGTGCGTGCGCGCGTGTGTGTGTGTTGTGTTGTGTGAGTGTTGTGTGTGTTTGTGTTGTGGTTGTACATCTGTATGAAAGCTGTAAGCTGTCGTACTACTATCTAGCGGTGCACATTATAGTAAACTCGACCGTGCGACAATTTTATTAGTGAATTGTGCGCGCTTCGGGTTGACTTGGTTATTCGGCGTATTGTTGCGTGGGTGGTGATTTTGGCGCGGTGGGTGATTGACTTTAGTGACGTTATGTGATTCTGGGAACGGCGATGTTGTGTGTGTGATATCCATGAGGTCGTGTGTGAAGTTATGTAGGTGATTGGTGGATGGATTGGGTGATTGTGTCTCGATGTAACTTCGGTGGTAACTGAGTGATCGTGTCTGTGAGAGTCGCGTGGAGTGTTTATCGTGGCTGTTGTGTGGTGATGGTCGATATGATGAGGGCCTCGCATGTGATTAGATAAGTATGTGGTCTGTGTGAGGAGGTTGTTGTGATGGATTTGAGTCGACGGTGGAGATTGGACGTGTGGTGATGTATGGTGGGTGAATAGATGAGAGTTGATTAAGCACTTATTGAGACTATAGGATAGTAAGAGGTGTATCTATTCGATAGGAGGTTAGGTATGTAGGGTCTTGATAGCAGTGATAACATCTGACTTTTGTGGATGGGTTGTATTCTTCTGAAAACTCATGGTGAGTCTGCGTGGCGGCTCTTCGAGTGATTTAGAGTTGCGTGGGTTGTGAATAATATGTTCAATGTGGGTGGCTTGAGTGGATGCGCTGAGTGAGGTTAATAGATGATGAGTATGTGTGTTTACATAGATTATGTGTGGTTAAGGTTGGCAAAGGTTTGGTGCTGGTGTTTAGACACACACTGTGTTGGGTTTGTTGGATGTGTGAGAGATGCCAAGTGGGTTGGGTTGAGCGGTGTGGTGGATGGGAGGTGAGGTGGAATCGTGATGTGCGCTACTATGTGTTAAGGTGTGTTGAGATGTTTGTGTTGATTGTATGTGGTCTGAGTCGCCAGTTTGTTTTGTAGAGTTTAAGGTAGTTATGAGTTGTTGAATATGGGGATGTATTGAGGTGTTGTGGTAGTTGTAGTAGGTGGGATAGTGGGGAGAGTGATTGCGAGTATGTAAGGTATGTTGTGTGGATTTGATGGTTGATATGTAGTAATAGGGTGTTGTAATTGTAATGGGATAGTTTGTTATTGTAGTTGGTTGTGTGGTGTTCGTGTAGTTCGTTGTTTCGATATGTTCTTTTGTCTTAATTTAGATATTATATGTTCATTCAATTAGAAAGTTGTTGTAAAGGGTGGCTTGTGTTATTCTGCGCGTCAGTATTGGGGTTGTATGTGTAGTGTGTTGTGTTTGGCGTAAGTAGTGATGTTTATGGTGGGTTGTTAGATGGTGGTTTAATTGTGATGGGGGTGGTTGCTTGGTTAAAGAGATGGTGAGTTGTGGTCAGTGGAGGCTTGAAGAGTTGCTTTGAGTGATATGGCGCGGGGTGGTGTGTGGTTATATTTGCGTTTGGTATGGTTGTTTTTGTTGGTTGGAGAGTGAGTAGGTGGGGGTGGATCTTGGTATAAGTTCTATTACTTGATCGATGTTGATGTGGTGATGTGACAGTAGTGGTTGCATGTTATCGATGTTAGAGTGTGAGATTGTGTAAGAGTGTGTTAGTGTTGTTGGTGGTGGGTTGCGGTGTCGGTGTGGTGTCGGTGTTTTGTGTTGTAGGATGAGTTGGAGTGATGGTATAGGTGATTATGTTGTCCTTGGTCGCGATATGTTGAGAATTGGGTCTGAGATGATATATTGGCGGATGAGCTGTGATTAGGGGTTCTTGGGTGGTCTGGGTCGTCTCTTTGTGAGTGAGGGCTTGTGCGAGTGTCGTGTGAGGTTGTGTTGGCGCAGCGTGTTGGCTAATTGTATGGCGCTTGGTGGGGTAGGAAGTAAGGAAGGGGTGTGGTCGCTTATAAGCCTGTATGGTAGTTGTTGTCTTTGTTTAATAATTGGCTCTTTGCGTGCGTGCGGTATCCGGCTGTGCGATGTGTGTTTGGTGTGTGATGGGGTAGTATTTTAGTGATAGTGTTCTGGTTTTGTGGTCTCTGTTGGTGCGGCGCTGTGTAGTCAGAGTGAGGTGTAATTGAGTTTTTGTGTAGGTGTTAGGTTGGTTGGGGTATGTGTGGGGGTGTATGTGTGGTGGTTGGTGTGGGATGGATTAGGTGTGTGTTTGTGGAGTGATTGTTTGGTGTATGGGTGTGTTGTTGTGTGTTATGTGTGGTATGGTGGTGGTAGGAAGCCGTCGTTCAGATGGTGGAGACGACGGAGGGAGGGTGTGTGGTAGAGTATTGAGGATTATTGGTGCAGAGCGAGAGGAGAGCGGAGGTCGCGCGCTAGTAGCAGGGAGCTAGTGTAGAGTGTACGTAGGGAAGTCGCCGCGGTGAATCACAGTGCGTTGAGACGCGGATGTAGTTGTACGCGCTCTACTAGCATGGTATTGATGGTTAGTGAGTGGTGGTCTTATTGGTGTTGTGAGTTGAATGGGTGGTGATTTGTGTGTTATGGTGTGGGTAGGTGGTGTGAGGCGATGTCTGTGTGATTGGTTAGTGTTGTTTGTGATGTTGAGGCTGGATTGTAGTGTCTAGGTTGAGTATGTGAGTATGTTGTTGTGTGGTGATATTGTGATAGGTTGAGGTATTGGAGAGGATTGATGGAGGGTTGATGGAGGAAGTAGAGAGTGAGAGAGATAGATGTGATGTATGTGGTATGTAGAGAGTAGGTGAGGAAGGGTGTGTGGTGATTGGTCTGATGGTTAGGTGTGGTGTGTGTTGTGGTAGTGGCGTGCGTGAATGCTTAGGGTGTGTGTGAGCGGGGTGTTTGTGGGTTTTATGGTTTGGTTGCTAGTGAGTGTTGTGTGCGAGTATAATAGGTGGCTAGAACGGGCGATTCGGAGAGCGCGTGTATTGGCCGTGCAGATTAAGTGGTGTGCGGTGGCGTTGCGTGTTTCGAAGGCCTAGACTCGGTTAGTGTGTGGATTGTGTGTCTGGTCGTGGTCTTATTATCTCGTATTCGGTGTTGCTCTTAATGCGTCGAGAATGGTCCCAAGCGCGCTGGGTGCGGATTGTTGTAGTCGGAGACGGTGAGTAGGTGTGGTGCGATTGGATGAATGGCGGAGTTGGAACTGAGGGTCTTTCAGTTCATGGTGAGAGAGGTATTGAAGGTGTTTAGTGAAGCTCCGGGTGGTGTTATATGATGGGTGGTTTCGTGAATTAGGTGTCTGTGTTCGGTGTGGGAGCTAGGTGTTTGTCTGAGGTTCGTGGTTAGGGATGTTGATGTTTGAGGTGTGGGCACGCGCCATCATCAACCTGTGCAACCTGGTCAGCCTGACCCGGAGTGGTAGTACCTGTTAGGTGCCATCTATTGCTCAGAATAAAAAAATAAACCTGAATTTAAACACAAAATTGTAATGAATTAAGAATGAATTTATTTCAAACTTTGTCGGCTTAAATGACCCACTGAGGTTTGATATGCCGGTAAAACAAAACAAAACAAATCAACCAAACTACTCGCCAGGGAGAGAAGGTTGTGGTCTCCATAGAAATTCTGTAAGTATCTCCTACCATGCAAAAAAAAAAGACCTAAAGGAAAGATCGCTTTTGGTTTCCACTTTGACGAATAAAGTTTTGGTCTGTTATGGATATTCTCGGTTTGATTTGCTGGTAAGAATTCATTATTTGTCTTGAATTGGTTGGAATGGGCAGATAAATGCGGGAGTGTTTGTGTATGTGTTCACTGTATGGAAAAAATGTAACGTCAAGAGTGAGGGTGGTGAACTTTGGTTCGTGTGTCCGTTTAACTTGTTACAAGTCGATTTGGTATAACAAAAGATTACTACATCGCTTTCTTGGTAGCAAGTTGAAGTACAAATCTATATAGAAAGTATAACACAAGATGCAGCGCTGTGTTTGAAAATAAACCTTTCAATTTCTTAAAACACTTTTAAAGCGGGATATATATATCATAATGTGGTTATTATGTTATGTGTAGTGTTAGTAGTTAGTGATGTGTGATAGTATATTAGGATTGGGATTATGTTGTTCGTGGTGTGTTGTTGTGGTGTTTGTGTGTGGTTGTTAGTGTATGAGTCGGATATGTCGCCGTGTAAGTAGAGATTCTGAGTATTCGATATGACCACGCTCGCGAGGTAGTTGCATAATAAGTTAAGGTGGTATTAGGTGTTTATTTGGGCTCGCTGTATGCGTGTGTGGTTCGAGTGCGTGTGTGTATTTCAATGCTATTAAATGTGTATTTGATCGTTCAGGGGCAGTCATATTAGATTAATTTAGTTGAGATCGAGAATAGGTCTGACAATAACTTAACACTCACTTGATATTAAACTTATTTGTTTTCAATTTCTAATATATACATACGTCGGATTGCGATCGTGTCCTTTGCCCCGATAGTGGCATTTTTTATAGTTGATGGTATATATGTGAGAGTGAGGTGTGTATGTAGGGTTGTATTAGTAGTTTCTTGATATGAATGTAGTACGGTAATAGTTGAGGGTTAGTCTGTCGTGTGTGTGTGTGTATGGTGGTGGTGTTGTGTTGTGTGAGAATAGGAGTTTATTCGAGGGATTTTTTGTACTTTTCGACTACAACGTTGTATTGCTTGATGAAAAGATTAACGTCATTCATTGGTTTATGTTCTATGTTGGTAAATCGAGTGACAATGTCGTTACTTGTTTTGACACAGTCTTTATAATATATAATGTATAGTATATTAGTATACTATAGTATAGTAGTATATATGTAGGTGTTTAGTTAGTAGGTAGTGAGGTTATGTATGTTTGAGTGGAAGTGATATGGCAAGTTATGTTCCTGGCATAATGTGTGATGGTGATAGTAATTAGTGTTAAGCCATGTTCCTAAGAGCATGAGTTTACAGTCGATGTTGTGCTGTAATAATGAGATCTGATTGAGAGATTTAATTGATGCTATTATTTATACATTTTTGCTCTTTGTTGTAACCATCTGTGTTGTGCTTTGTCCGGTCTGTCTCTGTCTCTGTCTGTTTGTGTCGGTCGTCTCCATCCTTGCGGTCGTATATATGATGTGTGATTTATATGATATATGGGATTTAGGCGTATTATATTAGTGTATGTAGGGTATTATTAGTGATGGGGCTTGTGTGTGTGTGTGTGTGTGGTATGCGTGTGCGCAGCGCGCGTGTGGTGTGTGTTGGTGTGGTGGTTTGTTTGTTGTGTGCCAGAGCGCGTCGTCGCCGCGCCGTGTCTGCGTCTCATAAGTATATGTGGTATATATATAGTATATATATATATGTCTTTCTCCTCTCTCGTGTAGCTCGTGCCCCTCTCGTGCTCTCTATTAGTAGTATTAGTCTGTATGGAGTGTGTGTGGGGGAGTTGTCTGTGGGTGAGTTTATTATTACGTCAAAAGTACGTAGCAGGATTGACAGCGGAAGTCGCTTGTGTCTGGAAACGGATTAACAGGTTAAATTCATAATTGATTAAACTCGGTGTTGCGTATGATGTGTCGGTTATTGGAGGCCGCACCTGCTGTTTGTCTATTATCATGTTACTCGCATTGAGTTGGAGGGAGGAAGATAGTTGGATGCATGAGCGTGCTCGCGCTGACGGATAGATTGGGAGCTTTAAGTGAAAAGCAGAACGAGCATTGTAGTCTGGATTTGAACTCGGGCAGATCTCATTGACCATTTTCTACATGATATTATGGGTGTCTCATCTTGACAATTGAGTAAAGAATAGATCCAATAGGCCATTAGAAGAGTATCTCATTGGGTAAGCTGGAAGGTGGATTATACTAACAGACTAAGTTGTCTCACTGCTAATGAGGAATGATTTTCAAGAAATGATTATGTGACGCATAGCTGGGAACCTTTGTCTGACCAAGGAGATGCGATTAGTGACATGGGGAGTAAGTTGACAAAATGCAGTGTGCCCACACTCAGAGTCAATATCAAGGTTGATTGAAAAGGTTATAGGTTGACCAAGGAATTCTCTATCGATATGTGAGGCAGCAGCGATGATGGATGTGTTAAGTGTTAGAATATGAGTTGGCCTTTTTTATAGTCAACAACTCATACATTAGTGTTCACGTGTTGGAGGCCGATCTTTATTGCGAATTAGACGAATGTGAGCATCTATGCATATGAGAACGCTAATGTAGAAGCGTTCAGGTCCTTTCTCTCTCGCTCTCTCTCGGTTCTTTCTCGTCTCTCGTCTCGTCTCTCTCTATCTATCTATCTATCTATATATATATACGAGTATATAGTGAGTGTATGATATGTA
>CM042160.1:8216740-8224240 GCA_023376005.1 Doryteuthis pealeii
AAGAAGGTTCCCGAGTCCGAAAGAAGGTTCCCGAGTCCGAAAAGAAATACCTGAAGAAGGCCGGAGGACATATCGACCGAAAAGTTGTACAGATAACAATAAAGATGGGGACAATAGTCCGAATAACGCAGATAATACTAATGATAATTTAATTATTACAATGTTTGATATGTTTGCTTAAGAGTTATTGAAAAATAATTCAATATGTAAAAAGTATAAATAATCTGGATTTAAACCCTCTCTCACTCTTTCTTAAATGTGAGGCTGTAAAATATTTACATCGATTTGCCGATAGAATCTGGAGGGTGATGTTTAGAATATCGACATTAATTTGCCGACAAAAAGTGACAAAAACACGACTCGGAAAATATCTAATTTGGGCCGGAAAATCGCCTGATGCTGACTCGCTAAAACATAGCGTAAATTAAAACAGAAGGCTTATTTATATACCACTTTTTGGGGACTTATCGCACGACAGTATAAAAGTAGGTAAACAAACGATGTGTTTATTTTTGATATGGCCTTTTTAGCCGACAATTTTTGGAGGATATGTGCTTAATTGAAGTCATACCTAATTTTTAAAATCAATTAGTTAATAATTAATGAATTTATATATATATATATATATATATATATTATTTTTGTGTATGTGTGGTTGTGTGTGTGCGCAATCGAACGCTTTATTTTCATTTTTCCAATACAAAGTATTCCAAAAGGGTATGAAAACACACAATGCTGTTAAAATGAAAATATTTTATATCATTTTCATAGCTAATATTGAACAATATTTCGATTTATAAAAATCATCATCAGAGCTTGTTTTTAATTTGATTTTATCTATACATATACCGTCGGATTCATTTCCTTACTCTTAACATAATATATATATATATATATATATATATATATATATATATATATATATATATGTATAAGAAAAGGTGGAATGAAAACTCATATTGTCGGATTCATTTCCTTTCTTTTAACTTATATATATATATATATATATATATATATATATATATATATATATATATATATATATATTATTTTTGTGTATGTGTGGTTGTGTGTGTGCGCAATCGAACACTTTATTTTCATTTTTCCAATACAAAGTATTCCAAAATATCATTCCTACAGGGGAATTCTGTACCACAAACCAAAATCTTTTTGCCCCGCAAAAGTTGACCACTATATATATATATATATATATATATATATATATATAAATCCGCTACATTTGGATGACAAAGGTATACATAGAGACATGACCGACATATATATGGCGCGAATGCCCACGTTGGTGAATATTGTAACGTCTTTCGTTCTTTTTTTTTTTTTTTTGCAGTATTAAGGTTTTTTGTTTTGTAAACTGATTTGACTTTTTCTCTCCGACCCAAACAACTACGGGAGTGAATGAGCTCTGATGATGATTTTGTAAAATCGAAATATTGATCAGTATCAGCTATGATTATATTATAAATTTGTTTCTTCTTTAACAGCATTGTGTGATGTTTTCATTCCACCTTTTCTTACTCATATTGTCGGATTCATTTCCTTTCTTTTAATATATATATATATATATATATATATATATATATATATATATATATATATGTTTGCACATATGTGTGTGTGTTGACAGCAATATCTCATTATAAGAGGTCTTACTGAATATAACGAACAAGGGAGGTCTTATAATTCTTTTATTCAACTTTTCACGCACTTCCAACTATTACTGACCATTTTCAAGACAAAGAATGAGACGTGGGCGATATTTCATTCAAACGAACGAATGAACCAACGAACGAACACCATGGAGCCTTTCCTATATGACGCTAAAATTTTAATTACCTCATTACGTCAAGGACTTCCATGGACATAATTGTTTACACGGCAACATCTCACGTTAGGAAGGTCGTAATATTGAACTGATTGTTAAAGACGTCTGCTTAGATTTAGTATATATTAATTAGTAAATATACGTAAACATCACTTCCTAAACCAAAAAAATTCTTATTCTATGTTTTCAATTTTTTGTTTGATTAAGAACTCGGGTATAATTGGACCCCTAAGAGGCGAAATAAAAATCATGAATTCAATGTTATTTTACTAGTTTAGAATGTTTCTACATAATCTTTTTTTTTTTTTTTATTGGCGTAATTGTATAGAAATAAAATCGAGCGTTGGATCTGAACGTGCAAATATTAATCTATACATATATAAAGGGCAGTTGTGTGTCTGTATGTCCGGAGGAAACTTCGAAAATGAAATAATTAATGACAATGTAAATATATATATATATATATATATATAGGTATATGTAAAAACAAAATTTCTTTTGCGATGAAACAAAGAAAATACAGTGCTCAATCACAGTTTGTAAGAGCTAATATTTATTTATTTTACAATGTTTTCATAGATCAATGTTCATTATCAACGACCGCGGTTTCATGCCAAAGCAATCATCAGGTTGAGGAGCAAGATCCAATGGTGTCAAATGTGACTTTGAGTAAAGAACCACAACAAACACCATTGGATCTTGCTCCTCAACCTGATGATTGCTTTGGCATGAAACCGCGGTCGTTGATAATGAACATTAATCTATGAAAACATTGTAAAATAAATAAATATATATATATATATATATATTATATATATATATATATATATACGCATTAAATATCACCAGGGCTTGGTTTTTGAACAAAAATAACGAAGATTTGATTTAGATTTGTGAAGATAATTAGAAAAATAAAATTTAAATGATAACGGCTTGGAATTTTTTGCATTTAGTATATTAAATAGGAGACATTAATTTTTCTTTTCAAATTGTCTGGATGAATGCGACGTCTTTTTTTTACATCAAGATTTTAATGGGTCATCCTGTGAGGATCGGACTCGCGATTCAACAATAATGGATCTACGAGACTACCTTCTTTACACCCCTCTACCCAAGCGGCGCCGGGTAGCCTGTTTTAGTTTTTAGATAATTCCCCCAATGTTTCGAACTTACCAACTATCAGATATGATGCAACACTATGAAAACTTTATTGGTTTTAAGGGTTTTTATTAAAGCTTTTTGGCTTTTTTTAATAAATGCCAAAATAAAGTGAAAACAGGTCGATTTTTACGTGTTTTTTTACGTAGTTTTTTACGTGTTTTTTTTTTTTTGTTATCCACGAATTATTTTTTTTAACTTTAACCAACATTTTTTTAATTTTTTAAAACTTTATTTTTTCAACTTTAACCAACATTTTTAAAATTTTTTAAAACTTTATTTTTTTAACTTTAACCAACATTTTTTTAATTTTTTAAAACTTTATTTTTTCAACTTTAACCAACATATTTTTAATTTTTTAAAACTTTATTTTTTTAACTTTAATCAACATTTAAAAAATTTGTTTAAACTTTATTTTTTTAACTTTAACCAACATTTAAAAAATTTTTTAAAACTTTAACCCCTTGTAATTTTTTTTTTACATCAACAAAATTTTTTTTAACTTGTAATTTTTTTTAATGTAAAAATACTTCTAACCTAATTTTTTAACTTTAAATATTTTACCTTTAATTTTTAAAAAACTTTAACCAACATTTTTAATTTTAACCAAATGTTGTTTTTAACTTTAACCAAAAGGTTCAATGTCGGCATTGTTTGTAGGTAAGATTGGTTCATACACGAACTTTATTAGTTAAAACATACCTAATAGTAAGAGAAATATTGTTGGCTGGTTGGTCAGATTTTACGACATATCAAAACTTGTTGGGTTATTTCATATCGAAGACACATTTGTTCTATTCATTCTTGTTGGTCATTCAATTTTCTAACACACTGTTTTAAATTCATTTTTCTAATCTATTTAACGTACCATTCCGGGTCAGAGTGGACCTGAGAGCATTGACGATGGAGGGGTACTCCAACACCCCAGAGCTTCAGAACTGGAACCTCACCACTTGATGCAGTCTAATGTCACACCCAGGACAAAATAAAACCAGCTATCACCTTCTAGCAGATATATGATAAAACGGGTTGGGGGTTTGCCATGATAGTGATATAGTTGGGACAATCATCTGTTTCCTTGTGGGGTGCTCTTTCCACTACTTGTTCAAGACTGCGCGCAGCATTCTTGTGCAGCTCCAATCAAGCTTGTTCTCAAGGCGCCTCGTCAGGGTCCAGGTGGTGCAGCCATACAGCAGTACTGATATAACCACAGCCAAGAAGAATTGTTGCTTTAACTTGTTAGTGAGATCGGATTTCCTTATGACTGATAATCTGTTTGTGGCCGCCCATGCCGTTCCTATTCGTGTATTAACATCGCTTTCTGTGGATGAGATATTACTACCTAGGTTTAGTATTCCTTTATTTTTAACCAAATTTGTTTGAATGAAAACATGCTGTCCAAATGTATTTATTTCACACACACACACACACACACACACACACACACACAGAGAGAGAGAGAGAGAGAGAGAGAGAGAGAGAGAGAGAGAGAGAGAGAGAGAGAGAGAGAGAGAGAGACGCACGCATACACACACACACATATATAGAGAGAGCGAGATAAATAAATATATGTATATATGTCAGTGTTTGTGCGTATGAATGTGTGTGTATGAATGTATGTGCGAATGTGTGTGTATAAATGTGTGTCTGTGAGTGTATGTGCGTGTATAAATATGTGTGAATGTGTGTGTGTATAAATGTGTGTCTGTGAGTGAGCGTGTGTGCATGCGTGAGTGAGTGTGTGTTTAGATGTTTATCATAAAGCCTTCTCAATTTAAACAGCACACACGAAATAAATGTAATATGGACTCATGCCGTTACACTTTGTGATCAGAATTCTTCATTAGCTTGTGTGCCAACTGTAGGCAGGGGACAACGTCGCAGGAGACGATGGAATGTAACTGCCATGATAAGTATTTGTTTCTGGGTCAAATTCTACGAGCGGCTGGGTGGTATCTTCTTTTAGAGGGAGATAAAAAATGTAATGCTAATTACAGAAGTGATAAATAAGTGGAAAATAGCCCAGAGTCAAATTAGATGCAGATATAAAACAAAAACAATGGATTGCGAGATATGTACAGATTGGCATTCACCCGAAGAAAATGCACCGAGGGAGGAAGATAGAAAGAAAGAAAAAGAAAGGGGAGGTGGTGATGAACGATATCTATCTATCTATCTATCTATCTATATATATATATATATATATATATATATGTGTGTGTGTGTGTGTGTGTGTGTGTGTGTGTGTGTGGTGAAAGATAAATGGAAATAAAACGTTGTATGGATAGAAATTTATTCATTGAAATGCCGACACGTGTTTCGTTCAAGAGATTATCCTTTTGTACATAGTATCTTAACTGTTTAGTATTATTGTAAATAAAAAAATGAAATGCGGGTGTAGAAAATAGAAAAACAAAGTATTCACAAAACTATTAATTTATTGTAAATGTGATGTCTACGTTAAAACGTTTCGGTTTTTATCAAACATTCATTGGGACATTAGAATGGAAAAACTGTTGACTGAAGAGGGAAGGAAATCTTTACAAAATAAAACGGGAGATAAGAAAGAATATCTTAATAAAAAGACAGTCTTATCCATTGGCAGTGTTCACTTAAAAAAAAAGGTAATGCGATCAATAGAAAAGGTTTTAACGTCGACTTCACCATCTATCATGAATTTATCTTTTTTAGAATATTTTGTTTTGTCAAGAATTGGAACCTCACCACCTGATGCAGTTTAGCTTCATGCACAGAACATTAAGACTCTCAGCCACAGCCTTCTAGCACATATATGATAAAAAGCGCGTGGTGTAATGGTTAAAGTCATGGGAAATGGACTCGTCACCCCGATTTGAACAATACTGGACGTGGTAATTGCATTTAACTTTGCGCTAATACCCTTGGGAAAGGTATAAATCCTACTCTCCCTCCAGCTATGGATAAATAGTAGGGCAGACTGGGCTATTTAACCTTCGTTAGGCAACCGGTTTAGGAGAAGGAAAACTCTGAATTCAAACCTGTTGAACTCCGCTTAAGAAATTGACCTTGTGTCACATCCTGCTCGTGTGGAAATGGACTCGTCGATCCGTGTTCAATTCCTGGACGAAGCTGTTGGCATTTCACATAGCGCTAAACCCTTGAGAAAGGTATGAATCCAATTCTCCCTCCAGCTATGGGTAAATAGCAGGGCAGATTGGGCTCTTTGACCATGAATAGGTAACCAGTCTAGGATAAGGAAAACTCTGAATTCAACCCTGTTGAACTCCGCATAAGAAATTGACCTTGTGTTACATCCTGCTCGTGCGGAGGGGTTGGTAAATATATATATATATGATAAAAAAGGGTTGGGGGTTTTCCATATGAGCAATACGGGAAAATCATATTGATGATTGGGCTTGACATGACATGTGGTCTCTCTAACCGCCCGTCTAGCGTAATGTCATGGACTGCTCAGTCTCCTGGATTCCGTAGTTAAGCATTACGGTTCGCCAGCCCTAGTTGTTTTTCTTTCTTTGTGAAATCCCTTTTAGAATGCATTTCTTGATATATAATAGATGTGTGGACGAATTCACTCAATCCTAATTCCACCACTGACAGGATATGAGCAAAAGTCAAATTTAAGCGGAGTAAATCTGGTCTGAATTTAAATTTATGCAATATGCACCTTTATAGTTTTCCTTCTCCTAGACTGGTTGCCTAACCAAGAATAAATAAATGGTCTAGGATTTGAACTCGTGTCACCAAATCCATCTGCTACGACAACAACCTTTACAATCAAGGTTATTAAACATTCTATATATCAATCATATATCTCAAACGTTGTAATAGTTAAATTATCATAATGTGGTATATCCACGAGACCGTCTTGCATAAAATTATTTTAGATAAAGCTAAACTTAGATAGCGTTGATACACCCTTCCAAGATTTCAACATGTACATTGCACCCGTAATATAAATGTTGTGTATGCCACATCTTGCACATGGTTACTTAGTATTTTTTTGCTGTTGTAAGGTCTAGACACTCTCAACATCACACAGAGACAGACTTGGAGTTTTCATTAGTAATAAGTCGCTTAAATCAGAGTGATGTAAATATTATAGTCTGAAAGAAAATGCATCTATGAAATCTCAAGAGAATTAGAAAGCTGTTAAATAAACGAGAAGGGGAGAAGGAAGAGAAAGAGATCTAAATATTAATTCAACCGAGAAAGAATGAAAGAGAATTGCTTACGTTAAAAAAGAATATATGTGAAGTGGAGAATATAAATTGTTTTTTTTTTAAATTTTATCTGTTTTGAAAAAAAGAAAAGTTGCAAACTGAAGTGGATAAGACTGAAGTGCAATGAAGGGAAGACAGTGAATATTTGATGAAATGCTGAAAGGGGAAAGAAGAAAAGAAACGGAGGAAAAAATAGTACAGGTCAGAATAAATGGTACGGGTCAGGAAAATGGTACGGGTCAGGAAAAAATGGCACGATTCGGAAAAATAGCACGAATT
>CM042160.1:8226740-8259240 GCA_023376005.1 Doryteuthis pealeii
GAGAGAGAGGAACGAGAGAGAACGGAGGGAGAGAGAAGAGAGAGAGAGGGAGGCGGGGGGAGAGAGAGACGGAGAGAGAGAGGGGAGGCGGGGGGAGAGAGAGAAAGAGAGAAGAGGGTGGGCGGGGGGAGAAGAGAGAGAACGAGAGAGAGACGGAGAGAGAGGGGCGGGAGGGGAGAGGGGGGTGGGAGAGAAAGAGAGGGGACGGGGAGAGAAAAGAGGGAGAGAGAGAGAGAACGGAGAGAGAGAGAGAGAGAGGGGGGCGAGAGAGAGAGAGAGAGGGGCGGAGAGAGAGAGAGAGAACGAGAGAGAGAACGGAGAGAGAGAGGGGGTGGGGGGAGAGGGGGGAGGGGAGAGAGAGAGAGAGGGGGCGGGGAGAGAGAGGGGGGCGGGGAGAGGAGAGAGAGAAAGAGAGAGAGAGAGAGAGATCGGAATTCTTGCGGCCGGATGATGATGACAATAAACTTTTTTCTTTTAAAAAGACAAACAAAAAAAAGATGCGTATTTCCTCCTTAGTATTGGCGTTCGAGCCCAGTTCTAAGCTGACAGTTCGAATATTGCTTTTTAAGTCACGTATGCCACCTTCTGCCATGCGAAATATTAGCCCAAGGCTCTGTTTCTACTTCCATTACCCTCGCATTTGGCATTGTGATATATAATGTCAATCTTTCTAAATATTAAGAACAAATGTCATTAACCCTCTAAGCATCGGGGCCTCCACTCACAGCAATGGGTTCCCCACTACCCTGGTCCCCTATAAGAATAAATAGCTGAAATTGTAAAATGGTTTTAATATGTTAATTCCCAGCATGATTGGTTTTATTGTTGCCAGGCAACAGAAGTGTCGAAATTAATATATTTACAGGGCAGATGTCAGATCACCCGGTTGGTTTGGTTGGTTGGGTTTTACGGCATGTCGACCCCTTGGGTTATTTTTTGCCGAATATTTCTATTGGTAATTTGGTGTTAAAAAATGTTTAATGCCGACAAAGTTTTGAAATAATTTCATTTCTAATGGATAATACAATTTTGTTTATAAACTCATGTTTTTCTATTTAACCCATAGATGGGACCCTAACAGGTACTACCACTCCGAGACAGAGTGGACCAGGGAGCAATGGTGATGAAGGGGTGCTCCACATTCCCCAAACCCCCAAAACTGGAACCTCACCATCAGATAGAGTTTAACGTTATTCCCAGGACATATAGACCTGCAGCCACCGCCTTCTAGCAACCATATGATAAAAAGGGATTGGGGCTTGCCATAAGGACAATAAGGTTGGGAAAATCATATAGGTGCTAGGGCTTGACGTGGCCAGCCGATTGATCGGAGGGCCTCTCCGACCACCCGTCTAGCCTAAGATCACCCGGATATATGTACTTTTCGGTAGAGACATAAATAAAGACTGCTTTTTGTCTAAAGATTAAGAAAATATCAGATATTTAAATAGCCGATTTGGCTCGGTCAGTAGAGCGTTCTGCTAGGAATCACAAGGTTTCTGGTTCGATACCCGCCCTCACCAACTCAGCGTATGAGTAGTACAGGGATCTGTGCTATAAAGCTAATGGTAGGTGTGGTGCTCCACCTCAGACGCTAATAGAATAATCCTTGGTCTAGCGCTAGTGAAAAGGGGATAGACTCCCTCGCTGTATAGCTCATATCACATTAGGCCGCCCCGACGACTTTACTTTTTATATATTTTAAGTGCCGGTTTAACTCAGTCGCTAGAGCACTTGCCTGGGTAATCGCAAGGTACCTGGTTCGATACCGGCCCGCGCCAACTCAGCGTATCAGTAGCACAGGAATCTGGGCTGTAAAGTAAGGAGCTAATGGTAGAGGCGGCGCTTCACCTCAGACGCTAAAAATAAATCTCCTTGGTCTAGCGGTAGTGAAAAGGGGATATACTCCCTCGATCTCTGGCTGATACCGACATTAGGCCACTCCATCGACTTTACTACTTACCCTACGGGGTCGGGTGTACGCCCGCCCGGGTTAAAATCACGAGCGTCGATCCCAGGGGGCCACCCCCAGGCAACACCTGCCCCCTCGATTTAGGGGAGGGCTGGGTTTATTGCCCAGTGCCTGAGGCGCCCAACTTGAGGGGGAATGCCGAGGGGATAGACGCAATTTTTAAACCCGCCACCAATGAGTCTCGGCTTGTAGGTGGTCCCACGTTAATAGGGCCTTGTGCCTACCTTGTACAAGTGGTGTACGAGGATAACACTCTACTATATAGTATAGAGTGTTATTCGTACACCACTTGTTCACAAGTTGCTTATAATTGGTATTGCAACTTTTTCTTGCATTTTGAGCAGCTAAAACCCCTAAAGGATATGCATTCATTTATTCTCCCTCCGGCTCATGGTAAGTAATAGGGCAGCCCTGGCTTTTTCATCTTGGTATTCCAACACGTCTAGGAGAAGGAAAACTTATATCACTCAAATTTCAATAGCGCTAATACCCTTGGGAAAGGTATGCATCCAACTATTCAAACTCCATGTATGAGTATATAGAGGGACTAATTTTCTTCATGCTCTGGAAACTCATGGAGAAAATAGTTGAGAACACCATAGTAGGTGGCATATACGTAGGGGATGGTACGTATCTTATACAGCAGTTAAAAGTTGATAAGTTACCAGGAGAAAGAATATTTCTTCATCTTGCTCTTGTCAGTTCGAAAAAAAAATTAGTGAACAGGGCAAAATCAAAAAATTCAAAAGAGATTCACTTTGTTACAGACACATACCGGCAGATCTCCACAAAAAATATTGAGAGGACAAAAGGAACTGCTAGTAGCTCCCAGATAATAATTCATGGTCAGCTCCTTCCTCAGCAGTGGAAGAAGTTTTTTTCTAATGGAGAGAATAAGGAATCACTGATAGAATTCTTGGATGATACATGGTCCAAGGTTTTAACATCGGAGCTCTTAGTTAGGTAATCAGTGTAGGTGAAAGAAAACTCTGAATTCAAACCTGTTAAACTTCGCTTAGTAAGTTGATCTTATGCCGCATCCTGCTCGTGTGGTTGGGTAAATGATACATTGGTTATTTCCTATAACTCCAACATAAACAAAGGGTAACCACTCTTGACTGGTGAATTGTTTATTTATTTTTCCATTAAACTAAACCTAACCCTAATCCTAACCCTAAACCCTAACGCTAACCCGTCTTGTTTTTTCCTAGTACATCAATGAATAAATAAATAATTTATCAGTCAAGAGTGGTCCCCCTTTGTTTATTTTGATGTTATAGGAAATAACTTATACATTTGTAACAGTATGAATCCAGCTATTCTTCCTCTAGCTATGGGTAAATAGTAGGGCAGACTTGTCTCTTTTACCTGAGTTACACAATTAGTCTATGAGTTTGAAAACTCTGAATTCAAACGTATGAAACTCCGCTTATAAAAAAAGCCCTTGTGTCACATCCTACTCTTGTGAAGGGATTGGGCTAGAAAAAAAATACGAGGTGGTTAATATTTACCAATAACTAGAGTTAGGGGAGAAGACATTTTTTTATTATTATTTTTTTACATTTTACATCAAGGCCAGGAATCGAACTAGGCTCACCGAGTTCATTTTCTATAACGATAACAATCACGCCAGACGTGCCCCCATACTTCTTTTTTTTAATAATCTGAACAAATTGGATCGGAATCGGAAAAACAGTTTTATTCTTAAAAGACCGAGGCAGGGGCATACGGGGCGGCCGTGGGCAGGGGACGGTTAGATATTCAAATGAATAGTTATTCGCTATATTTGCCGCTACTCATACGCTGGGTGACCAGTGTAGAGGAGCTGCTAATTAGTACAAAGGTATCAACACAAAATTGGTAGCAGTTAGAAATGGATAGGGTGGTGGTGGTGAAGAAAGAGCATCGGGGGAGACTGGTAGGAGGTAAGATAGAGAAAGGTGTATGGGGTTGGCAGCTGGCTGGGGTAAAAGATGGGGGGTGCTACACAAAAGCCACTTGAAGACAGACCAGAATTCTGGCTCCAAGAGAAAAGACTTAACACCTCCCGTATTATATAATATATATATATATATATATATATATATATATATATTAGATGTTAGTAAAAGTTCCCCTGTTCTTTCTTTAGAACTAGACATAATAGACTGTTGTAAACAGAATTTTAGCGGGAAACCTAAAAACAAACATAATATATATATATATATATATATATATATATATATATATATATATATATATGTATATGTATGTATGTATGTATGTATGTGTGTGTGTGTGTGTGTGTGTCTGTGTGCGTGAGTTATCTAAAAGGAATAAATGCTTACTCACCTCCTCATGACTGCGGTCTCATGACTATTAGTTTCATGCATATATATATATATATTATATATATATATATATATATATATATATATATATGTGGGGGGGGGGTGTATGTGTGTCTGTGTGTTTGTGTGTGTTTGTGTGTGTAATCAAATATATATGGAACTAATAGTCAAGTGACAATCATGAAGAGCTGAAAAAAAATATTTATTATAGATTTAAATAATTTTACTGGCCATATATATATATATCTCTCTCTCTCTCTCTCTTCTATATATATATATATATATATATATATATATATATATTGTGTGTGTGTGTGTGTGTGTGTATGTGCGTGTGTGTTGTGTGTGTGTGTGTGTAATCAAATGTATAAGGATCTAATAGTCAAGAGACTTTCATAAAGAGCTGGAAGAACATATTATAAATTTAAATAATTTAATGGCCAGTATATATATATATATATATATATATATATATATATATATATATATATACCTGTGTGTGTGTCCATGTTTGTTTTTTGCATGTGTAAGTGTGTGTGTGTGTGGTGTGTGTGTGTGTGTGTGTGTGTGTGTGTGTGTTGTGGTGTGGTGTGTGTAATCAAATATATATGGAACTAATAGTCAAGAGACTATCAGGCAGAGCTGAATAAACATATATTCATATATTCATTATATATACTAGCAAATATATGCCCCTCCGGTGCAAGTATTTAACTTTTAATGTAATAAAATATTGTATTAAATTAGAAAGGGCTAATGAAACTAAATAAGAATACAGATAAAAAGATTTGAAACAGAGGAGTATAAATAAAAGATTTGAAAACAGAGGGAGTATAATAAAAAATGGAACAACTGAAACTTACTCTTCCATCATCTCGTCTTTCATTGTTATTTTTTCTAATTTAAGTATTTAGTTAAAAAGAGGAAGTAAAGAATAAAATGACAGTTATTTTTTCTTGTTAATGGATTTCATTTAAGATTCATTGAAGAGATTTTTGCTTATATTCATTGAAATAAAACCAAACAGTTAGAAATCAATAATACTAAGCACATATTTATTAAATTCGATTTTTTTAATATTTTATATGCAAATTAGCCTTCCCGTTCACACTGTAAACCGCTATTTTGTTGTATATATAAATATAATTGCATGTTCTCAGTATGTAGACATAGTTAACAGTATTAATAATTGTAAGACAATTTATTAATTAATTCAGGTTTAGATAAAAATAAAATCATGGAGAATGTGATGTCAATAGCTAAGAGAATTGTGACTTGTGTAGGAAAATAGTTTCGGTTACAGACAGAAAAACACACAATCTCCATTATATATAAATATTTATTATATATTATTATTTATTTAGATAATTTTACTGGCCACTATATAATATATATTATATATATATATTATATATATAGAGACGAAGAGAGAGAAGAGAGAGAGAGAGAGAGAGAGAGAGAGAGAGAGAGGCGGTAGAGAAAGTGGAAGAGGGTGTGATATAGATATACAGTAAATATATAGAGAGAGGATAGAGTGAGATATACGGATACAGTAAATCCACACAATAGCAATAGCATAATCTTTACAAATCACTGCCTCTCAATCCTATAACCTCACCACCAGAACCTTTCATCTCATGAGCCCTCAAATGACTCATCAACCCCGCTGAAGATCCACAAGGTTTGACGAAATTTTTCAAAATAAGGACGTCCTTTCCTTTATATCAGATGATAAAATGTGAGGCCTATGGTAGTGCATAGGCCTCACATTATAGATAGATAGATAGATAGATAGATAGATAGATGTTAACACGCAAATAGATAGATAAATAGACATGAACATACTAAGATAGTTTTATCGATAGATAAACAGATAGATAGATTGATCGATAGATAGATAGATAGATAGATAGATAGAGAGATAGAGAGATAGATAGGAAAAGAGCTTACCGACATGGTCTGGGTCAAGTGAGTATTATTACAACATAGTTTACCTGTTTGTTTTTTAAACAATTTAATCTAAAACTTTAAAATATCTGCTATGATTCAGAACAGATTCTTTATTAGAAGTGGGTGTTAAAAAACAATATGAACTATCTAAAGCCTCCGTCGATTTTGATTTGTAAGAAATATAATTACTTAGCAATACAGTGAAGTTCAAAGAATGTTTGTAAAGATTAAGTTAAATGTAGAATAAGATACTTTTGATAAATATATTTCTACACATTTTTTCTATAATAGAAACATTTCAAAATAATTTCATTCCCTACTGAATGAATTCCAAAAGGGAAATTAATTGATTAATGCAATTATTAAGAAAATACTACGTATATCTCGAACCCTTGGCATTATATTCGTTGATATTAAAGAAATCTCTCTCTCTCTCTCTCTCTCTCTCTCTCTCTCTCTCTCTCTGTCTCTCTCTCTGTCTCTCTGTCTCTGTCTCTCTCTCTGTCTCTGTGTATCTCTCTCTCTCTTTCTCTCTCTCTCTCTCTGTATGTCTCTCTCTACCCCCTCTCTCTCTCTCATGTTCTTTTTATCCTCTTTCTTTTTTATAATAAAATAATTATAATAAAATGGTCAATTATTTAGTTGAGGTGACATTGGACTTCATTTCATATTCCACTAATTTCTATCCGGTAGACTATTGGTAAAACAATTTCATTCCTGAATTCTCAGTCTACCATATATATATATATATATATATATATATATATATATATATGTTGTGTGTTGTGTGTGTGTGTGTGTGTGTGTGTGTAATCCAAATGACTGTTAAGGAAATGATTCTATTTGGGATCTTCGAAATCACACTGTACAACCAATCTATCTATCAAACTATCTGTCTGACTGTCTCTCTTTCTCACTCACTATATATATACTATATATATATATATATATATTATATATATATATATATATATATATATATATATATATATGTAGTAATTGGTTTTAACAATGTGTTAGCATCATTGGGGATCATGTTGTATTATATTGATTAGTTTTTGTTTGTTTGGTTTGGTTTGTTTTGTTTTAGGGCATATCTACCTCAGTGGGTTATTTAAAGCCGATAAAGTTTTGAAATAAATCAATTCTTAATGGATAATACAATTTTTGTTTATCAACTCATGTTTTTCTATTTAACCTATAGATGGGACCCTAACAGGTACTTCAACTCCGGGTCAGAGTGTACCAGGGAGAAATGGTGATGAAGGGGTGCTCCACATTCCCCAAACCTCCAAAACTGGAACCTCAACATCAGATAGAGTTTAATGTCATTCTCAGGACATGTAGACCCGCAGCCACAGCCTTCTAGCACCCATATGATAAAAAGGGATTGGAGCTTGCCATAAGAGCTATATTGATTAGGTTCATGTCTTTATTCTATGGTATAATTTTATTTTATTATTGATCTTTTCAAATAGATCTTTCCTATTGTTTGCATTAAAATAAAAGTTTCTGATGTGAGCAAAAACCCTGCATTCTATGAGTGTGTTTAACAGTCAAGATTGTTTGACGTTTCACACTGCGTTAGTCTTGTGTGACCAATGCGTAATCGGGACCCAATGACTTGTTCCTTTCTGGACTTCCTTAAGGCTGCTCTCCAGTCTCCCAGAGTGGGTTTGATTAGGAAGAGTTTATTGTTGATGTTGTTATTCCATGATGTTGCCATTATATATGAAGGACAGAATATCTTTTATGTTGACTTTTTTTCAAATAGATCCTTCATATTATTTTGTCACAATGTCGATTTCTTTAAACCCCGTTTAAGAAATCTACCCCTGTGATACAGCCTACTTGTGTAGAGGGGTGTGCCAATATGTATGACACCCATCTAGGGTGGTACTTACAACTTAGTGTTACTGATCCGCAAGACTCGTTTTTAGCCATTAAATCAATGCGATTTGTCAGAGTCTCATCGTAATAAGTGTATGAGTAAGGATAGATATGAACAACTACTTCAGTTTCATTCAATCCCACCTGCTCTGCAGACAGATAAAGAGTGAGAGGAAGGGAGAGTTAAGAGAGACTAATATATATATAATTATATTAGCTTATATATATATTATATATATATATATATATATATATTGTAGAATTTAAATAAAAGACACATCTGTGTTTTAACAATTTTTATTTTTGATCTTTTCGAGTTTTCTGGCCAACTTTCTGATATTTGGGTGGAATTTCGTGGATAAGTACACCAAAGTTCAGGTCCCGAGTACTTTCGGCACTTCGAAGTGCCATCATCAGGGGTGATGTGTTCCAGTTTTTTTTTTAAATTATATTAATGTGGAGGCTGAACTTTGGTGTACTTATCCACGAATTCCACCCAAATATTAAAAGTTGGCCAGAAAACTCGAAAAGATCGTTAATAAAATTGTTAAACAGGAGATGTGTCTTTTGTTTAATTCTACATGTATAAATGAAAGAATGCTGCCCAAATACACATATATTTATAATATATATATATATATATATATATATATATATATATATTGTATATGCATCATATGCTCCCTGTAAACACACGTACACATACACACATATACACACATTCATAGCTTTACATCTGTCTGTCTGACTGTCTACATATCAGCACGTGTGACACAGCAGACAAAACGGTGCCTCTGTGAAGAGGATTAAGTGTGTATACTTAAAAAAAAACATTTGCCAGTTTTAAGAGAAGTGCGAGACAATCAAAGAGCCAGCAATGGGATATGTGTATCAATCCATCTGTATTTATGTAACCCCTCGTCTGTACGGGCAGGATGCGACACAAGGTTCATTTTTTTAAAGTGGAGTTTAACATGTTTTAATTTAGACTTTTTCTCTTGGTTGCCATACCAAGGTGAAATACACCAGTCTGCCTTACTATTTACCCATAACTGGAAGGAGAAAGTTAGATTCATATATTTCTCATAGCTATTAGCGATCTGTGAAATGCAAACATCTACGTCCCCAATTTGAAGTCGGCTCGTCGAAAAACCTTTATATGTCAAACGCCTTCATATGTACAATGCTACATAAAATATCAAGTACCACACAAGACCACACACACACACACACACACACAAACACACACAAAACATATATATGTGTGTGTAGGAAGCGAATCAGAAGAGAGAGAGAGAGAGAGAGAGAGACGAGAGAGAGGATGAGAGAAAGAGAGAACGGAGACTGATAGGTAATAAATAGAGAGATAGATTAGATAGAGAGAAAGAGGAGAAAGAGAAGAGAGAGAGAGAGAGAGAGAGAGAGAGAGAGAGAGAGAATCAGATATTGATAGGTTTAGATAATGATAAAGAGATAGATAGATGATAGAGGAGAGGAGAGAGGACACTGGGAGAGAGGGAGAGGAGAATTTCAGAATGTTTCAGACGCAACTAATAGATTGATCCCAATAATATATATATATATATATGTGTGTGTGGTGTGTGTGTGTGTGTGAATGGATATTCTTCCTTCTGGGTGTTTAAATTGTTTACATGAAAGCCATCAGTATCTGAAAACATTCTCCCGTCAATAAGTATCAGCAAAACACCGATATATATATATATATATATATATATATATATATATATATTATATAATACAAGAGAGAGAGAGAAGAGAGAGAGAGAGAGAGAGAGAGAGAGAGAGAGAGAGAGAGAGCGAAGTAGGTAGGTAGATAGTAGTAGTTAGGTAGATAAAAGGATACATATGAATAGACTGAGAAATATATATTGATTGATAGATAGAAGATAGATATATACATAAATATGAATAAATTGTGATTAGATAGTATACACACATGCATGACATGCATTATGAGAGAGAGAGAGAGAGAGGAATCACAGATGATAGAAGAGTAGAGAATAGATAGATAGATACAGATGAGAGAGAGAGAAGAGAGAGAGAGTGAGAGAGAGAAGAGAGAGACGAGAGAGAGAAGAGAGAGAGAGAGGAGAGAGCCGTTCATCACAAACCTACAATCCCACCTCTCATGATACCTCAGTTGACACTAATCCGGCTGCAGATTCACAAAGTCTTATACATTACACAGGAAGGACGCCCTTCTCACTGGAACGATTGGATCAGATATATACATGCATATGAATACGCTTAGATAGATAGACAGATAGATAGATAGATCTTTTTTAATAATTTCATACAAAGTTTTTTCTTTGTATTCATGTCAGAGGGCATTTTCAGCGTATGTAACTTAATATATATAAATTGGTGCGTTGGGCTGTTATTGTAAACCGTAAAAAACAAAACAAAATAAAAAAAACAAAACAACAATCGCATAGGAATGTCATAAACTTACTTTGAAAAAGGCCAGTTTAATTGAAAAAAAAAAAAAGAAAAACAAAGGGAATGATTTAAAAATCATTAATAATAAATCAAACTGAAAAATTAAACAAAAAAGAACTCAATATACGAGGCATGTCAGATAAGTCCCAGGACTAGTGTCATAATTAAAATTAAAAAATACAAACTACAAACTACCACTTATCCCCTTCGAAATAATTCCCCTGGAGTCTAATTCACTTTCTCACCATTCTCTGTCACGCTTGTATGCACTCCTGGAAAGATTATACCATGATTCTCCATAGCTCTGTTGTCACGGCCTTCTTGATGTCGTGCACATCCTCAAAACGGGTTCCCTTGATGACCCGCTTGAGCTTGGGAAAGAGGAAAAAATCACACGGAGCCAGATCGGGTAAACTAGGGAGGTTGCTCCAGCACAATGATGTTCTTCTGGGCCAGGAACTCATCGAATACTCAGCACAGTGTGAGCAGGTGCGTTGCGATGATGAAACACCCACGAATTTTCCTGCCACATCTCTCACCTCTTCTCGCGCACAGAACGAAGAAAATGCAGCAGTAACTTTTTGTAGACATGTCTGGTTTATCGTCTGCCCTGTAGCAAGAACTCGCAGTGGACGATGCCCCTCACATCGAAGTTTTCTGACATACTGGTACTTTTCTGACACACCTTGCATATATATTTACCAACCCCTCCGAACGAATAGGATGCGACACGAGGTCAATTTCTAAAACGGCGTTTAATATGTTTGAATTCAGAGTTTTCCTACACATAGACTAGTTGACTAACCAAGGTTAAAGAGCCCTGTCTCTCCTAATATTTACCCATAGCTGGAGGAAGAATCGTTGGATTCATACGTTTCCCAAGGATATTGACGCTATGTGAAATGCAACCTAGCTTGTCCAGATTTTAAATCGGTTCATCAATCCATTTCCTATGACAATAACTGTTGTGATGTTAGTCCAACAGTAAAAAAGAAGTCAAGTCGAGATAGGGTAAAATAAGACAAGTGTATTTACAATAATGGTACATGTACGACTAGCTTGTCGTTAACGGTAACAGTACAACCTTTTCACTCGGTGTTTGTGTGTGTGTGTCTGTGTGTATCTTGATATTTGTGTAGCATTGTACATATGAATTGTCATGTAAACGTTTTCGACCAGCCGAGAACCGGTGTATATTCTCCACTGTAGGAACGGCCGGTACAACGATAACCATTACACCACGGGCCTCGGGAAGAACACAGTATAAATTACAGAAATATTGAAATAACCTGCTGTCACTTGATCCCCACAAATTTTCCCTCAATGATTTACTTTTAGAAAATCATTTGAAGTTTATAGTTTATTAAACAGCGGAAGCTATATAACTAATAAAAAAAATAAAATACTGGAATTACTTCCATATTTATTATTATTATTATCATTATTATTATTATTATTATTATTATTAATTCGCTTTTTATTGTCGACACTCCCATTGGTGTTTGGGGCCGGAAATAAGCCCCCATATTATATCGTGGGGAGAATTTGACACACATGGAGGCACGTGGCCCGTCCCCACAGTCGTACATTCGGTCGACAGCTGTTCCTCTAAGCATCACTTCATTTCTTCCACTCGCACTTAAACATTTTTTTTTATTCGGCTATTATTTCGCTTACTATTATAGCTTTCATTGCTCTTTTGCTACGTGGATCTGCACGCACTCACCACACACACACACACACACACACACACACACACACACACACACATATATATATATATATATATATATATATATATATATTACATTTGCAAAAAGTATCTATTGTAATACTAAATAAACACGTATCCGAACCCAGGTTTTTGACTATGTGTGTATCTATTATGATATTAAATAAATACGTATCCGATTCTGGGCTTAAAACAGCGCCTTCTTACTTCCGTTATATATGTATATATATATATATATATATATATATATATATATAACATTTTCAAATTATTTTCTGCTTCTCTCTCGATGAGTCCGGATTGAAAACAAGCTCTGAAGATGATCTTTATAAATCGAAATATTGTTCAATATTAGCTATGAATATGATATAAATATTTTCATTTTAACAGCATTGTGTGTTTTCATATCCTTTTATCAATCTCTCAATCTCTAAATCTATCTATCTATCTATCTACCTATATATATAATATATATATATATATATATTATATATATATATCTATCATCACCATGTCGCGCTGTCAGCGCGGATATCCATGACAATCTCTCTCCATCCGGGAGGTCCTCTATGCAGCATTCTGTATCCGCACAGAGCTGATCAATGTACGTCTTTACTGGTAGGCCCACACTGGCATGTCCATGTTCTGGCTTCCACAGGTGGACGTCACTTCTGAGTTCGTCCTTGCTTTTCCAGCAGTCCCGCGTGTCTTGTCCGTCTTACTCGGATGGTTTGGGTGATATGACAGGTGACCGTACAGCTGTTTTCTCGTAGGGTGTTGTTTCCATGTCTTGTTCAGGATCACACGCAGCATTCTTGTGTAGCTCCCGTCTAGTTTATTCTCTAGTCGCTTAGTTCGGGTCCATCATCTGGTATGCGTTGTGAATTGATATGCATGCCAATTTGTGTGTGTGTGTGTGTGTGTGTGTGTGTGTGTGTGTTTGAGTATGTGTATAGAGATAAAGTTTTTTGTATCGTACACATAGTCAACAGTGCTTGGCTTTATCCCTACGCACCCTAACTCAGATATAACTTAGATATAACTATCACCGATAGTGAGCACTTATAATTTATAAATATACAAAAGGATATTATCAATATTATATATATATATATATATATATATATATATAAATATATATATATATATATATAAGATTTTTTGGATGTTTTTATTTAGAAGTATTGTTGAATAAAGTATATATTATTATTTATATTTTTGCTTGAAGGCAATTACAATGCATATATCGCATAAAATTCGATAATCATAGAAGATAATAATGACAGTGAATTTCGGTAAAGAATTATTCGGTGTGTAGAACATCGTACAGACTGTTTCAACCTTATTAAGTCTCATCAGCGATGAATACTAACGATTTCCCTCCGACATACTGGCACTTCAGCAGGCATAGTCACAGACTATACTGCTTCGGGTTCTCCAAGAGGCGTATCTCTGACTCTGTCCCTGCCTGAAGTCCCGGTTTCGATTTCTGTCGGAGGGAAATCGTTAGTATACATCGCTAATGAGACTTAATAAAGTTGAAACAGTCTGTACGATGTTCTACACACCGAACGATTCTTTGTCGAGATTCACTTGTAATGATTATTTTCTATAATTATCGGATTTTATGCGATATACGCATTGTAATTGCCTTCAAGTAAAATATAAATAATAATAATAATAATAATAATATATATATATATGTGTATATATATGTGTATATATAAATATATAATATATATATATATATATGCAATATGGTCCATTAGAAGTGAAAAAGTATGATAGCCTCGAATGATATTTCCTTGCATACAGGTGAATACCCATTCACTTATATATAAATAAATTAATTTGACTTTCTGTTCAAGCTATTGTTGAATTTTTATTTACTGGGATGGCCTTACTACTCAATCCTTGCTGACACTTAGGGTGCGTTTTCCCTGAGTTCATATAAGTGGAACTCTAATTGTGAGTACACAATTCCGAAATGGAAAGTTCCAGCCATATACCTCGGAGCAGCACTGTGAAACGGATACAGATGGGAAGTTCCTTGTGGATCGATCCTATTCTGTGCATCACCGGTAATAGACACAACGTCCTGTTCTATTGATGGGAAGGAAAAGGGAGTGTTAACTTTAAGTTTCTATTGGCGTGGGCTGCGGATGAATACGCGTACGTATTGAATATACAACAGATGTATTGCGTAATTACCCTGTCACTCTTCCTAATTGGAAAGAAGATAATATTGCGCAGTATGGTGGACTTAATGGAAGGCAAATGAATGATGTGAATACAATGACGACTTTTATGAATGATGTAACGCAGATTTACACTCGGAATCTTACGTTAAAAGTTCGTACCGATAGTTTTACGGAATTTGTAAGGTTGTTGCACTACTGATCTTTTTTTCTGGCAACCTCAGGGGTAAAATGTTCATATATATATATATATACAATATCGCCGTTGGATAAGTACTATAAAAAAATCACCTAGTACTTTCAATACTTTCAACTTTCAATAACTCTGAAGATGGAATTTTACTTCCGAAAATATTTAGTTTTGAAAAAAAAGTTAAATAAATTCAACACATATTGCATTGTAAATTGCCTTCAAAATCTTTATATTACACCCCCCACAATGCTTCAATGATACTATAAAGAAACAAACTTTTATATATAATATATATATATATATATATATATATATATATTAATATATATATATATATATATATATATATAAACAATTTTTTTTGTGATGAAACAAAGAAAATACAGTGCTCAATCACAAATTGTGAGAGCTAATATTTATTTAATTTGTTGAGTTTTTAAAGATAAATGTTTATTATAGACAGCTACACAGGTTTCTTGCTAGGTCGCAATCATCAGGTTGTTAAATAAGATCCCATGGTGTTTATTGAAGATCTTTTCTTCAGATAATTGAAAAGATCTTCAATAAACACCATTGGATCTAATTTAACAACCTGATGATTGCGACCTAGCAAGAAACCTGGGTAGCTGTCTATAATAAACATTTATCTTTAAAAACTTAACAAATTAAATAAATAAATAAATAAATATATATATATATATATATATGAAAGGTAAAATGGATATGAATCCGACAATATGTGTAGAAAGTTTGTAGAAAAAACAAGATGTAAAAGTTTTGCTGACAGAAATCTGTTTCGACCATATGAAGAGGTCTTTATCAAAGCATCATTGTAAACGGAAAGACAAAATAAATATATCATTAATCACGAGGCACAGAACGCTCTCGATCAGTACCGGAATTTACAATTTATCAGAATTTATCACTTTGATAAAGACCTCTTCATATGGTCGAAACAGATTTCTCAGCAAAATTTTTACATCTTGTTTTCTCTACAAACTTTCTACACACACACACACACACACACACACACACATATATATATATATATATATATATATATATATATATATATATATATATATATATACTAAAGCTGATATAATCGTATTTTATTTCCTAAAGGCTTTTTCCTTTTTAGGTTAATGACACAAAATTCATACTAAATATATCTTGGTTTTAGGATTACGTTATGCTTAGAAAAATTCTACTTGGCTCTAATTAGTCATAATTAGAAATTAAGTAAAAATCTGTCACGTCCCTCACTGTCATTCTGCATGCTACTTTCACCCTCTCTATCTATATTAGATACCTCCTCCCTATATAATGTTACTCTCTCTATGTGAGTAAGCGTGAGTGTGAGAACAGAGAGTTCTTGTGTTAGAGACATTTAACTATGTTAAAATTGATTTTAAGATAAGGGTGAGCGGATATTGGCGTAACTACCGTGGACCAGTAGTGGACTCACCCTTCCAAGAAAGCCTCGTCTCCAGTAGGCATGAAAAGGATATTTTTGCTGGGACGTCGTGGAAGGGGGGGCAATTTGTAACGCGTTACTAGTGTGTAATGAATCTTGCACATATATATATATATTTATATCTATCTATCTATCTATCTATATGTGTGTGTGTGTGTGTGTGTGTGTATGTGTGTGCGTCTGAGATTTTTTTGTACCTTTAGACACACCTTGTATTCTGAAATAAATTAACGTTCCATTCATTGTTCATTTTTATCTTGGTAAATACAGCTTCAATCTCGATACTTTTATGACACACGTTTTATTTATTACAGGGTAGAGGCCGGTTTAGCTCAGTCAGCAGAGCACTCGCTAAGGTAATCGCAAGGTTCCGAGTTCGATACCAGTCCCCGCCAACTCAGCACATGAGAAGCACAAATTATGTAATCTGATGTGTGACGTAAATTGGGGAACTGACGGTAGGCGTGGCGCTCCATCTCAGATGCAAAAATCTCCCTGGTTTAACGCTGTCGAAAAGAGGATAGACTACCTCGCCAGCCGGCTGATACGCCAACTTAGTCTAGGATAAGGAAAACCCTAAAGATGATCTTTTCTTTTTAGGGGCTGCGAGACCTCATCGCTCAAGAGAAACTTAGCGCCATATTTTTTCCCACCCCCTAATTTGGTATTCTGCTTGGCATTAATTAGTGTAAGGATTAAAAAATCACATTTTCCCTTAAACATCCGGAACGAGTCGAGACTTTCACTGTTTGGAACTAATTACTTACCCCTTAATTAATTTTATTGCCTAATTAATTTTTAGTCATCATTTTGTCTCTGACTTCACATAATCTGACAATTCACTTTTTATCGTGATTTTTCAATGAACATTCTGGAAAAGAAGATTATCAACGAATTAAGACACGTTAAATTATGGCTAGAATTTATTTAATGGCGAACAAGAATGTCCATTTAGAACGAAGACGACCCCGGAAGAATTTATTTTGGAAACTGACAAGTAATCTCTATGTAATACCTTATGAGTAGTAAATTACTAAACAAAATAAATTTATTACCAACAGAAATAGTAGTAGTTCGTTAGGAATAGGGTGTGAGAAAATGTCACTAGTATGGGGCATCCGACGAGGATCGAACTCACAAATAAATTTGTGACTAAAAGAAATAGTAGTAGTTCGTTAGGAATACGAATGTCACTAGTATGGGGCATCTGACGAGGATCGAACTCACAAATAAATATATTAACAACAGAAATAGTAGTAGTTTGTTAGGAATACGAATGTCACTAGTATGGGGCATCTGACGAGGATCGAACTCCTAAATAAATGTGTTACTAACAGAAATATTAGTAGGTCGTTAGGAATAGGATGTGGCAAAATGTCACTAGTATGGGGCATCTGACGAGGATCGAACTCCCAAATAAATGTGTTACTAACAAAAATAGTAGTAGTTCGTTAAGAATAGGATATGACACAATGTCACTAGTATGGGGCATCCGACGAGGATCGAACTCACTATTCAGTAATAATGGATCTTCAAAACTACCATGCTAACCCTTATACCACGACGGGACCCATCATATTTGCCCAATCCGCTTGCCACAGGTAGGATGTGACACAAAATTGCAAGTATGGGATATCCAACGAGGATCGATCTTGCTATAAAATCGTAATGGATCTTGGAGACTAATTGCTAAAATTACACCACGATGCGACGCCGGGTATTAGCCCAAGAGTAGTGTATATACTTATATATATACCCACATCTTACGTCGGGCATTTAATGGAGAGAGAGAGAGAGAGAGAGAGAGAGAGAGAGAGAGAGAGAGAGAGAGAGAGAGGGGGGGAGAGAGAGAGAGAAACAAACAGACAGACAGAGACAGAGACAGATTAGAGATGAGAGATGATAGTTCTTAATAGGTGATGATTCTTACTTGTTGCATTTCGTCTTACTGGTTACTGACTCGATGCTTACTGCGTCTACATCTTCGTCTAACTTATCTGTCCGCCATGAATCATGGAAGAGAATAACTTGTATCATGATGATCTGCGGTGACCATCAAAATAAGGAGATTATGGTTGCTGCCCAATGCTCCCAGTTAATCGACAGAATTAAGGTAGTTTTTGACACCCTTCCAGGGAAACTGTAACATCAGCTGGCTCCAGGTCCCAAAGCAGGATTGAGACTGTGATCGACTCTAATGATGGTTATTTTGAGTGGAACTTGTTGATAGTAGTGTAATTTCCGTACCTGTTGAATTTCTTTACAATCCATTAAATTTTGTAGTCACCAAGCACTTTTTCTTTTTTCTTATGAAACTGTCAAGTTCCTCCCGAACGCCTAGTATATGTGTATACGAGTATATTTTTCAAGAATTCTACATTTCTTTTCTTCTTTCTTTCTTTCTTTCTACTGGGCAATCCCATGTCAAATCATCCAGAAAAAGGTAAAATTGTCACCCACCTCCTTCAATTTTTTGCCTGGGCTGCTCTAGGTGCTTTCGGCTGTGTTGATTCTTTTTTCTTGTTTTCTTCGTTGTGCTGGGCTGGACATTGCTTGTTTAATACAAAAACAACGACCTTAGTCCATGATTCCGCCGCGGGGAGTGATGGACTCAGGCAGCTGACAATACGTCTACGCTCCTTGAAAGCCGGGTTTCATCTGCTCTGAACTGGAATCTATTTCCCCGCATCCAATCGTGCGCCTTTTAAGTGGTCAAAGTTCATTAACCGTCACCGGAAATTTTCCATGGATTCCCGTTATTTTTAAATTAAATCAAAATTTCAAATTCAATACAACATTCAACGTCTCATTAAAGCGTTCTTTTATAACGTTCACGGCAGTATTAAAAAAATACATGTAACCCCGAAACCTTTGAAGATGGGATTTTATCCCGAAAATCTATGAAACAGGTAAATACACATCAATTTCATCACCTATCGTTTTTCCATTGCATTGTCAATAGCCTTGTAATTTCTATTTTCTTTTCTTATATATATATATATATATATATATATATATATATATATATATACAGTTGTATGTTTTCAAATATTCCTATCTAAGACAAATAATATATGCACATTTATATGGTTTCAATAGACCTATCCTATTTAATAATATTCATTTATTTGGCAGTTATATGTTTACTAGTCCTGTGGTACATTGACTTACGAGTTTAATTCGTTCTGCACGTAATTCAATTTCCTCGTGTACCAAATCAATTTTCCCATGGAAATAAACTGAAATACCATTAATCCGGTCTAGTCCACCCTAATAGACCTTGATTACTTTTCTTACGTATTTTTATCTTAGAAAATATATCAGTGTATTGTATAGAAATTTGGAAATTTAAATGTTTTAATGAAGTTATTAACATAATTGCCGTAAAATCCAACCAACCAACCAACCAACCAACTAACACTCTAGTTCAGAGTGAACCTGGCTGTAATGATAATGAAGGGTACATCCTGCTTCCCAAAGCTCAAAATCTGGAGCCTCACTACCGCATATATATCGTATCATACTCAGTACACCCCTTTTTGATCGTGGTAAGGGCTCACCCTTCTGCAGCACATAATGTCAATGTATTCCTAGCCACATTGTAAGATCTGTAAAAGATATATATATATATATATATATATATATATATATATATATATATACTGATCTACTGATGCATATAGTCAGTTTTGATATAATACAGATGGATGGGTAGCAGCTTTCTTTATATATATATATATATATATATATATATATATATATATATATATATATAAACACAAAAACATGTATATATATATATGTATTGTAAGGATCTTGAGTGTGCGCTGAAATGTGTTTAAGTCGGATGAAATATTAGACGCAGGAATCGTGGGATCAAAAATAACGATAAGAACGTAGATAAAACTGTAAGATAATACACCGGTTTGGTTTTAATAAAAGAGAGAGAAAAAAAGAAGGGAGACTGAAAATTCCCTGCAATTGTGTCACTGCACTTGCTTCTTTTAAATCTTCCCCTATCCGTCTCACTCCACACACGCACACACAAATACACACACACACACACACACACACATACACACGTACAAACACACACACACACACACACACACACACACAACATATATATATATATATATACACTCCCAATTTCGGTTGAGCACTTTATTTAGAAGGGATTTAATTGCAAAATTCACCGTATTCGGCGTTCCCCTCAGACTCACTTTGTTTACAAAGTTTGAGACCTCTAGGTGAGTTCATTTCCGCTTAGAAATGTCGCGATTAAATAGCCTGCTATACTTGGCAGCTGACTGTGGGCGTATGGGTAAGAGGATTGGCGACCGTAAGTTCGTTCGGGTCTCGAACCCGGCCAGAGGTAGCTGCTAAAATGGTATAACTGCACTGATGAGAGGCGATACCTCGAAACACGAGTCTGTAGTTTACTCACTCTCTCTCTCTCTATATATATATATATACAAGTTTTGTTGAACTGTACAGACAATTCTTGTCGGACGAGTTTTTGGTTGATCCTTTCTAATTTTTGGGCCATCTTTTTGGTGTCAGGGTGGAACTGGTGTAACAGTCCACCAAAGGTTTCTGATGATGGCAAATTGTATTGCCGAAAGTGCTCGTATCAAAATGTATATATATATATATTATATATATATATATATATATATATATATATAAGTATATCTTGGCAGCATTTTTTTCTTTTAAACAGGTTTTGTTAAACTCTACTGACAATTCTTGTCGGATGAGTTTTTGTTCGATCCTTTATAACTGTCTGATCATCTTTTTAATATCCGGGTTGAATTGGTATAGCAATCCAATAAAGGTTCTTTCACGAGCGCTTTCTGCACGTCTTTGTGCTATCATCAGTTTAATTTCCCCTTTTCCTTACAGTGTTTCTTTTATTCTTTCTTTCTGTTCTATGTTAAATCATTTGGATTTATCAGACAGTTTGTTGTCCTCATCTTTATTGTTATATATACAAAATATCGGCCGATATGCCCTCTGACCTTCTTCAGTGTTTCTTGTCGAAATCGGGGAAACTTCTCAATTAACTTGAAAATCTTCTTATCGAACTCGGAAGACTTGATGTAGTAATCGGGATCCTTTAGGAACTTCGAACGAACCCTTTATTCAATCCAACGTGGCTGACTGAGCTCAGTCCGCTAACCATGACTGGGAACAAATGTTAAGCTATGTTAAGTGTTCTATGTTATCATCTACCTTGTCCATGATTGAACTAGCAATTAACTCAACTCTTCCTCTGATTTTTTGAGGTGAGACTTGATAATTAGTATTAGTTGTATTATTCAGACTATTGTCCTAATTTATATTGTTATATGTACAACGTTAGGCCGATGTGCCCTATGGCCTTCTTCAGATATTTCTTGTCGGAATCGGGAACCTTCTCGAACAGGGGAACCTTATTTTCGAACTTGGGAACTTTCTTGTCCTAATCGGGAACCTTCTTGTCCTAATCTTCTTATCCTTATCGGGAGCCATCATGGAACTTTGAACCCAACCCTTTATTCAATCCACGGGACCCCCTGTTTTTATTACTAACCATAGCTGGTTTATAGTTAAGCTGTGTTAAATATCATTCTGTTAATGTTGGCCCTTGACTAGGACAGATCCCGCAACCTCCAAAACTGGAACCTCACATCAATAGAGTTAACGTCATTTCCATGACATGTAGACCTGCAGACACGCCTTCTAGCACCCATATGATAAAAAGGGGGGGCTTGCCATAAGGGCAATAGGGTTGGGAAAATCAATAGGTGCTAGGGCTTGACGACCAGCTGATTGATCGGAGGGGTGAAGACAAGAGTCCTAAAATCCAAATAATACAAATCATCAACCTTCATCTAAAATATTCTGACAAATACTTTAATTTAATTTCAGTTTTTCATTCATTTTTTTCTTTTTTCTTTCTTTCTTTTTTTCTTTCTTTCTTTCTTTCAATTCTTTTCTTTTAATTGCTTGTGCTTTTTCTATGTGTCTATCTTCTTCAATATATTTCTTTCTTCTCAACTTCCTTTCTTTCTTTCTTCCTTCCTTTACTTTTGCTATCCTTCTTATATTCGTTTATTCCTTTCCTCCTTCTTATCTTTCTTCATCGGTAATCTACGGTTTTTCTCTTTCTTTCTTCGTTTTTCGTTTTTGTTTTTTTTAATATTCTTCTTTACAGGTTTCCCTCCTTTCAGTTTAAAAAAAAGCAGAGGGGGTAAGACGATTGTTTTATGAAAAGATGAAAACAGGCGGTGGGAAGACGAAGAGAAGGAAAGTACTTGAGATGATGAACGATTTTAAGGAAGAAAAAAAGAAATAAACAGAAAAAGACAGAGAAAGGAAATACATAAGGAAAATACTGAGATGGCAAAAAAATAAAGAACAAAAGAAATTGAATGATCTTCAGATGATAAAAGAAGAAAAAGTGAAGAAAAAATGCAGAAAAATAAATTACCGAGAACAAAAGAAAGAAAGAAAGAGAAAAAGAATACAAAAATGGAGCAAAGAAAGATGTGGAAAGAATATAAATGTATACAGAGTAGACCATAAATGATGAGACACATTTTAAATGTTATTTTCTCAGATTACAAAAGCAACACAGAGCACTAAGTATATTTATTACGTAACTGGTACACAGGTGTTTTACATGTGATCTAAGATTTGAATATTATTTCCTTAACATGGTCACCAACATTTGAGAGCTCGATTTCTCATATCACGTAAAGTGTGGTTTAGCATATAAACTGGAATACCTGTTATCTCTCTACGGATGCTTTCTTTCAGTTCCGTTGTCGTGTGGGTGACTGCCTGTGTATACACGACCTTTTAGGTAACCCCACAGAAAATAGTCCATTAGTGTTAGATCAGGTGATCTGGATGGCCAATGGATATCACCGAATCTCGAAATGAGATGTCCGGGAAAATTAGCTCGATTGTTGTCATGATTATATATATATATAATATATTATATATATATATATATATATAGAGAGAGAGAGAGAGAGAGAGATAGATAGATAGAGAGATAGAGAGAGAGATAAAGAGAGAGAGAGAGATAGAGATATAGAGATAGAGAGAGATAGAGAGAGAGATAAAGATATAGATATAGATATAGAGAGAGAGATATGTAGATATATATATATAGGGAGATATGTATCCATCTTGTATCAAATGTCAAATCTTAGATAACATGTAAAATCCCTGTGTATCAGTTATGTAATTAATATTTTTGGGAGATTATGTGCTTAATTAAAGTCATACCTAATTTGTTAATTAATCAATTATAATTAAATGAATTAGCCGTGCAAATCGGTTTAAATGTAAAGCGTAAACAAATCGAGAAAAAGACGATCTATGTATGTACATTTCAGCCTATTAGACCTCATCAGCAGAGCTATAGACAGGGCTGTGCTTTGTGCGTGATTCGTACCCTACCTGTCAGGCTGACAGGCGGACACTCTAACCATTACACTAGCAGGCTTCCCCAGAAATTCTCGTTTATTTTAAACTGATATGTATGTCGCACTTTTTGGGTGACTTATAGCACGACAGTATGAAGTGGACAAACAATATTTAGTACTCTGTGTTGTTTTAATAATCTGAAAAAAAAAACGGGCATTTAAAATGTGTCTCATCATTATGGTCCACCCTGTATATTTTTTTGTTTTTCTTACTCATTTGTTTTTTTTCGTAAGTTTTTATTTTTTTGTTGTTGTCCGTGGTAACTTGTGTTAAAAAGTGTTGAACACCAACTGTTTTCCGTTTGCCTGTATAAAGTGTATTTTCACCGTAGATCGCTAACTGGTAGTAGAATAAGTAGTCAGGCAAACAGAGGAAGATAGAAAGAAGGATCAAAACAACAAAAGAATGCTTAACTCGTGTCATTGTTTACGTTAGTAGGAACAAGATAGAAAGAAAAGACAGACAGTCAGACAGAGAGCCAGATAGAACAAAAGAAAGAAAGAAAGAAAAAAGAGAGAAAGAAAGAAAGAAAAAAAGAGAAAGAAAGAGAGAAAGAAAGTAGGCAGACGAATTGACTAACCGTTACCGGCCCCGTGCATCTTGATTATACCAATTCTAGCATCAAATACAGTAGGAATTAATTATTCAAAGGAGATGGCTTCCAAGACCCTTGGCAAATACACAAGAAGTATTCCAAGCACCTTGGCTAATACAGTAACTAGGTTACAAGACCCATAGTAAATACAGTAGATTTGTTCCAAAAACTCTGACAAATACAGTAGATAGGTTCCAAGGACTCTGATAAATAAGTAGTTGTCTTACAAGACCCTTAGAATATACAATCAATGTTTTCCAAGACCGCTGGCAAATACAGTAAATGTGTTCCAAGACACCTGGCAAATTCTGTTAATAGTTTTCAAGGCCGCTGGCGAATACAGTAGTTGTCTTACAAGACCCCAAGTATATACAATCAATGTTTTCCAAGACCGCTGGCAAATACAGTAGATGTGTTCCAAGACACCTGGAAAATTCTGTTGATAGTTTCCTAGGCCTCTGGCGAATACAGTAGCTGTCTTACAAGACCCCTAGTATATACAATCAATGTTTTCCAAGGCCGCTGGCAAGTACAGTGGATGTGTTCAAAGAGACCTGGCAAATACAGTTAATAAGTTCCAAGGCCTCCGGCTAATACAGAAGTTGTCTTACAAGACCCCTAGATCATACAATCAATGTTTTCCAAGCACCCTGGTAAATACTGTAGTAGTCTAATTTTTTTCTCTCAGAACACGTCTTTATATTCTAATTATCTACAGATTTTTAATTAACTAATAATTTTCCCTAAGCGGTTCGTTTACAAACATCAGTTGATTTTTTACTAAGCTTCCAAAAACTGACTTTATGTGTTCCAAAGGATTTCTCTTGCATTTTTAGCGGAATAATTACTGAACAATTGCTTATACTCGGATGTTTTCTTATTAACGAATTATTGTTTGTATCGAATCTAAAAACCTGAATTACCAACACGATTTGTAACTCGTCTGAAGTTCAATGTTTAATTAAAGAAAACTTAGAAAAAAAAATTAATCATTTTAGTAATTAATTTTATATTCATTAATAATTAATTTCTAAAATAATTAAATGAGCTGCTTAAATATTTTACATATTGAAGAAGACAGGCATGAAGAAATTTAATTTTCGGAATGTCTCCCATGGCTGGCGCTGCACAATCTATGACCATATTTCCTACAGCCAATTAGACATTGAAATGATATTAGATATTGTGAAATCATACCGCATAAAGGTTTTCTGCTTAAATAAAGATATCCACAAATGCATTTCTGATTGTATGTCATGTGTGTGAGAAAGTGTATTTGTTGCATACCCCACTTGTAGGGACTGGGCACAAGGCCTCGTTTTAATGTGGGCCCACCCACAAGCCGAAGCTCATGGATAGGAAAAAAACAAAAATTGCGTCGATCCCCTCGGCATTTCCATTCAATGGGGTGCCTCAGGCGCTGGGCAATAAACCCAACCCTGCCCCTTTAAGTCAAGAAGGCAGGTGTTGCCTGGGGGAAAGACCCCTGGGATCGACGCTAATAATTGTACTTTAACCCGGTCCAGTGGCCGAAGCACATTGGAACCCCGGATGGGGCAAGGAAAAGAGTCTCCCAAAGAGTCGTATGTGGTGTGGTGTGTGTGTGTGTGTGTGTGTGTGAGAGAGAGAGAGAGAGAGAGAGAGAGAGAGAGAGAGAGAGAGAGTTTTGTGCTTCTCTGTGTCCACTTACGTGGGCATTTATTAACAGTGCTGTTTTTTTTTCTATAGAGTTCAACCTCATCTATATAACACGAGGCTCGGCACACATGCAAATGTATCTGTTATATGAACCAATGAAATAAATCAACTATCTTCAACTCGGAGCAGAAGATACACTATATATATATATATATATATATAATATATATATATATATATCTTATTATAATGGAGATTGTGTGTTTTTCTGTCTGTAACCGAAAGTAAATCACTACTAAAATTTAAATACTTGCACCCGGAGGTGCATATATTTGCTAGTATATAATATATATATATATATAATATATATATATAGTAGGTATGTGGCTCACAAAATGTCTAGCCACTCTGAAGAGACTTGATAAGTCGAAACCCGTGTCTGTGGATGACTATATATGCTCCCCATTCCCCTTTGTGTTGAGCACTTTGGAGGGGATTTCGCTGATGACCACCAACTAAAGCGTAAACGCAACGTTCTCCTACAGAAGGGATGGAGCACTCTATGGCGGCCTTTACATACATACAGATGTGTGTATCAAAACAGTTAAAATCCCCTTCGGTTTCTGTGGATGACGATGGCCGAGCGGTTAAGCAGTCCGACGGCTGCTGAATTGATCGGAGTTCTATCCCGCTGTAGGTAGCTCGCAAAATGTCTAGCCACACTGAAGAGACTTGATAAGTCGAAACTGTGGATGAATACACGCATACACACACACACAATTATATATATATATATATATATATGTGTGTGTGTGTGTGTGTGTGTGTGTGTGTGTGTGTGAAGATAGGATGGATGTAGTAGAATCCGACAGTATGAGGTAAGTAAAAGGATAGTGAACAAGAAATGATAACTCAAGACAAATCTAAGATTAGAAACGTTTCGTCCGATTTATACGGACACCATCGGTCAAATGATTTTTTATTGAAAGCAAAATTACGTGCAAGTACAAGTGATTTGGTGAGGGGGGTGAGTTAGTAGCGGAAGTGAAGGGAGGGAGGATAGGGGCAGACATGAATGAAGTGAGGGTAGTTTACAGGAAGTAGAGAGAGGATTGGACTAGATGGGCACAGGGATAGCTTAAGGGAGGGGGTAGAGTTCTGGTGTGTTAGATGTCAGAGGAAGATAAGGAGGAGGGGAGAGTTGAGTGATCTTAGGTCACTGGGTCAGTTAGTGGAAAGAGCAGGGGGAGGATTTTTTTTTATTCCTGAAGTTTAGGTGGAGAGGAACGGAATGGTGAGTAGGTAGTGAGAGTCTATGTGTGGGCATTCTTTTTTAGTTTATTTAATTAATTTAATTAATCCTCTCCCCCTGACATCTAACATGCCAGAACTTTGCCCCCTCCCTTAAGCTACCCCTGATGTCCGTATAAATCGGACGAAACGTTTCAACTCTTAGATTTGTTTTGAGTTATCATTTCTTGTTCACCATCCTTTTACCTAGCTCATATATTAGCTCAGTCGGTAGAGCGTTCGGCTAGAAACCACAAGGTTCCTAGTTCGATCATGGTCCTCGCCAACTCAGCGTATGAGTAGCACAGGGATCTGTGCGGTAAAGTAAGGAGCTGATGGTAGGTGTGGCGCCCCACCTCAGATGCTAAAAACAATCTCCTTGGTCTTGCGCTATTGAAAAGGGGATAGACTCCCTCGCTGACTGGCTGATACCGACTTTAGGCCGCCCCGTTGACTTACTTACTTACTTTATATATATATATATATATATATATATATATATCACTGAATAGCACAAGGTGTTGTCTACCCTGCTTTCACTAATAATACTTTTCAGGAAAACTCTGATAATCAGGGGGGAAATATCCTCAAAAAATATTCGAGGTGTCAGCTGTAAGTGTCTTCCCGAAGATCTTTCTCAGTGACACCTGGGTAGACTACCTCTGCTACTATTCAGATTTATCAACCAGTTCTGTTTATGTATCGAGAAATTTGATGTAGTTGTTATCATTCCGACACTTAAGGTTTCTTTCTTTTTTTCTAATAGTTAAAATTGTGATTCCCAAGATTTTTTGCCTATAAGATATATATATATATATAATATATATATATATATATATATATATATTTAACTATTTTAGAAATATATATATATATATATATATATAATATATATTATATATATATATAGAGAGAGAGAGAGAGAGAGAGAGATAGATGGAGTCGCGACAGGCTAGGGGTTAGAGTCGTCGAAAATGGACTCGTCGATTCGAGTTCAATTCCTAGACGAAGCTGTTGGCATCACACATAGCGCTAATACCATTGGGAAAGGTATGAATCCATATATTCTCCCTCCAGCCTTGGGTAGGTAACCAGTCTAGGAGAGGGTTAACTCTGAATTCAAAATTCCTGAGATCGGTCGTTGATTGGGTTTGTGGCAACCCTTGATGCAGCAATTCTTTCCTATCGACTGTGCCAAAAAGTGTGGATGGTCCAACACAAGCCTTCACCACTATAAACAAATCACTGTGTGGGTGTTCATTGCGTGTGTGAACCCTCATGCGTCGAAAATTGACGGGAGAGTCCATAATATATATATATATATATATACATTAACACGCACATTACTGCCACCACAAACAAGTTACTAGGCCCTCTCGGCTCTCCACTTCTTTTCTGTTTACCGAGTTTATCAGAATCAAAAGGAATCGAACACTAACCGATCCATTCGTTTGCTAATATAAAATTTATTTCCCATAGCTGTTCGATTTCTAACAGTCGGCAAAGCAGAGGGAGATAGGAAAATATAGCGATACCGTTTGCGCCAATAGGGACAAGAATGAAAGAGTACAGAAAGAAAGAAAGTAAGAAAGAAAGAAAGAAAGAAAGAACGAACAAAACTGGCTAACACCCTTTTCATCGGCTGTGCGCGTCTTTGATGTCCAGGTGGACTGTCTATCTGCTTGTCCTCCATTTCTCGATTTTATTTATCCTAAAGATTTTTAATCAACTAATAATTTTCCCGAATCGATTCGTTCCACATCACTGTGCACCCATCCATACCAGTTGGTCCTTTATTGATCTTCATAACGCCTAAACAGCCGTTTTATTTCTTGGATATTTTCATTTCAATTTATTTCATTTGTAAATAAACGTTGCCACTCGATTATTTTCATTCCAAAAATGTTTCTCTAGCATTTTTTTTTTTTTTTTTTTGGTTCGTATCTGTTGTACCGGCCGTTCCTACAGTGGAGAATATACACCGTTCTCACTATAAATAGTGAGACACGAGTGAAAAGGTTGTACTGTTACCTTTAGCGGCAAGCTAGCCGTTCTTGTACCTTATTGTAAATACTCTTGTCTCATTTTACCCTACCTCGACTTGACTTCTTTTTTTACTGTTGAACTAACACCACAACAGTATCTAAATCCAAAATTATGAATTACAAATTACTAACATAATTAATTGAGACACTTAACTATTTTAAAAATTTGATACGTGAACGGGATCCTAACAGGTTTCATTTATTTAGTTCAGAGTGAACCTGGGAGTAATGACAGCAAAGAGGTTACTTCCACACTCCCGAACCGGAGCCTAACCCCCGGATGTAGTTTGGTGTCATATTCGGAACACGTGTTTATTTTTTCTCACGTTGCGATGGAATCATGCCACGTTTTCCCTACTAATTTCAAAAACCGCCAAGTTCAGGCACAGGAAGAGAAGAATCTATTTTCTGCGGAAATCCGTTTTAGCTTAGATTTCTCTCTGCAACACTTGAGCCATTCATCATAAAATAGAGAATAGTTTCCACATATTAAAAGATTCGTTAAAACCATTCGTCATTAATCTAAAATAAATCTTTGAACGTTACATAAATATATCATATCCCTTAAATAAATATATCTACGGCTTCGTGCGTGGTGCGAATTTCCTTCGTTGCTGGTGGCATCATCCCACCTTTCTCATGTTCATTTACGAGAAAATAAGAAATATTAAGAGAGAATTGATGTTAATATTTCTTGCAAGGTAATGTCTTCATTCTATAGATAAGATGGATGCCATCAGCATTGTTTGTAAAAATTCAAGGTTGGTTATGTTTTACGGCATGTCAACCCCTTGAGTTATTTTATTCCGAATACTTCTATTGGTAATTAGGTATTCAAAAATGTGTAGGGGTTTATTTGCTGTAATCAAGTTTTCTGTTGAGAATTTTAACATCAAGAGAGTGAGTGGGTAGGTCTGTGAACTTACATCCTTGATAAGAGGCCGGTTCTTTTCAAAAAGTTTAATATCCTCTTGGGATCTATTTTTCCAAATAGTTTGTCCTTGCTGTCAACATTGTAGAACTTTCTTCAAGTGTGGGATATGTTTTATTGTTTATCGGTTTCCACATGAACATTTAGGTGGGGGTTCTTCTTTTAAAATGAAGGAGTGGGTTAATCTAGTGTGGCCAATGCGTAGCCGGGTGATAGTGGTTTCTTCTCTTCTGGGGTAAAAATTCAAAGAATTCCAGTTGTTAGATACTGTATATAAAGTCGTAGTAAAGTAAAGTCGATGGGGCGGCCTAAAGTCGGTATCAGCCAGTCAGCGAGGGAGTCTATCCCCTTTTCAATAGGGCTAGACCAAGATATTGTTTTTAGCATCTGAGGTGGAGCGCAGCACCTACTATCAGCTCCTTACTTTACCGCACAGATCCCTGTGCTACTCATACGCTGAGTTGGCGGAGACCGGTATCGAACTAGGAACCTTGTGGTTTCTAGCTGAACGCTCTACCGACCGAGCTAACCCGGCCCATTAATTAAGATACTGTATATATACCGTTATAAATATCGGGGATATAATAGAGAGAGATAATCTCGGGTGATATATATAATATATATAGAGAGAGAGAGAGGGACATAGACCTAGATTATAGATAGGGATAGTGATCTTACTTAGTTGTTTCATTTGTGCTTACTACTTCTCTGCTTAACAATAGTGAAAATGTATGTCTATTACTAGATATTTGGGAATAGTGATTTTAATTGGGTAAGGCAAACAGTATTTACGGTCACTGACTCTGGTGTAAAATAGAGCACTTAGAATAATGAATAAATTGCATTTAATTGATGAAATTTCAGGAGTTTAATCACAGTATCTGTCATGGCTTGGACACCTTTCTTCGTAGGATTTTATGGTACGGGCATAAAAATTGTCAATGGATGTCGACAAATGATTCTTTGTGTGATTGTGTGTGTATATTTGCAACAATGGCAAAGACATCAAATGGCCAAAGTTCTTGTAGAGTATATATATATATATATAATATATATAATATATATATATATGAGGTTAAGTAAATAAACAAATGTGTTTATTTTTATATGGCTTTAAGCCGACAATTATTGGAGGATATGTGCTTAATTGAAGTCATACCTAATTTTGAAAATGAATTAGTTAATAATTAATGAATTTAGGCGGGCATATATGTTCAAATGTAAGGCTAAACAAATCGAGAAAATGTCAATCCCTGAATGTACATTTCGATGTGGGATTGACATTTTCTCGATTTGTTTAGCCTTACATTTGAACATAAATGCCCGCCTAAATTCATTAATTATTGACTAATTAATTTTCAAAATTGACTTCAATTAAGCACATATCCTCCATATATATTATATTATATATATATATATATAATATATATATATATATAAGAGGGAGGAATGAATCCGACGGTATAAGTATAGATAAAATATCTGAAGATGATTTTTATAAATCGAAATATTGTTCAATATTAGCTATATGAATATGAATATGATATAAAATATTTTTATTTTAACAGCATTGTGTGTTTTCATATCCTTTATCTATCTAATATTATATATATATATATATATGTGTGTGTGTGTGTGTGTGTGTGTGTTTGTGTTTGCGTGTGTGTGTCATAAAAGTATCGAGATTGAAGCTGTATTTACCAAGATAGAAATGAACAATGAATGGAAAGTTATTTTTTTAGAATACAAGGTGTGTTGCAAAATGCCAAGTTTATAGATGTATTTACCAAAATAGAAATGAACAATAAATGAAACGTTAATCTTTTTCAGAATGCAAGTGTGTCAAAAAGTATGTGAACTCGGATCGACGAGTCCATTTCCTACGACACTAACCATCACACCACGGCCCCCACCAAAACTTAGGTAACGGATCTTCCAAATAAAGTCCACAGAGATCCCCTCCGAGCGCCGGAACATTGGTCCTTGGAAAAATAAAAGACGTTAAAGTTACACTGAGTCTACATAATTTTTCTGTCTGCTGTTTTCATCTTGATTGTTACATACATAACGTTAAGGTCGATGTACCCTCTTATCGAAATCGGGAACATTCGTGTCTAACTCTGAAGCCTTCATGTTGTAATCGGAAGCTTTCACGGTCCTTGGAACCCAATCCTTTATTCATCCAACATGGTAGACTGTTCTCATTCCGCTGGGTACAAGTCTTAAGCTCCGCCCTGTCGGCTGGGGCGTTAGAATGCACCGACTGCACCTCTGCAAAGGGGTAAGACTCCCCCAATGGGGCCACCTGTTGGCCGTG
>CM042160.1:8264240-8282840 GCA_023376005.1 Doryteuthis pealeii
CACCTATAATTTGAGAGTATATACTTATGAGTGTGTAGAAAGTTTGTAGAAAAAACAAGATGTTAAAAGTTTTGCTGACAGAAATCCGGTACTGATCGAGAGCGTTCAGTGCCTCGTGATTAATATATTATTTTATTTCGTCTTTCCGTTTACAATGTTGCTTTGATAAAGACCTCTTCATATTGGTCGAAACAGATTTCTGTCAACAAAACTTTTAACATCTTGTTTTTTCTACAAACTTTCTACACATATTGTCGGATTCATGTCCATTTTACCTTTTACTTATGAGTTTATAAGTGGAAATGTATATTTTCTATTGTAGTCATCACAAAACAATATGAATTGAAGAAATGGGTAAGACTCCATCAATTGTTTGAATTTCTGTGATGAAGTATTCTTATCATTTTTAATGTCTGTCTATTTTTTTTTATCGAATTTTTGTTGGGGTTGGGTCGGGGAGTCCTCATGACGTAATGGATAACGTTCTGGAATACGACATTTTAGGGATCGAATTTGAGTCGTGCTATTACGTTCAATTTCGGACTAATATTCTTCGGAAGTAATTATGCATAGCGCCATCTTTACCGGCACTAAATCGTATATGTTATATACTGGCCTCAAATTCTATATATGTTATATAGCGGCTTCTTCAAACTCACGCTGCTAAATCGGCGTACGTATCGTAGCGGGTATCGTCACTAATCCTAGACGATATATGTAGTGGTCGCTTAATGAAATCCCAAGGCATGCTGTATGTAGTAGGAGATTGACTTTTTATTTCTTCTCGGCCGCACGTGGTGGGCGGCGAGCTTGACAATGGGAATCTGCCCAAGGGTTGACAATGCGTTGGTGAGGTGGAGGGGGCTGGTGACGTCTCATCACCCGTGGTCGCGGCGGTGAGTGACCGCGTCGGTCACTCCGTTCTCTTTGCCGTCCGCTGTCTCTCTGCGGTCTGTTCACTACTGACTCCCTTTTATATATCTCAAACGCCTACGAGTTTTCTTTGTTCGCTCCCACCAGGAAAAAGTCCTTTGTCACCTTTGTCGTCACCCCTCTGTTTAATTCAACCGGAAATTTCTATTTCCGTTTGTACAATATACAACATTAATAGGTAGTAATTGATCATCCACAGACAGCGATGTATATGCACGAATAGGGAAGGTATGGTCGGCTATAAACAGATTATTAGTCACATGAAATTCCGATTTCACCGACAAGTTAAAACGACAATTCTTCCAAGTTGTGGTTGTGTCAGTACTGCTGTATGGCTGCACTACTTGGACCCTAACGAGGCACCTGGAGAATAGCTAGATAGGTGCTGCACAAGAATGCTGCGTGCAATCTTGAACAAGTCGTGGAAACAACACCCCACAAGGAAGCATCTGTACGGCCACTTTCCCCCTATCTCACAAACAATCCGAGTGAGACGAACAAGACATGCTGGACACTGCTAGAGAAGTAAGGACGAACTAATAAGTGACATTCTCCTGTGTCGCCGAACAAGGACCTACAATAACCAGCTCTGTAAGGATACTGGATGCTGCGCAGAGGACCTCCCTGGGACAATGAATAATTGAGAAGGTCGGCGACAGATTTCATGGATATCCGTGCTAATTGCGTGACATGATGATGATATTGACTCTTTGGAAATGTATGAACGTCTCGTCCCCCAACTATGGGTTAAATAGTACTACTGTTGTTCTTCGAGAAGGAATGGATTTGGCATTAAATTGTTCTTAATTTCTCAGTTCGTGTCTGTTCTCTCGCGGTAGGTAGGCATTATATTCTTTAAAGGAAATTGAAAAGACCTAAAAAATTTAACGCACATTTCAAACAGCGCTACTTCATTAGAGTTTAAAAATCATAAGCCCCATTTTTAGTACGTATTATACTCACTGCACGTTTATCATATGTATTAACGATTTAATATGATGCAGTCCGTTTTGATGTTAATATGGGTGCGGAAACACGCATATATATATATATATATATATATATATATATATTCGCATACGCACACATACACACTCATATATATTTGACTATTATATATATATATTATATATATATATATATATATATATATATATATATAAAGACACATCCATTCACCGTGTTTTGACGTTTCATGTCCCATCAGTGGGGCTAGACACAGTAACTACCTCAGACCAGGAAAGAAACCCGACTGACTTTTCACTAGCCCGACTCGTTAACCTCTCGACCATCGACAGCTGCTATTAATAGGCGGTGTTTTAATTGTTAAATACATACAACTGTGTATATATTTTACGATATATATATATGTTACGAATATATAAACATGTTTCCGCACCTATATTAACATTAAAACGGAATGCGTCATATGAAGGTGATTTTTGAACTGAAATTGAATACATTTGAACACACACACACACGCACACACATACACACACAGACATACATATATATATATATATATATGTGTGTGTGTGTGTGTGTGTGTGTGTGTGTGTGTATTTAGGCAGCATTTTTTCTTGTAGGCAACAACAACACTAATAAACACAACCTAATAAACACAACCTATATAAATGGTAAATAGAATAGCCAATTGTTGTACGGTTTCAAAATACCTTGAAGATGGCCCACGATATGGCAGAAAGTACTCGGTCTATGACATATGGTAAATACATCAGCCAATTCTCGCCAGATATTACAAAAATAATCTGGCAATACCAAAAACAAAGGACAAAACTTGCAGACAGAAAATGGCTGCATTATTTAACAATACATATATATATATATATATATATATATATATATATATATATTATATATATTCAATTTCAGTTGCAAAATCACCCTAGAATTGCTTAAGATGCGAGAGAAATAGCTCAGTTTCGTCGGAATTCCATTATAGGAGCACCCACAGCACCGGGTAATCCACAAGTCCTTACCCTATTTAGGTGAGAATGTGGATGCTGTCTGTAGGGATGGAACATGTGAACATGAGCTGAGTCATTTCCATCTCGCCCTATACAAATGTTATATGAGCCAGGCTGGAATTCAAGATATTCAACGTATTTAACCAACCCCAGAACGGTTTTGGGTGCAAGACAAGGTCGATTTAAAGTAAAGTCGTAAAGTAAAGTCGTCGGGGCGGCCTAATGTCAGCAAGGGAGTCTATTCTCTTTTCACTAGCGCAAGACCAAGGAGATTATTTTAGCGTCTGAGGTGGGGATCCACACCTACCATCAGCTCCTCACTTTACCGTACAGATCCTTGTGCTACTCTGAGTTGCCGTATGAAAGATTGTGATATATAGAAAGAGACTCATGTATATTCCCTATTTAGTAGTACTTGATATTCGAAACTAGCTTGTTAATTATTAAACTACGATAGAACGTCCTGGCAACAGTATATTTACGCATTTACCATCGGCTCCTCACTTTACCGCACATATCCCTGTGCTACTCATACGCTGAGTTGGCAAGGGCCGGTATCGAACATGGAACCTTGTGGTTCTTAGCCGAACGCTCTACCGACTGAGCTATACTGACTGAGCTATACCGGCCCTAAAGTACCCGACAGGAAATATGCTTTCCAGGGGACCATGCCAAAAGAATGCTTAGTTCCTTCGGCAATCCCCCCTTAGGTACCGGAAAGTCCATCCAGTAATTTCCACTTTTAGATGCGGAGGCAAGTGCTGCCTGGTGGGAAGGCCATCAGAATTGAGCAAATATAAATTTTATAAATATATTTTTTGTTGAAAATACAGTTACACAACAACAAAAATTTTATAAAGATTTTTTATCTCCTGTCATCTATAAAACATCCATCAATTTCTTCACCCTTAATACATCCTGATGAAGGGTTAAAGAAACCGAAACGTTTAAACGTCGATAAATGTATATATATATATATATATATATATATATATATATATATATATATATAAATGTAAGGTATCCAAAACTGGTAGTAAGGGATGATTCTTCATGGGATCTTCAAAATCTCACTGTATAATAATTGCATGTTTTAGTAGGTCCAAATACAAAGATTTTTATAGATCCCTAGAGAGAGCTCAATGTATAATAATCTATAATTTCCATTAAATACAGAGCAATATTAACCTTTACTTTCCTTTCTCTTCCCTTCAAAGGGTATATATATATATATATATATATATATATATATATATATATATATGAAGAGAAAGATGGAAGTGAATCTGACAGTATGTATTATAGTGAAAAATTTGAAAAAAAAACAGGTTCAGCTAAAATGAGTAATATTCATTCAGACAACGCTGCAGTGTTTCAATCTGTTTAGTAGGGCTTTTGTTGATTTAAGGGAAAGTAAAATGTGTTGATATAAGTAAAAGTAAAATTTATCACAGAATTTGAACCTGTGTTCTTTTCCAAATTTTCACTATATTACACACACACACACACACACACATACACACACACACACACACACACACATATATATATATATATATATATATATATATATATATATATATATATTGATAGATAGATTATATGGGTGGTATGGTAATAAGTAATCAGTGCTCAATATCGAGGACAGAGCATTTATATCCAAGTTCTGGTAGCGTGGACATGCAGTAAACGGCACTTGTTTCCTGAAAATGTATCGTCTATGCAATTTATCAAACCAAGTCTTGGTTTAAATACTCGCATAGACGTGGAACTGTCAGTAATCAAGCGTCATTGACTCCATGTCCACACTACCCGAACCTGAATATATATATATATATATATATATATATATATATATATATATATATATATATATATCGCAAAATATATAAACAAATGTATGTATTTAATAGTTAAAACACCACTCTTGTCTATAGCCGGGAGGGTAACGAATCGGACTGATGAAAAGTCAGTTGGGTTTCGCTCCTGGATGGAGGTAGTTGCTATGTCTAGCCATATTGATGAAACGGGAAACGTCGAAACACTGTGTCTGGGGATAACTTTATATATATATATATATATATATATATATATATATATATATATACCTATATATAATGGACTCTCCCGTCGATTATCGACGTTTGAGGGTTCATACACACAATAAACTCCCACACAGGGATTTTTTTATAGTGATGAAGGCTTGTGTTGGACCATCCACACTTTTTGGCACAGTCGATAGGAAAGAATTGGTGCATCAAAGGTTGCCACCAACCCAATCAACGACCGACCTCAGGAATTTTGAATTCAGAGTTATCCCTCTCCTAGACTGGTTACCTACCCAAGGCTGAAGAGCCTAGTCTGCCCTACTATTTAACCCATAGCTGGAGGGAGCATATATGGATTCATACCTTTCCCAAGGGTATTAGCGCTATGTGAATTGCCAACAGCTTCGTCTAGGAATTGAACTCGAATCGACGAGTCCATTTTCCACGACTCTAACCAATAACCCACGTCCCTCCATATATATACATATATATATATATATATATATATACATATACATATATATGTATATATATATAGTTACGAATGTATCTGTGCATAGTAAAACATATCTACATATCTCTCTCTCCATCTCTCTCTCTCTCTCTCTCTCTCACTCACACATCAGAGACACAGAGACACACAGAGAGAGAGAGAGAGACAGAGACAGACAGACAGACAGACAGACAGACAGAGGGAGGACTGAGAGAGAGACAGATAGACAGAGAGTGAATTAAAAGGAGGAAGAAAGAGAGAGAGAGAGAGAGAGAGAGAGAGAGAGAGAGAGAGAAATTGAACGGGAGAGAGACAGACAGAGTGAGTAATAAGCATAATTTAGCAGCCATACTCGAAGGTATTTTCTTCTTTCTCATAAATATCACCCTATACAGTGCCCGTCATGTAACTCTTCCCCACACAAAAATAACCTTACGTGCCAGACAAGGTAATTTTATAGCCGAGGCAGGCCACAAAACTGTATATAAAAGCCGAGTCATAAATGTCTTTTAACCTGTCAGAAGTTCTGGTCTAATTTCCTCTTCGTGTTAGCAAGATTGAACGCCAAAAAGACAAGAGGGGTAACAGAATTATTGTTCAGACTGTTTGGAGGGTATTAGCCTAAATGAAATCAGAAGAAACCGTCTCGGAAAACCACTCAGAAAAGTAACCTGAGCAACACTCAAAAAAAAACAAAAAAAAAAAACGTAGATACGCATCTACACGTCTATACAACGGGAAATATACGGCTATCATCATAGACGTGTATCAACAATACTATAAACAAGAATGTTTCTCTCTGTGCGGCTTTCTTCGTATCAAACCTTTTCTGCATTTTTGAACGTCCGCTTGGCTGGGGCCGTAGAATACTCTGCAGAGTATAAGATCTTGTAAAAAAAAAAAAAAAAGTAAAGTCGTCGGTGTGGCCTAAAGTCGGTATCAGCCAATCAGCGCTAGACAAAGGAGATTATTTTAGCATCTGAGGTGGAGCGCCATACCTACCATCAGCTCCTTACTTTACCGCACAGATCATTGTGCTACTCATACGCTGGGTTGGCGTGGACCGGTATCGAACACGGAACCTAGTGGTTTCTAGCCGAACGCTTTCCCGACTGAGCTAAGATCTTGTAACGCGAGAAATCACTTACGTGGGAGCTCAGAACAAGCATGAAGGATTTCTCTGAATGTTTGAGATGAGGCTTGAAGATTAGTATTATCTGCATTATTCGGACTATTCACTGTTACTTGTACAACGTTTCGGTCGATATGCCCTCCGGCCTTCAATTGGACAGATGGCCGAGTGGATAAGGTAGTTGGGTTAAGACAGTTCTAAGTGACAGTTATCTCTGGAATCCGAGTTCAATCCTGAGTGAAAGCAGTAAGAAAAATAATTAATTTACACAACTCCTACCCCAGCTATGGTTAGTGGAATGAGAACAAGATACCCTCGTGGACTAAATAAAGGGTTAGGTTCAAATTTCCGTGATGGCTCCTGAATACGACAAGAAAGTTCCCGAGTTCCCAAAAAAGGTTCCCGAGTCCGAGAAGGTTCCCGAGTCCGACAAGAAATAGCTGAAGAAGGCCGGAGGGCATATCGGCCGAAACGTTGTACAAGTAACAGTGAAGATGGGGACAATAGTCCGAATAACGCAGATGATACTAAGCATGAAAGAGTTTGGTGTGCAAAATGAGGAGATCAGGAGGGAGTGTAGCGGGTAACTACGGAGACTGAACTCGCAAACTCCTGATTGTAACTCGTGGAGCAAAGTCAGACTATTCACCCTCGTTGGCGGGTATGCAAATTTCTACAATGCGATCGGCAGAGCTGGGCGTTATTGAGCAGGATGTGGGATCTTGGTCAGGGCAGCTAATTATTATTCAAGGCCTGCCGTCCCACATCGAGGGGAGTTGCGTTCTGATCTTTCAAACGAAAAGAGAGACGCACGGCGAACAAGAGGCAAATGAGCTTTGGTGGAGGACTGCTGGAAAAATGTTGCAGGCGCAAGGTTTGACTTTGGTAGTGCGGAGAACATCTTTTTCGGTGGAGAGATTCGGCTGTCCGACACGACGAACCTCTGTTCTCTCGATGAATTTCCGTTCGCATCATACTCGTATCGAACCTTTACTGCATTTTTGAACACTCTGTTGATTGAGACAGTAGAATACTCTGCAGAAGGGTACCATCCCTTCCCAATTGGCCGTGGGTTGCGATTCATATTGCCTGAGTATAGGATTGTGGTGGCTGAATGGTTTATTACCCGGGTACTAAGTAGTCCTTTGACATGCAACACTATTTCGCCCCATTGTTCGCTAGACAATCAGTCGAAAAAAAATCGGCTAGTCATGTCAAGCCTTTGCAATTATATGATTGTCTCGGTCGTATTCTTCGAAATACTCTTATAACAACCTTTTTATTATATATGCTAGAAAGCCATTACTGAGGTCAACCACCAGAATTTATTAAATAACATGAAATTAATGAAAATTATTTCTAACAATTTATTGACACACAGTAAGTTCATGATAATTATTTCTACCAATTTATTAATACACATGAAGTTAATGAACATCATTTCTATCAATTTGTTAAGACACATGAAGTTAATGAATTTTTTTTCCAATTTATTAATAAACATGAAGTTAATATAAGTTATTCCTACCAATTCCTTAGTACACATGAATTTAATGGAAATTATTTCCACCAATTTTTTGATACACAGTAAGTTAACGAATATAATTTCTACTAATTTGTCGATACACATGAAGTTAATAAGTATTATTTCTAACAACTTTTTAATACACATGAAGTTATTTAATATTTTTCTACCACTTTGTTAATACACAATAAGTTAATTAATATTTTTCTACCAATTTGTTAATTCACATTAAGTTAATGAAGATTATTTCTACCAATTTGTAAATACACATGAAGTTAATGTAGATTATTTCTACCAATTTGTTAATACACATTAAGTTAATGAAGATTTTTTCTACCAATTTGTTAATTCACATTAACTTTATGAAGATTATTTCTACCAATTTATAAATACACATGAAGTTAATGAAGATTATTTCTACCAATTTGCTAATACACATTAAGTTAATGAAGATTATATCTACCAATTTGTAAATACACATGATGTTAATGAAGATTATTTCTACCAATTTGTAAATACACATTAAGTTAATGTAGATTATTTCTACCAATTAGTTAATACACATTAAGTTAATGAAGATTATATCTACCAATTTGTAAATACACATGATGTTAATGAAGATTATATCTACCAATTTGTAAATACACATGATGTTAATGAAGATTTTTCTACCAATTTGTAAATACACATGATGTTAATGAAGATTATTTCTACCAATTTGTTACAAATTTGTAAATACACATGATGTTAATGAAGATTATTTCTACCAATTTGTAAATACACATTAAGTTAATGTAGATTATTTCTACCAATTAGTTAATACACATTAAGTTAATGAAGATTATATCTACCAATTTGTAAATACACATGATGTTAATGAAGATTATATCTACCAATTTGTAAATACACATGATGTTAATGAAGAGTTATTTCTACAATTTGTAAATACACATGATGTTAATGAAGATTATTTCTACAATTTGTAAATACACATGATGTTAATGAAGATTATATCTACCAATTTGTAAATACACATGATGTTAATGAAGATTATTTCTACCAATTTGTAAATACACATGATGTTAATGAAGATTATTTCTACCAATTTGTAAATACACATGATGTTAATGAAGATTATTTTCTACCATTATTTGTAAATACACTATGATGTTAATGAAGATTATTTCTACCAATTTTTAAATACACATTAAGTTAATGTAGATTATTTCTACCAATTTAGTTAATACACATTAAGTTAATGAAGATTATATCTACCAATTTGTAAAATACACATATATTAATGAAGATTATATCTACCAATTTGTAAATACACATGATGTTAATGAAGATTATTTCTACCAATTTGTAAATACACATGATGTTAATGAAGATTATTTCTCAATTTGTAAATACACATGATTAATGAAGATTTTTCTACCAATTTGTAAATACACATGATGTTAATGAAGATTATTTCTACCAATTTGTAAATACACATTAAGTTAATGTAGATTATTTCTACCAATTAGTTAATACACATTAAGTTAATGAAGATTATTATCTACCAATTTGTAAATACACATGATGTTAATGAAGATTATATCTACCAATTTGTAAATACACATGAAGTTTAAATGGAAGATAATGAGATTTTCTACCAATTTGTAAATACACATTAAGTTAATGTAGATTATTTCTACCAATTAGTTAATACACATTAAGTTAATGAAGATTATATCTACCAATTTGTAAATACACATGATGTTTAATGAAAGATTATTTCTACCAATTTGTAAATACACATGATGTTAATGAAGATTATTTCTACCAATTTGTAAATACACATGATGTTAATGAAGATTATTTCTACCTACACAATTTGAAGTAAATACACATTAAGTTAATGTAGATTATTTCTACCAATTAGTTAATACACATTAAGTTAATGAAGATTATATCTACCAATTTGTAAATACACATGATGTTAATGAAGATTTATCTACCAATTTGTAAATACACATGATGTTAATGAAGATTATTTCTACCAATTTGTAAATACACATGATGATGATGATGATGAGATTATTTCTACCAATTTGTAAATACACATGATGTTAATGAAGATTATTTCTACCAATTTGTAAATACACATTAAGTTAATGTAGATTATTTCTACCAATTAGTTAATACACATTAAGTTAATGAAGATTATATCTCAATTTGTAAATACACATGATGTTAATGAAGATTATATCTACCAATTTGTAAATACACATGATGTTAATGAGATTATTTCTACCAATTTGTAAATACACATGATGTTAATGAAGATTATTTCTACCAATTTGTAAATACACAATGATGTTAATGAAGATTATTTCTACCAATTTGTAAATACACATGATGTTAATGAAGATTATTTCTACCAATTTGTAAATACACATTAAGTTAATGTAGATTATTTCTACCAATTAGTTAATACACATTAAGTTAATGAAGATTATATCTACAATTTGCAATTTGTAAATACACATGATGTTAATGAAGATTATTTCTACCAATTTGTAAATACACATTAAGTTAATGTAGATTATTTCTACCAATTAGTTAATACACATTAAGTTAATGAAGATTATATCTACCAATTTGTAAATACACATGATGTTAATGAAGATTATATCTACCAATTTGTAAATACACATGATGTTAATGAAGATTATTTCTACCAATTTGTTAATGCTCATTAATTTAAGGAAAATCATTTCTACAAATGTATACCAATTCATTAGTTCAAATAAAGTTAATTAAAATTATTCCTACCAATTTATTATTACACAGAAATTTAATGATAATTAAATCAATCATATAGAATAAAAAAGGGCTGATAAGCCATTAAACCAAACAATGAACGGCATTTCTTAAATCGAACTGACTTAGGAATGTCCTTGTTGGCTGTTTGATTTGTTTGTCGGCAGATCAACTCTGTTCGGGTTATTTAATGTCAAATCAAGTCATTTTGACATCACTTACCTTACAGTACCTGTGTAATGACAAACCATAACACCGATAGACTTTGGAAATCATTGTTCGCCTTAGAATAATTGGTTCACTAACTAAGAGCTTATACAGTCTAGTATTCCCTATAGAGTTCTCCAAATGGGAGGTAATCATTAAGCAGCGGAAGTAACTCTCAATTACTTATTACAACATGTTGTGACCCATATAATTATTGAACAGGCTCATCGTTGCTTAACTTTGATGATCTAGCGGGAACCGTTGCTTTTAACGTGAGTTAAATGTAAGCATTTAGGAATGTATTGGTAAGAATGACAATTGTTTTGTACCACGAATTATAACTTACTTAATATATAATTATACTGACTAGGGCAGAAATAATAGGGCGTGCTAATAATGTTATTGTTATTGAATGCTCTATTAGATTTGCCCTTCCCTGTAGATACAAACATGTCTGCTCACTTATTTACCAAGCTGACGATGGGAGAAAGTAAAAACAAGCTGAGCAGCAGGGAACATCCCTGTCAAGTAGCAACTAACCCCTCATTTAAAAGGAACCAAAAGGCACATTCAACGCTTGATGTCAGGTGCTAGGCTATTTTTGGCACCACCCATATGTACTAGGGGAATATCCGCTTAGAAAATACCCGCCATTTTCTACTGAAACAAAATCAACAGCAAATAGAAAGCATGGTTTTATATATGTAGTTACCAACCCCTCCATATAAGCAGGATGTGAAACAAAGTTTCAAACGGAGTTTAACAGGTCTGAATTTTAGTAATTTCCATCTCCCAGACAAGCTGCCTCATCAATGTGAAATGCAAGCAGATTTGTCCATGATTTGAACTCGTGTCGCCGTGTCCATTTTCTACGCCGATAATCATTACACTCCGTGCCCACTACTCTTAAAATGTTTATTTTTTTCATTTGTACTTCTGATCATTTATCGGTCAGAAAAAAAATGTGGTAAGACGCGTTGACTCCGGACAACACAAAAACAAAAAAAAACACCAAAAATCAAACAAAGCAAAAACCCAAAAAAACAAACAAAAAGCAAAAAAAAAACTAAAAAAAACAAATAAAAAAAAACAAAAAAAAACAAACAAACAAAGCAAAAAACAAAAAAAACATACAAAGCAAAAAAAACCCAAAAAAACAAACAAAAAGCAAAACAAACAAACAAGCAAAAAAAACAAACAAACAAAAAACAACAAATAAAAAACAAACAAACAAAGCAAAAAAACAAAAAACATACAAAGCAAAAAAAAACCCCAAAAAACAAACACAAAGCAAAAAAAAAAACAAGCAAAAAAAAAAAAAAAAAAAAAACAAATAAAAAAAAAAAAACAAACAAACAAAAAACAAAAAACATACAAGCAAAAACCCAAACAAACAAAGCAAAAAAACAAACAAACAAAGCAAAAAAAATAAAATAAAAAAAACAAATAAAATAAACAAAAAAAAAACAAACAAAACAAAGCAAAAAAAAAAAAAGCAAAAAAAAAAAAAAACTAAAAAAAAACCAAAAAAAAAACCAAACAACAAAGCAAAAAACAAAAAAACATACAAAGCAAAAAACCCCAAAACCAAACAAACAAAGCAAAAAAACAAACAAAGCAAAAAAAAAAAACAAACTAAAAAAACAATAAAAAAAACAAAAAAACAAACAAAAACAAAACAAAGCAAAAAAAAAAAACAAACAAACAAACAAAGCAAAAAAACCAAAAAAACAAACATACAAAGCAAAAAAACCCCAAAAAAAACAAACAAACAAGCAAAAAACAAACAACAAAGCAAACTCCAAAAAAAACAAACAATCAAAGCAAAAAATACAACAAAAAACAAAACAACAAAGAAAAAAACAAAAAAAACACAGCAAAAACAAACAAAACACCAAACAAAACAAAGCAACAAAAAAAAAAAAAAAACCAAAAACGAAACAAAAAAACAAAACAACAACAACACCAAAAAACAACAACAACAATGACCACCACCACCACTCACTGGCCAACCAACAAATCAAGCAAATTAATGTAAAGGAGAAAATAATATTAGTTGTAAGTCCTTTAGTTGCTCAACCAGTTCTCACTTCACTATTCTAAACGGGCGGTCAGAGAGGCTCCCTCCGATCAATCGGTTACTCACGTCAAACCCTAGCAACTATTTGAATGTCCCAACCCCTCCATATTATGGCAAACACCCAACCCTTTGGCGGTGGCTGAGGGTCTAAGTTTCCTGGGTAAAACAGTACCTTGTAGAGAAGTCCAAATTTTTGAGCTCTGGGGAACGCGGAGTACCACTTTATCACCATTACTCCAAGATCCACACTGGCCCGGAGTGGAAGTATCTATTAAGGTCCCTATTGAAGGAAGTCATTCAGTCATACGGTCAGTCTACAATTTGTTTGAACAATGTGACTGGCCAAGCACAACTGAACCAGTGCCAAGACAACTGGTACTTATGGGAATTCAGAATAGTCCACTCATGCATTTGGGTGATACCATTCCTAAGTCCTTGGTTTGTATGATCCTCTGAGGCTTCATAAATACTGCCATTTTGCAGTAGTCTTTGCAGCAAACCAGAATCGTATTGGGTTACGACTGCTTGCTGTCTTGTCTTGCCAATTCGACGGTAATTGGACTTAGTATGATTATTCATAAATAATTAAATAGATAAAAAAATGAGTATTAAAATATGCTTCGAAATGGTGTTTGAAAAGAAAATTGAATACCCAACAAGAATGAAGAAAACAAAACATCTCCGGCATAAAATAACCCAACAAGTGTTGACATGCCGTTAAAATCCATCCAACCAATAAATTTCAACATTCGACGATACTAGATTGTATGAATGTTATAACACCATCTTAGAAGGGGAGACCGCTAACAGTTTTAGGAAAATTGGCTCATTTCAGTTCGTGATTAAAAGTCATTCAAAAGTTTTTCTTTGACGGAAGAACGGTAATTTTACCGCCAAATTATATCTTATATCAGAAAGACACTGGACATAAATTATGAATCATGTTTTATTTGGGGGTTTCGCAAAATAAATTATCCCTCATTGTATGTTTATATTATCTGGGGAGCCCTTGAGTTAGAAAACATATTTGTTGTTTTTGTTTCAAGGACAATCGTATTTTCTTTGTCGTAATTTGGTTAGGAAGATATTATAGGCGAACACATTCCATTGATAGAGAATTAATGTTTCACAATATGTTAGTTGTTTTTTTCTTCTGGAAATTTGATTCTATGTGTTTTTCTCATCTTTCATTTTATATATTTCTTTCTACACTCTGCTATAGCGCACATATATATATATATATCTGTCAACACATATATGCATACGTATATATATATATATGTGTGTGTGTGTGTGTGTGTGTGTGTGTGTGTAAAATCTCCGAGATGAAATAAAGGAAAATAAATAAGTGTCCATAGTTTCAACCGTAACCGGTCTGTATACAAACACATCAGAGGGATGAAATAAGTATCCTGGCGAAGGCAAAAGCCTGAAACCTTAGGGTAGAGGCTCATAAAACCTCTGTATAAACAGTTATATTTGATAATATATAATATATATTGTGGTATGCTAAGACCCGGAAGCACCGGTTATAACATTGTTGTATGAAAGGAAGTACTGTTTCAGCCATCTTGTATTATTGTAAATAAAAGGGCGAAGTGGGTTCTTCTCGCAGTTAACGTCAACTGGGCCTACACGTCTTATTATTCGGCTAAGCGCGTTATAACAATATATATATATATATATATATATATATATATATATATATATATATATATATATATATATATATATAGTAAAGTATCGAGGTCGTTGTAGTTTTGAGACACCTTGTATTCTGAAAAATATAAATCGTCCATTCAATTTTTAATTTCTATCTCGGCCAAATAAAGCTTAAATCTCGATACTTTTATGTAATTATAGCACGGACACATACCACCACACTCATATATATATATATATATATATATATATATATATATATATATATATATATTCTGTTGAAAAGTGGTTTTGATATATTATATTATATATAATATATATATATATATATATATATAAATTCAAACCCATTCTCAACAGATATTACAAAAGTAAGAGACGGGTTTTATCTTCTCTAATAAATTATAGAATAATTATATTAACTTGATGCTTCAAAGGAGTCTAATAATAGATGATAACAACTTTCTATCAGGGACCCCACTCTCAAAAAGTGTTTTAATATTCTTGACAAGGGTTCCTTTGGAAAGGATTTTTCATTTATCCCCCTCATTTCATTCATTTCTGTTTCATCCATTCAATCATTTTCCCATTAATTTTTAACTATATATATATATATATATATATATATATATATATTATATATATATATATATGTGTGTGTGTTTGTCTATATATCTATATTTTTTCGTTGTACAATGAATTTTTTTATAAAGAACAATTGGTACAGACCGGCAAAGTTTAATAACATCCCCATCCTGTTTTTGACCGAGAAGGGGTTTTAAAAAGTTTTCCCCCCATTTTCCAAAAAGTAAAAGCGTATTAAGAATATAAATGAAGGTATTAAATACATTGATATATCAAAAGGAATAATTTCACAAGTTCATTGTAGATTTAATATTAAAATATATTACTGGTTAATATGTTAATAATGGCTAGGTTTTCAAAAAGATTTAAATGGTTTGTCCCATAAATTAGTAAATGTTGGCATTTTAATCTTTTTTTTTGTGTATGTTTATATGTATTTATTTGGATGTCGCATTTAGATATTAATTTTCGTTCTTTTCAATACATTTTTTCTGGTGTTTATAAGTTACTAGTGCCGAATAATCGCATTATCTTTTTACCTGGTGCCAGTGCCAACGACCGTTTCTTTGTCTTAATATCATCCATGGTGGCTCCCTCCAATTGTGCAGTGGAGCCTAAAATGAATCGATAAAAGTATCATCTCACTGTTCTCTTATCTACGGTGAAATTAACGGCAACATGATGATATATTCATTCTTAATTTTGACAGACGTCGACCAGTGCAGGTTGATATCGTTTTTCCTCTTAGAGACTTTCGAGAACTTTTAAATGTTATTTTATCAAATTTCTCTGGAGGATTGTTCATGCTGAGAAACCGTGCCATTCCCAAAGATTCCTTTTTTTTCTATTTTTTCTTCATTTTATATTTTATTTTCAATCTTTCTCTTCCCGTCTCTTTATCTCCTTCCCATTTCTGTTTTCTTTCTTTCTATCTTTTCTTAATATTTCTATTTCGTTTTAATCTGTATCATCTTCTCTCTTTGTTTTCTTCTCCTTTTCTTTCTTTTCTTTTCTTTTTTCTTCCTTTTCAATCTTCGTTTTCAAATCTTTCTTTTCCCCTGTTTATTTCTTCCCATTATTTTCTTTCTTTCTTTTTCTTTTTTTTTTCTTTCAAATTTTTAATTTTTCATCATTCTCTCCCCCTCTCTAAATTTTTTCTCCTTCTTCTTGTTTCTTTTTTTATTTTTTTTTTCTTCTTTTCAATTTCGTTGTTCAATCTATCTTTTCCCTGTTTTTATTTCATTCCCATTTTCTTTCATTATCTTTCTTCTTGCTTTCTTGCTTTTCTTGTTCTATTTTTTCTTTTCCAATTAAATTTTCAATCGCTCATTCTCCCCTCTCAAAATTTTCCTTCTCATTTTCTTTCTTTATTTTATTTTCATTTCTCTTCTTTTCCAATTTCGTTTCACTCTATCTTTTCCCTGTTTTATTTCCTTCCTATTTCTTTCTTTCTTTCTTTCTTTATTTCTTTCTTTCTTTCTTTCGTTCTTTCTTGTTCTATTTTTTCTTTCCAATTTAATTTTCAATCTCATTCCCCCCTCTCAAAATTTCCTTCGCCTTTCTTTCTTTTCTTTCTTTTTTCTTCCTTTTACAATTTCGTTTTCTAAAATCTTTCTTTTTCCCCGTTATTTCCTTCCCCATGTATATTTTTTTTTTCTTTCTTTCTTATATTTTTTTTTCCTTTCTTTCTTTCGTTCTTTCTTGTTTATTTTTTCTTTCCAATTTAATTTTCTCTCATTCTCCCCTCTCAAATGTTTCCCTTCTTTTCTTCTTGTTTCCTTCTTTTTCTATGTTTCTTCTCTTTTCTAATTCGTTTTCATCTTTCTTTCAACTTTCTCCCTTTATTTCCTTCCATTTCTTTCCTTCCTTCTTTCTTTGTTTTTTCTTTTTTCTTCAATTTGTTTTTTTCTATGTCGAATTTAATCTTTCCTCTTCTTTTCTCGTTATTTTTTCCTCTCCTTATTGTCTTTCTTTCTTTCCCTTCTTTCTTGTTTCTTGATGTTTTTTCTTTTATTTTCGTTTCATTTTTCGTCTCTTCCCTTTCCTTTGTTTTCTTCTCTTAATATTTCTTTTTCTTTCTTTCTTTTCTAAATGTTCAAATTTCCCCTCACCTCCTACTTTATTTCCTTTATTTCCTCGCCACTTTCTTTCTTTTCTATTTTTTTTCTTATTTTGATTTTCAAATTTAATCTTCTCTTCCTCTCTCTTCTCCTCTCTCTCCCTCTCTCTCTCTCTCTCTCTCTCTCTCTTCTCTCTCTCTCTTCGTCTCTCTCTCTCTATTTCCTGTCTTTATATTTTCCTTACCCCTCTTCTTTATTTTGTTGTTTTTCTTTTCTTTCATTGTTCTTTTTGTCTTCTTTTTCCTGGTTTTGTCTTCATTCTTTTCGTCTACTCTTTCATTGGTTTCAACTTCGGCAATTTCTTTCTTTCTTTCTTCTTTCTTTCTTTCTTTCTTTCAGTCCTCTTTTCTATAATTTCAATTTTTCTCTTTGCCTCTTTCTCTTTTACTATTTCCCAATAAACTTTCTTTCTTTCTTTCTCTAACTTTCTTTCTTTTTTTCATATTTTTTTCATTTTCTATTTTGTTTTTCTCCTCTCTCTCTCTCTCTTATCTATCTAGTCTATGCTCTCTATTATCTATCTATCTTTCTCTTTATTCTCTCTCGTTCTTCTTCTCTCTCTCTCTCTTACCCCTCTCTTTATTTTCTTTCCTTTCTTTCTTTCTCCTTCACTTTTTTTTCTGGTTTTCTTTTTCTATTTTTTTCCTTTTCCTGATTGTTTGTCATGTGTTAGTCTTCTTTCTTTTATTTCCTACCCCTTTTTTTTATTTTTTATAATTTTTTATTTTTTTTTAATTTATTTTTTAATTTTATTCCCTTTGATATCACTCCCTTTTTTCATTCTTTCTATCCTTTATTGTTCCTTCTTTTCAAAGGTAGTTTAAAGCCGAGCTGTAAGTGATTCAATTCCCCAACGTTTGTTTTTTTTTTTTTTCGTTTCTAGTTGATTGCCTTACCAAGGCTATATAACCAGCTGTTCTACTATTTATTAAGAGCTGGGGATAAGGAGAAGACGTGTATCCTTTTTCGAATATATTATCCTGAGAGTCGATGCAACCTTTCGTTTCGGATTTTGAACT
>CM042160.1:8290440-8315440 GCA_023376005.1 Doryteuthis pealeii
AACAAGTTTTAATAAATACATGACTGGTATTATATATCTTTATATAGTTTGATTTTTATTTCAAATATATTTTAAGTTTACATTTCAAATTGTTTTAATTTTTAATCCCTTAATGAATTTAATGATTTTACTTACTTAGGTTACAAACTCGCTGACATTGAATTTTTTACTCCCATCCCTCAGGCAATATGTTTCAAGAATCTATTTTTACATCGCCCGGAGGGTGTTTTTTTATTTTGCTAGTAAAGTTAATGAAGATTATTTCTACCAATTTATTAATACATATGAAATTAATGAAAACTGTGACGAATAACATTGAGTTAAAGAACATTATGTTTACCTGTTTATTAATACATATGAATTTAATAAAAATTATTTCTAGCGGTTTATAAAACCAAACAAAAATATTTGCCTCCCAACTATTTGCTTACAGATCATATATACAAAAAGCGCGTGGTGTAATGGTTAAAATCTTGGGAAATGGACTCGTTGCCCCGAGTTCAAATCCTGGACATGATAATTGCATTTCACTTAGCGCTAATACCCTTGGGAAAGGTATGAATCCTACTCTTCCTCCAGCTATGGGTAAATAGTAGGGCAGACTGGGCTCTTTAACCATGGTTAGGCAACCGGTCTAGGAGAAGGAAAACTCTGAATGCAAACCTGATAAACTCCGCTTAAGAAATTGACCTTGTGTCGCATCCTGCTCGTGCGGAGGGGTTGGTAAATATATATATATATATATATATATAGAGAGAGAGAGAGAGAGAGAGAGAAATATAGCCCAACAAAATTTGATATTAAGTATAACCAAAAAGTGTCGATATTCCATTAAACAAAATAACACATGCAACATATTTTCTTGTATTGGTGAGTTACATTCAAGGAAGACAGATTATTCAACATTTAAGTTAACCTGTCAGTGACAGGTATACGCAGGTCATATCCCCTGCAAAGGGTTAAAAACTAAACATCATCTGGTGGTGAGGCTCCGGTGAGCAGATCTTTGAAGTGTGTAGTATACCTTGTTAGAATATTTGGTATATAAGGTGTGCTACAATTCTCCACCTGGATTTATAGACTAGCGCAGTGGAAGCGTGCTGGGCCCATAACCTGTAAAGTATCTGGCCGCCATCCTTGGCCAGTTGCAAAGAACTTAACATAAATAAGTAAGTAAGTCCCGAGTTATAGAATCATTTGGTAAGTGTATAAGTCCCGAGTTATAGAATCCTTTGGTAAGTCAATTAATCCTGTGGCATAGAATCCTTTTGGTCCGTCGTCCAAGAAGATCCAAGTAGTAATGCTAGTATGACCAGAAAAGGTCAGTATAAATAATAATATCAGCAGCAGAGCACTGCCAATGATTGGACAACAGTGGTCACGTGCTTATAGGCGAGTCTATAAGTAGAGATGAACATCTGGCATACGCCTTATATCACAAAAATTCCAACAATGTGGTTTATACCTTCGCCAATCACTAGCCATACTGCATAGCTGATACACTACTTAAACACTGATACTGGCCATAGTTCTACTAGCACTCATTGAGGAGGGACTTACAATACTCAGGACTCTTTACCAGAAGGACCAAAGGATTCTTGATCAGAGGATTACCAAGGATCCAATTCCACTGGATAAGCACTCTTGCTTAAAGACTACAGGATGGCTCATAGGATTGTAACATGCCTGCTTTGCCATTATTCTTAGATCCACTAAGACCAGGAATGGTAGTACCTGTTAGGGTCCCATCTATGGATTAAATGAATCTGTTTAAAATTGATTCCTATTTGATAGGACCATGTACAAAAATACTTTAGATACTGTTACATTTTTACCTACATGAAATGATTATAAGTAATGAAAACAAAACTCTTTCGTATGTTTCACACACGATGGTTTTAATTACTGCAGGGCTGGGCTTCCATCAAAACCGACGCGTAAACGTCAAACTTATGTGGGAATAAATAAAGTGAACTTCAAACCCTGTATTATGGCGGAGCCTGTACCAAGTTCTTACCTTCCCACAATGCATCATGCCCTAACGAGAGATCACCCTCTGAAATTATTTATTAAGGGAAGCCAGTCTAGATGTTTTGTTAAGTTAATCCTAACAGAAACAACTACATAGAAATGTAAATATGAACTTACAATTAATGCGATCTCTTAATCTAAAGGCATAAAATCACCCCAGCCGAGTTTACATGCCATCGAAATCAATTAATCCACCAATTACCCAATTTTAACAAAGCCTCTGTTTTTCTATATGACTATCATATCGAAAAATAGTGGCTTTGTTATGATTGAGTAATTGGGGGCTTAAATGATTTTGATGGCATGTAAACTCGTTTGTGATATATATATCAAATTGTTCAAAGTATATTACATAAACTAGCAAATATATGCACCCTCCGGGTGCAAGTATTTAAGTTTTAATATAATAAAATATCATGTTAAATTAGAAAGGCTAATGAAACTGAATAAGAATTCAGATAAAAATATTTGGAACAGAGCGGGTATAATCGGAAAATAGAACAACTTTGAAACTAACTGTTCCACCATTTTCCCTTACTCCCGTCTTTCAGTGGTAAATTTCCCTAATTTAACTATTTAGTTAAAATAGGAAGAAAATAATAAAATTACAGTTATTTCTTTATGTTAATAGATTTCTGTTAAGATTTATCCCCGAGATTTTTGCTCATATTTATTAAGATAAAACCAAACAATTAGAAATCAATAATACTAAGCATATATTTATTAAAATCAATTTTTTAAAGATCAATATGCAAATTAGCCTTCCCATTCACACTGTAAACCGCTATTTCGTTGAATATATAAATATAATTGAATGTTATTAGTATGTAGATATTGTTAACAGTCTTAATGATGTAAAACAATTTTACTAATAATTGAGGTTTAAATTTAAATAAAAAATAAAATCATGGAGAATGTGATGTAAATAACAAAGGGAATTGTGACTTGTGTAGTTTCGGTTACAGACAGACAAACCCACAATCTCCATTATAATAAGATATCACATAGGCACCAATTCTGGAGATCTGGGAGGTGTAGAATCAATCAGTCATTGTCATTATTACTAGGTTCAATCTAATCTGGAATGATTGTACCAATTAGGGGCTCATCTATGGATCAATTAGGTATATGTAAAAAGGATTCATATTCGATAAAACCGAAAGTTTTATTAGAATCGGATCGTTAGTTTATTTTATATGATTTTTAGAAGAATTTCCTGTGATCACCCTTTTATATAGTAGGCCTTAATTTGCACATAGCTACGTATTGCTTTAAAAAATAAAATAAAACTCAAATTACTATACATTTAATGTTGAAAATATTTTTTAAAACTAAGTTTAATTGAAATTATACACTGCAATACTAACACAGACAACTGTCTCAATAATAGATTCAATAATTCATTAATTCATTAAATGTATAGTAATTTTTTTTTTTTTTTTTTTTGCTGTTTATTTCTTTTAAGCAATACGTAATTAAAAACAACTAAAACCGTAACCCAATTCGCAAAATGTTAATTCATAGACTGTAGTTAAACTGTTATTGGGGACCACCAAAAACCTTTCGTTTTAATTTTCCGACCGTCTTCAGAAGTCAGTCCAAATCTTATTTACATTTTTTAAATAAAAATGTTGATAAATTTTAAGTATTAGTATAAGTATCACTATGAGAGAGAGAGAGAGAGAGAGAGAGAGAGAGAGAGAGAGAGAGAGAGAGAGAGAGAGAGAGAGAGAGAGAGAGAGAGAGAGAGAGAGAGAGAGAGAGAGAGAGAGAGAGAGAGAGAGAGAGAGAGAGAGAGAGAGAGAGAGAGAGAGAGTCAGTTTTATTAAAACAAAAAACAACTGGTCTGGAGAAAGGGAAGGGGCGAATTTACAGAGTGTAAATAAAAAAAAAACTCTTTTAGAAACAACTATATAAAAGCATCAGTATGAACATACAATGAATGCAATTCTTTAACTTATTGGCATAAAATAACTCTAGCCGTGTTGGCATGTCGTTAAAATCAATCAATCAATAAATCAATCAACAGTTAAGTAAATTTGCTCACTTATCATGTTTGCTTCTTTAGGTAAATATCCCTTTTTCTATTGATTGGTTGAGGGATATTAAGTACGTTTGAAACCGTCAAAGGTTATCTTATACCCACTGGTTAGAGAATTGGGTTCATTGTACGTTCATATTTACATTTAGTTTTTAAATGAAATAATACGAGGGTGAAAGTCAAAAAGTAGTGCAAGTTTGTTTTGGACAGGTATAATTACCAACACAGGAACATGTATCATACATCAAAATGAAGCTGGTCCTCCGTGGATCACTTCCCTACTTCTCCACATAGTCACCGTTTCTCTCAATAGTAATGTTTCACCTTCGAATGATAACATGTATCCCTGTCCCGTGAAATTCTGTTGACTGTTATTTGAGCCACTTCTTCACTACAGAATTCAATTCCTCTCTTCTTCACTACAGATTTCACTTCCTCACTTCTTCACTACAGATTTCACTTACTCACTTCTTTACTACAGATTTCACTTCCTCACTTCTTCACTACAGATTTCACTTCCTCACTTCTTCACTACATATTTCACTTCCTCACTTCTTCACAACAGATTTCACTTCCTCTGCGCTATTAAAGAGGGTTTGAGAGGCAAACATTTTTCCAGTGACGACTAAGTGATATCTGCCGTGAAGACGTGGCTCAAAGTTCAGCCAATAGAATGTTTACCCTCGTAATTTCTGAAGATCTATTTGTGTTACATAATTATTAGATTCTTAATATTTATGTACAGTAGTGTAGAAATCAAAATGGCTGTTATAAGTTGCAGCACACGGCATTGAAGGATGAGTGACAGGGCTTGACCTCATCCTGATCCTTTCCGGTGGATACCGTGAGAATCTGTGGAGGAGACCCTCTTCCGGTTTAGATTAGAAATAGATTTTAATCAGTCGGCGAGAAACCACGACGGTGGTGAGTCGTGTATTGCACGCTCCAACTCGATCTGCGCCGGTAGTCTGGTGAGGATTTCGAGAATAAAATACGATCTAAGTAAATCGAAGTCTTGTGTTATTATCTAAAAACTACCAATGACACAGGGCTTCTGATAAAGAGAAATCCCCAATGGAAGACCAAACACGAAGTCCTCAAGAGAAGTCCAGACGTTAGAAGAGACCTAGACGAAGTCGTAAGATAGAAAAGACGTCAGAAGAAGAATAGAAGAAATAGAAGTGATGAAAAGGTTATACAACATTTGACCATAGCTTGAACCCTAACAGGTTAGAGAAATGAATATGTACTCAACACTCTCCAGATCTCCAGAACTAAACTGCATTTCACTGATTAATATTCTATCAAATAAAAATTCAAAATAATATTACTACTACCAATGCTACGAGTATTCCTAAATAATTCATACATCAAAGATGAATTAATGATGGGATTGCTATTATTATTATTCAATAGGAATACTTGATGCTATATAACCGTGAGTAAATTATTTGGATTAAGAATAGTTAATTAGAGCTATATGTTTCTATTGAGGATTATTATCATTATATATATCACATACCTAGGTAGTAATATCTCATCCACTGAAAGTGATGTTAATACACGAATAGGAAAGGCATGGGCGGCCACAAACAAATTATCAGTCATATGGAAATCCGATCTCACTGATAAGTTAAAACTACAATTCTTCTAGGCTTTGGTTATATCAGTACTGCTGTATGGCTGCACCACCTGGACCCTGACGAAGCGCCTTGAGAATAAGCTAGATCGGACCTGCACAAGAATGCTGCGTGTGGTATTTGAACAAGTAGTGGAAACAGCACCCCACAAGGAAGCAGTTGTAAGGCTAACTCCCCCCCCCCATCTCACAAACCATCCGAGTGAGACGGAGAAGGCATGCTGGACACTGCGGGAGAAGCAAGGACGAGCTGATAAGTAATGATCTCCCGTGGAAGCCAACACATGGATATGCTAGTGTAGGCCGGTCACAAAGGGCCTACATTGACCAACTTTATGAGGATAGTGGATGCTGCGCAGATGACTTCGCTGGCACAATGAATGATAGGGAGGGTTGTCGAGAGATTGTCATGCATATCCGTGCTAATTGCGCGACATGATGATGATGGTGATGGTGATGATATATGTATATATGTTTGCAAACAAATTATTATTATTATTATCAAATAGAAAAGTGCAGTTTATTGACATACCCAGGAAATATCTGAAATTCACCAGACTTTTCTGTGGAGGAATTTTCTTGTTGTACTGGTGATAGCACGGTTTTCTTCTCGCTGAGGGTTAATGTAACTAAGACGCTTCGTCTCGGTAGTTGCTCTTCCTTTAGTCAGTGTGCAATAGTACCGGCCTTTATGCAGTATGCAGATACAATGCCTTAAAAGGAATCTGGTTGTAAAGTTTTGTGATAAGTGGACCCTGTTTTGGGGCTTGGTAATAAGAGCTTGGTGTTTTATGTCTCTTCTCCAGTACTGCTTTGCAATAAGTAAGCCCTGTTTTGGGGCTTGGCAATGAATGAAGTGTAGGGACCGCTGTTTACGCGACTACCCTCAGTGGGTGCTCCGTAATAAGTAGGCCCTGTTTTGGGGCTAAGTGAGAGAACGTTTATTTTTACGTCTCTCGTTGGTAACGGCTCTCAGATAAGTGTAGTTTTTGGTATTTGGCGCCAACATACGATTTTGGCGACCCGCACCCTAGCGGCAGGGGGAGATAATTAGCTATGGAATTTCCGATAGAAACTAAATTGGTTGAAAAAATTATATTTTTGACTAGATATTCAGAACTGGAGCCTACCAGAGGCAGATCCTTCTCATACGCAAGAAACCCCTTTTTAGTAGGGTTTTACTGTCATACTGTTGATACAGACATCGTATTCAAAACGTCACCGGTAGGGGGTCATGTTTTTTGGCAGCGTTTTTCTAGTCTTGCGGGTATCTCTCTCTGGTGAAGTATGTTCAATGTTCACTACTTGCCTCGCTGGGGTTGTGGAGTTTTGCCAAGCAAAACGTCGTTCGCTAAATATCAACTTTGAGTCGCAGCCGGATACTCGATAGAAATAACATTGTTGTGCAAGACAGTAAACATAAAAAACTGCACGAACGATAATAACAACAAGCAGAACGTGATATCCTGACGAACAAGGGTCTTGTTTTTCCTGGCTTTGGTTTGCGTTTAAAAGTTTCAGTTTTGTTTAGCGGGACTTATGAAGGGGTTACGAGGATTGATGGGATATGTTGTTGCAACTAACCCCCCACCACAAAAAAAAAAAAAAAAAAAAAAACCCAAATAGAGAGAAAACAAGGAAAAAGAAATATGAAAATGCTCGCATCTTATATTTTGTAGGTTTTAGAAATTGGGCACTGTGTTTAATTAGTCTAGTTTAAATTTCTCTGCATGAACACACCGTTAAATGCTTGTGATTTCTCTCTCTCTCTCTCTCTCTCTCTCTCTCTCTCTCTCTCTCTCTCTCTCTCTCTCTCTTTCTCTTTCTCTCTTTCTCCCTGTCTCTCACTGTCTGTCTGTCTTTCAGTCTGTCTCTCTCTATAGATATTTACCTATCCCTCCGCACGAGCAGGATACGACACAAGGTCAATTTCTTAAGCGGAGTTCAACAGGTTTGAATTCAGAGTTTTCCTTCTCCTAGAACGGTTGCCTAACCGAGGTTAAAGAGTTCAGTCTGCCCTACTATTTACCCCTAGCTGGAGGGAGAGTTGGATTCGTATTTCCCAAGGCTGTTAGCGCAAAGTGAAATGCAATTACCAGGTCTATATATATAGAGAGACGGATTATAAGGATACTATATTTATAAGTAAACAGTGCTCAATATCGTGGATATATATGTATGTATTTAAAGAGATAGACAATATGGATATTTTATAAGTAAATTGCGCTCAATATCGTATATATATATATATATATATATTATATATAATATATATATATATATTATATATATATATATAATATATATATATATATATATATATATATATATATATATATATATATATATATTGATAAATAGATAGACAATATGGATACTATATCTATCAGTAAACAGTTCTCAAAATCGTGGAGAGAGCATTTATATCTAAGGTTGTGTGTGTGTGTGTGTGTGTGTGTGTTGTGTGTGTGTGTGTATATGTGTGTGTGTGTGCGTGTGTGTGTGTGTGTGTGTGTGCGTGTGTGTTTTTTGGGGGATTTTAGGAGTTGGCAATTGCACTGCTTGCAATTGTACCCTTTTCAAAGATATGGATTTTAATAGGCCCTATTATGTCACAGGAGTCTGTGAGCATAACCCTTTTTATTGACTGCTGCACCCGGATTTATTTTTGTTTACCGAAGAGTGAGAGTGTTTCCACAGCATAGATCATCATTACGACTCATGCTTGTAGTGGTTACCCCATGTTTAAACCTTTTTTATTTACTAAAACATGTTTCTCGAGGCACATAACACATTCTTCTGTAAATTCATTTTACAGCCACCAAAAGCAGACATACCCGTGTTCAAAACTGAAAAATAATTTTTCTCTGAATATTTGAGATGAGGCTTGATGATTAGTATTATCTGCGTTATTCGGACTATTGTCCCCATCTTCATTGTTATTTGTACAACGTTTCGGCCGATATGCCCTCCGGCCTTCTTCAGGTATTTCTTGTCGGACTCGGAGACCTTCTCGGACTCGGGGACCTTCTTTTCGAACTGTTAAAAATAATTGTGACTTTTTAAAAAGAAAGTATCTTAATTTATTAAATGATGTAGAATATATATATATATATATATATATATAATATATATATATATATATATATATAGGAGGAGTGAATGATTGAGTAGATTCGACAAAATGTGGTTGAAAATAGAGGAAATAGATATAACAAGACAACTAAATTCAATTGATATTTCACCTCAGTATTTAGCGAAACATTGTCAAAATTGATTGTGAAACAATATCGTGTTGTTATATCCACTTTTTCCTCTATTTTCAACCACACACACACACACACACACACACACACACACATATATATATATATATATATATATATATATATTGAGTATAGTACTGAATATAATCGAAAGATCGTTTATATCTAAATTAAGGTAGCGTGGCAATGGCTCTAGGTTACTGACAGCTTCGCCAGTATATATGTACGTGTGTGTGTGTGTACATATGTATGTAGATGGTAAGTAGACGGTATCAAGTGTTTCGACTATCCACCCTAACGATACGTGAAACGTCGAAACATCTGTGTATGGCTTATATTATATAATATATATATATATATATATATATATATAATATAATAATATTATTAGGAGATTATGTGCCTAATTAAGTCATACTTAATTTGTAAATTAATTAGTTATAATTAAATGAATTAGGCCTGCATATCAGTTTAAATGTAAGGCATAAACAAATCGAGAAAAGGTCAGTCTCTGTATGTACATTTCAGCCTATTAGGCCTCACCAGCAGAGCTGGGTTAACCAGATTTCTCGTTAATTATAACTAATTAATTTTCAAATTGGTATGACTTCAATTAAGCACATAATCTCCTAACAATTGTCGGCTATCGCCATCTCAAACAGATTTTTTGTCTACTTCACACACACACACACACATATATATATATATATATATATATATAATATATATATATATATATATATATAAATGGTTGTCCAACCCTCTGTGTGCGTGCGTACCACCCAAAAGAAAGCCCTTAGATTTTTATCTTTATTTACCATCCTAGGACGTCGTTAAAATATCTTATGACTGTCATCACCTGACCTAATTAGGCAAGACTCTTGGCCGTTAATTATCAAAGCAGATCCTCAATCCTCAGAGTCCTTTGTCAGCACCTACAGAAAAATAATTATGGGAATACCCCAAAATTGTAGGGGCCAGTCGTGTAATGGTTATCGTCTTAAGAAATGGGCACGGAGGCCTCAGTTCAAATCCCCGAAAGATAGACCTTGTGTCACAGCTTACCCGTGCGGAGAGGTTGGTAAATACATGGTAAATAAGGTAATCTGATATTTAACCCAACAATTGAAATTAATAAATTTGGGAAATAAAAGATTCGGGTAGGGGTTAAAACCGTGCAAACTGTGTTTTTGAGTTTGGTTTGGTTTGGTTTTACGGCATATCAACCTCAGTGGGTCATTTAATGCCGATAAAGTTTTGAAATATATCAATTCTTAATGGATAATACATTTTTTTTATAAATGTATTTTTCTATTTAACCCATAGATGGAGCCCTAACAGGTACTACCACTCCGGGTCAGAGTGGACCAGGGAGCAATGGTGATGAAGGGGTGCTCCACATTCCACAAACCTCCAGAACTGGAACCTCACCATCAGATAGAGTTTAACGTCATTCCCAGGACATGTAGACACGCAGCCACCGCCTTCTAGCACCCATATGAAAAAGGGCAATAGTTGGGAAAATCATATAGGTGCTAGGGCTTGACGTGACCAGCCGATTGATCGGAGGGGGCCTCTCCGACCGCCCGTCTATCCCAAGATAGGATCAAAGTGGAGTATTGCAAGTCATGAACTGCTCATCCACCTGGGCTCTATCCTTAAGCATCACGGGTCGCCACCCACGGCCAACAGGTGGCCCCATTGGGGGAGTCTTACCCCTCTGCAGAGGTACAGTCGGTGCATTCTAACGCCCCACCGACAGGGCGGGCAAACTGTGGTACAATTAGGTTAAGTTTGTCTTTTTCTAAAATTTGAGGTACGAGCGAACTTCAGATACGCTTATGCTGATATATTCCCTATGACAAAGAAAATTATTTATAAAAGAATAAGCAGTAAAACATATTACTGCACATAATTCATTGCATTCTATCTTATTATGTTTTTATACAATACAGTGCTAATTTTCTTATTTACAAAAACGTAACAAAAATATTCTTTTGGTGGGGGAATGGAACGCATTAAAAGCAATTCAGTTTATTTCAATGGGCAACATTGATTTGATATACGAGGAGATGTGCTCACGAGAGAATTAAACTCGTAAGATTCTCTATATATAGTGCTAATTAAAGGTTTCACTATATATATATATATATATATATATATATATATATATATATATATTATGGACTCTCTCATCGATTTTCGACGCATGGGGTTCACACACACAATGAACACCCACACAGTGATTTGTTTATAGTGGTGAAGGCTTGTGTTGGACCATCCACACTTTTTGGCACAGTCGATTGGAAAGAATTGGTGCACCAAGGGTTGCCACAAACCCAATCAACGACCGACCCCAGGAATTTTGAATTCAGAGTTATCCATCTCCTAGACTGGTTACCTACTCAAGGCTGAAGAGCCCAGTCTGCCCTACTATTTAACCCATAGCTGGAGGGAGAATATATGGATTCATACCTTTCCCAAGGGTATTAGCGCTATGTGAAATGACAACAGCTTCGTCTAGGAATTGAACTCGAATCGACGAGTCCATTTCCCACGACTCTAACCTAATATCTAATATATCACACACACAACACACACAGAGGAGAGGAGAGAGAGAGAGAGAGAGAGAGAGAGAGAGAGAGTGAGAGAGAGAGAGAGAGAGAGAGAGAGAGAGAGAATTCGTGTGTTCAGCAGGACTTTGCAAGAGTGATTGTCAACTGGGACGTATGCCGATAGAGGGTGACAAAGAGAGACAGACAGACAGACAGATAGATAGATAGATAGACAGAGAGAGAGAGACATATTCAGAAAAAAGAAAGAGAAAGATAGTAAGAGAGAAAGAGAGAGAGAGAGAGAGAGAGAGAGAGAGAGAGAGAGAGAGAGAGAGGAGAGTCGAGGGAATTCGTTTGTTCACCATGTCTTGATGATGATGATGATGATGATGAGAAGAAGAAGAAGAAGAAGAAGAAGAAGAAGAAGAAGAAGAAGAAGAAGAAGAAGAAGAAGAAGAAGAAGAAGGAAGAAGACAGATCCGTTCCAGATATTAAAAAGCAATATAATCTATAGAGGGTAGCCTTTTTCTTTGTAAATTGTTTTTATTGTTTTTTTTTTTTTTAGGGGTTTATTTTTCATGAACGATTTTGTTTGTCATTAAATTGGTAAGAATATTTCTTGTCACAGCGGGGCGTTATCCAATAAATATCCACTTGAAAGCGGCAAATTGTGTGTGTCGTTTGTAAATTTGTTCTTCTTCCCGTTTTTCTATCTCACTTGTTTCTGTGACAGTGAATTAGGAAAAAACGTTTTATAAGAATTAATGATTAGAATATTTTAGAGTTCTCAACACTCAAATAGATGTAAAGTGCGGCGGATTTATTTTTCCTATTTCACGCTGTTTGTTCAAGCGGTCGAACAGCGTTCTGATAAAATCAACAGTAATAGAAGGTAATAAAAGTAATAATAGGCAAACTGATTCCTGCAAATATTTAAGGAAATATCTCAAGAATCTTCCGAGGATATAAAACAAAGATGTAAAGGGGCGAAGAGGAAGAATTTGCAGATGGTCTATTATATTTTCCGTATGGCCTATTCATTAAAGGTTCCATGACCAAAATGTTTAAGGCGACGCGTTTGAAAGCTATCGTACTAAAACGAAAAGAAAGTAACGCAGAATGCTTCGAGCTATATATATATATATATATATATATATATATATATATATATATAATATATATATATATATATATACTAGCAAATATATGCACCCTCCGGTGCAAGTATTTAAGTTTTAATGTAATAAAATATTGTATTAAATTAGAAAGGCTAATAAAGACTAATAAAACTAAATAAGAATACAAATAAAACTAAATAGAATGCAAATAAAAAGATTTGAAACAGAGGGAGTATAATAAAAGATTTGAAACAGAGGGAGTATGATAAAAGATTTGAAACAGAGGGAGTATAATAAAAAATGGAACAACTGAAACTTACTCTTCCATCACTCTCGTCTTTCATTGTTATTAATTCTAATTTAAGTATTTAGTTATAAGAGGAAGTAAAGAATAAAATGACAGTTATTTTATCTTGTTAATGGATTTCATTTAAGATTCATTGAAGAGATTTTTGCTTATATTCATTAAAATAAAACCAAACAGTTAGAAATCAATAATACTAAGCACATATTTATTAACTTCGATTTTTTAATATTAATATGCAAAATAGCCTTCTCGTCCACACTGTAAACCGCTATTTTGTTGTATATATAAATATAATTGCATTATGTAGACATAGTTAACAGTATTAATAATGTAAGACAATTTTATTAATAATTGAGGTTTAGATAAAAATAAATTCATGGAGAAAGTGATGTCAATAACTAAGAGAATTGTGACTTGAGTAGGAATATAATTTCGGTTACAGACAGAAAAACACACAATCTCCATTATAATAAGATATATATATATATATATATATATATATATATATATATATATATATGAAGTGGTCAAACAATGTGTTTGAAATGGCGAAGGCCGACAATTTTTGGGGAGATTATGTGCTTAATTAAAGTCATACCTAATTAGTTAATTGATTAATTATAATTAAATGAATTAAAGCGATATGCACGCCTAATTAATTATAATTGATTAATTAACAAATTAGGTATGACTTTAATTAAGAACATAATCTCTCCCCCCAAATATATATATATATATATATATATATATATATATATATATGAGTTAAGAGTAAGGAAATGAATCCGACGGTATATGTATAGATAAAAAACAAATTAAAAACATGCTCTGATGATGATTTTTATAAATCGAAATATTGTTCCATATTAGCTATGAAAATGATATAAAATATTTTCTTTTTAACAGCATTGTGTGTTTTCATACCCTTTTATCTATACATATATATATATTATATAAAAAAGACCCAGGAAAAAGCTCCAACCGCATCAGCGTGGATATTGCAATCCTACAATGTGACATCAAACCGACAAAGTCTAGTGGTATCGTGCGATACTGCTGCGGTGCTCTGAGTTAGTGGTAATGCTGCTTTGGCCCCGAAACTATGCCTGAACCCAGAGCCATTATCTGATGAAGGCTTTGCTGGTGGAAATACTAATGTGTAAATAGCAGTCATTGTTTTGAGATCATTGAGGTTTCAATGGCTGACCTAGTTCAGGCTACGTCCTTGAATGATATCGTGCAGATCTGTAAATGAAGAAGCGGCATAATTACACTAGATGTGTTTCGAGTAATCATTGGGGTTACCATGACCAAACTGGTTAAGCTGGCGTCCTTGACAGATAAACCAGAGAATTGCGAACGAACGAGCGGTAGAATAACTAGAGTTTTCTGCTTCGAGTAAACTTATAGTTTTCCGTGGCTGAAGAGATAATGGTAATGTCCTTGAAAGACATCGGAAAGGATGTAGTAAGAGAGTGACTAAAGATTTGTGTGTTTCTTAATAAATGGAATTTCGATGATCGTAGTGGTTAAGCGACGTCCTTGAAATACATCGTAGAATATCACAAATAAAGGAGTGTCAGAATGACTAGAGCTTTATATTCCGAATTAACTTTGAAGTTTCCATGGTTGAAAAGGTTAAAGTGACGTCCTTGAAAGATATCGTAGAAAATTGTAAAAAAAAATGGTGGAGAATGTCAGTAGATTTGTTATATAGATCAGTGTTTCGAGTAGTCACTGAGGTTACCGTGGTCGAAATGGTTCAAGGGACGTCCGTGAAATATATCGTAGAGAAAGAGAAAGAATTACGTAGGTTTGTGTTTCGAGAAATTATTGGGGTTCCCATGGCCAAAATATTTAATTCGGTGTTCTTAAAATGTATCGGAGAGAATCAGAAATGAACGAGAGGCGGAACGACTAGAGATTTCTGCTCCGAGTAATGTTTGAGTTTTCCATGACTGAAGAGGTTTAAGCGACGTCCTTGATAGATGTTCCAAAGGCAATAAACTGACCCCATAAAAAAACCATACCCCACAAACTAAACCCATCCCTCCTTTTTTCACTTCCCCTCTCTATTCCACACAACCCTCTCCTCTTCCCATTCCTTACCGGCACCAAAAAATTAAATTAAATTAATTTAAAAATTAAAAAATAAATTACCTTTTCAGTATAAAAGCAGAATGTAAACGCACTTGTCTCAAAATAAATTCTGAGGAAGCCTCAACTAAAACCCTTGTCGAAATATCAACTGAATTTCGTTACTGTGTTGTTATATCCACTTTTCCCTCTATTTTCAACTAGATTTTGTCGGATTTATTCAATCCTTCACTCCTCATATTCATAGGAGTATTTACTTCTTTATTTCTGATTCTCACGCCGGTTGATCTCGTGATTGAAGAGTTTCCATGACTGAAGAGGTTATAGTCACGTCTTGAAATTCCTTGTAGAGGATTGCAAAGGAAGGAGCATCAGAATAAATAGATGTTTGTGCTCGGCGTAATCATTGAGGTTTCCATGACAGGAGAGGTTAAATCGACGTCCTTGAAAGATGTCGTAATGAATAGCATATTCATTGGAGTATCCGCTTCTTTATTTCTGATTCTCCCGACGGTTGATCTCGTAATTGAAGAGTTTATCTTCCAACAGAGTTTTGACATCCCTAACAGCAATAAGATGAAGTAAAACCAATAAAAAAAACCGTAATAATAGTGAAATAATCCCATGCACTAATGGCTTTGTTACGTATAAAAGTTCGCTATCCGTCTGCTCTGCGCATATGCCGATTGGAGTGGACAGCATTGCAACGATTTACCGCTGCATTAGATTAATTAGTAGCTAAAATAAAAAGTAATTTATTGTTCCAACCATTAGAATCATTACAGCAGAGAGGAGATGATGGCAATCAGTGAGGCAGCGTCCAACCTTTTAGACTAATTAGATCATGGCCAATTCTTTCCAACTGCTGTTACATTTATGTAGATTCCGACCAACTAACTCCACATAATGTTCCCATTTTGCAGTTGGGTAGCAACATGGTTGCGTCAATAGAATTAACTATATATAACGGGAATGGGTACTACTACTACTACTACTACTAACTACTACTACTAATAATAATAATAATAATAATAATAATGAATAATAATTTTACTGCTAATAATAATAATAATAATATAATAATATATAATAATAAGCGAAATTGATAAGACCCAACAAAATAGTAAAATGTAGACTTTGCGGGAATAGAGATGAGACTGTAGATCAAATATACTCTGCGAATGTAGCAAACTAGCAGACGAGAAATACAAAACTAGACACGACTGGGTTGGGAAGGTGATCCACTGGGAATTATGCAAAAAATTTAATTTTGACCATGAAAACAATGGTATATGCATAAACCAGAATCTGTTCTTGAGAACGAAACGCATAAAATTCTCTGGGGACTTTGAAATAAAACGGATCACCTTATCCCAGCAAGATGACCAGACCTAGTGTTGATAAACAAAAAAGAAAGAACTTATCAACTGGTGGATTTTGCAGTTCCAGCATATCACAGGGAAAATGAAAAAATGGACAAATATCTGGATCTTGCCAGAGAACTGAAAAAGTTATGGAATATGAAAGTGAAAGTTATACCAATTGTAGTTGGTGCACTTGGAACGGTCCCAAAAGGATTGGAAAAGGGTTTGGAAAGTTTGGAAATCAGAGGAAGAATTGAAACCATTCAGAACACTGGACTGCTGCAATCTGCCAGAATAGTCAGAAGAGTCCTGGAGACCTGAGGAGACTTGCTGTCACTCAGACTCCAGTGAAAGTCCATCAGCTAACACTGATGTGAAAACTTAAAAGGGGTAAATAATAATAATAATAACAATAATAATAATAATAATAATAATAATAATCACCCGATCCCAGCCAGGAGACCAGGCCTAGTGTTGATTAACAAAAAAAAAACAGAGAACGCGTCCCAGCAGATCACAAGATGAAGCTGAAGAAAAATGAAAAGATGAGTAAATACCTGGACCTTGCCAGAGAATTGAAAAATGTGTGGAACATGAGAGTGAAAGTGATACCAATTGTAGTTGGTGCACTTGGAACGGTCCCAATGAACATGGAAAAAACACTGGAGGATCTAGAAATGAGAGGAAGAATTGAGACCATCCAGACTACTGCACTGCTGCAATCGGCTAGAATACTCAGAACAGTCCTGGAGACCTGAGGAGACTTGTTGTCACTCAAACTCCAGTGAAATGCCATCAGCTAATGCTGATGTGAAAAACTCAAAAGGAGTGAAAATAATAATAATAATAATAATAATAATAATAATAATAATAATAATAATAATAATAATAATAAGCAAAGAAAGATTACTCATGGCAGCCAACAACAGCAGATGTAATATATGGACGAACAGAAAAACAATGAATACTATAAAACAAAGATGGAAAGAAAAACAATTATATGGATACTTCAAACGACTAATCAGGGAGGTTGCACATGAAAAGACGTGGACATGATTAAGAAGAGGAAACCTCAAGAGATAAAATGAATAACTAATAATTGTTGCACAAGACAATGCCATAACAACAAATTATATTAAAGCAAAAACTGATAAGACTCAGCAAAACAGTAAATGTAGATTCTGCGGTGAAAGAGATGAGACTAAAAACCATCTATTAAGTTAATGTAGCAAACTAGCACAATGGGAATACAAAGCTAGGCATGACTGGGTTGGGAAGGGGATACACTGGGAATTATGCAAATAGTTAAATTTTGACCATACAACAAAATGGCATATGCATAAACCAGAATTTGTTCTTGAGAATGAAACGCAGGAAATTGTCTGGAACCTTGAGATAAAGACGGATGATCCCATCCCAGCCAGGAGACCAGACCTAGTGTTGATTAACAAAAAATAAAAATAAGAAAAAATAAAGAGAACGTGCCCAACTGGTGGAGTTCCAGCAGATCACAAGGTGAAGTTGAAAGAAGACGAAAAGATGGAAAAATACCTGAACCTTGCCATAGAATTGAAAAAAGCTGTGGAATATGAGGTGAAAGTGATACAAATTGTAGTTGGTGCACTTTGAACGGTAAAAAAAAACTTGGAAAAAAGATTTGCATTGCTGAAATCGGCAAGAATACTCAGAGGAATCCTGGAGACCTGAGGAGATTTTGTTGTCTTTCAGATTCCAGTGAAAGATCATCAGCTAATGCTGGTGTAAAACTCACAAGGAGTTAAAATAATAATAATGCAATATATGGAAAAAGAAAGAACGTAACAGAAAACCGAATGGAGTCGTAAGATATATCTTTTGAATGCGTATAGGGTGGTAGTCAGTGATGCACTATCTTCATTGTCGATTACGGGTTCTTGTGCATTATATCGGCTCCGATAGCAACCCAACTTGAATCCAGCATCTTCAAGTTGCCACCCTGTAAGCTACGTGTTGCTAGTCTTGACATTTTTTAACAGTCAGTGTGAGCCAATGAAAAATCCCATCCCCACTACTATTTATATATAATGGATAAATTACATGAAAAAAAAATGATTGCAACGACTTGAAGAAGGTCCCGGGACCGACATTACATCTGGAATCTCTAAGAGCAATTCGTATACATGGATTCTGGTTATGTCCATCTACAACCGATCGGTTTGGTATATGAGTAAATGTCTACACGGAGCAAAGATACCCAAATAGATGACTAAAAGGAAAACTAACCTGATACTCAGTAATTATGATGTCGAAAATTCTAGCCGCACAAATAAATGAAGAGATATATTAGTTGCTTGCATGCCACGGACTATTTCCGGAAGAACAGAAAGAATGCTGGAGGCTAAGAGGATCAAGATGCCCTACAATACATAGATCAGTACATTCTTAAGTAGGTCAAAACAAAGCAGAAAAATGTAGGCATGGTATGAATAGACTATAGAAAAGGGTTAAATCGAACTTAACGGACCTAAATTCCACCATCGTATGTCACCCCGCCGAAAGAAAAAAAATAGCAAAAATCAAGGAATTAACCGAATTTAATGAAATTTTCAGTGTTGTTATATTAATTAATGAAAAATATAATGCACCAGTTATTTTATTTAAAAACTTTTACATTTTTTCAGCTCAGTTAACTTTGGACCACGTATCTTTGAGAATTACGCGTCAAAGATACCTTCGATTTAACAGATAAAAGGCTAAGATATGCATCGATAATGCTTGGATAATTGAATATTAAAAAATGCAAAAGATATCCGACTCAGACATAAACTTCATCACAGACGCCATTGATAAAATGCAAAGTAGAATTAACAGCAGGACGACGAATCGTAGCAGAGGTGAACATTTAAAGAGGAGTCTTCCGGGGATATTCACTCTCGTATATACTCGTATACTCTTTCTATAGAAATGGTGCTACTAAATTAAATACTTAGGAAATGAACAGCGGGCTATAAATTAACAAAGTCTCTAAAGTTAATACTTATGTACATAGCAGATGTCAACATTTTTGCCAAAAATAAGAAAGAGATGGAAACCCTTGTAAAGACCATCTATACATATATAAAGGGCAGTTGTGTGTATATATGTATGTCGGGCTGAAATTACAAAATAAAACAATTAACGACAACGTCAATATATATATATATATATATATATATATATATATATATATGAGAGTGAGTAGATAAACAATGTTCTTATTTGATATGTCTTTTAGCCGACAATTTTTGGAGGATATGTGCTTAATTGAAGTCATAATTAGTAAATAATTCATGAATTTAGGCGGGCATATATGTTCAAATGTAGGGCTAAGCAAATCGAGAAAATGTAAATTCCTGAAGAATCTGGGATTGGCCAGCTGGTGTAGTGGTTAGAACCCCCGCCTGTCAGCTCGGCAGTCAAGGTTCCAAGTCACACACGGAGCAGTCTCCCATGTCTATAATCTTACTGATGAGACCTAATAGTTCGAAATGTACATTCAGGGATTGACATTTTCTCGATTTGTTTAGCCTTACATTTGAACATATATCCCGCCTAAATTCATTAATTATTAACTAATTAATTTTCAAAATTAGGTACGACTTCAATTAAGCACAAATGCTGATGATGAAGCTCATGCTTCGAAATCGATAAGAAAAAAATAACATCTTTTTGTTTTTTATTTTTCATACGCATTGTACTGGCCTTCAATATATATATTATATATATATAATATATATATATATATATATAATATATATATGCACTATCACTCGTTCTTGCTTTTGAGCAAAAATAATGAAGATTTGATTTTTATTCCTACAGATAATCAAACATTAAACTTTAAATGATAACAGCATGGAATTCTTTTTTGTATTAAATATTTCAAATAGTAGACATTAATTTTTCTTTTCATGGTGGCTAGATCAACGCAAGATCTTTTTGTACGTAAGGGTTTTAATGGTGCTTCCTGCAAGGGACCAACTCGCGATTCAGGAATAATGGATCTGCGAGACTAAGTCTTTTACTCTCACCAGGCGACGCCGGTAGCCACTTCTAGTAAGAATATAAAGCCAGGATATAAGAATGGTATTTGGGATGAAAAAGTGTACCATGCTCATGATGAAAAGGGAAAAAGAGAAATAAGGAAGGAATATAACTACCGAATCAGGAAAATATAAGAACTCTTTTAGAAAAAGAGAATTACAAGACTTTGGGAATATTGGAAGTGGACACCATCAAACAAACAGAGATGGACACAAAAACGAATGTTAATCTATCTCTATATATAGTTGGTGTATATTTATGTCCGGGGGGAACTACAAAAAAAAGCATTAACGACAAAGTAAATATATATACACATTAAATATCACCAGAGTTTGCATTTTGCGCAAAAAATTGTTAAGATTTGATTTATATTCGTAAAAGTAATTAAAAATAAATTTGAATAGTAAGAGCATGGTATATATATATATATATATATATATATATATATATATATATATTATATATATATATTTGGCATTTGATATATTTAATAAATTTTTTTTCAGAGTATCAGCATGGGGTTTATTTTTTTTTTTGGGGGGGGGTGTCTTATTTTCTGACGTCCCTCTAAGCCCGATCAACGCAAGGTCTTTTTTACATTTGGATTTTAATGGGGCATCATGTGAGGATCCAACTCGTGATTCAGTAATAAAGGATCTTCGAGATTAACTTTTTGCATCCTCACATCTACCCAGGCGACGCCGGGTAGCTGCTTCTAGTCACATAAAAAATCAGAAAAATATAAGAACTCTTTTAGAAAAAGAGAATTACGAGCCTTTGGGAATATTGGAAGTGGACACCATCAAACAAACAGAGATGAAAGAAAAAGCGAGAAAGGAGTTCCACAGTAAAAAAAGAAAACTTTTGGAAACCATGCCCTGTAGCAGAAATCTTCCCAAGGGAATAAACACCTGTGCTGATTCTATTGTAAGATACTCTTTGCTATTTTTAAAATGGTCAAAAGAGGTACTGTGACCACAAGACAAAAAAAGATTATGCCTATGCACAAAACATTACAACTAATAAATTACGCGATAATAGAAAAAACACAACGTAATAGCAATTGTAGGATGGATGTGTGGACACAAAGACGAATGTTTATCTATCTATGTATATGGTTGGTGTATATGTATGTCCGGAGGAAACTATGAAAATATGACAATTAATGACAAAGTAAATATATATACACATTCTCTATCACCAGTTTGCATTTTGCGCAAAAAATTGTTAAGATTTGATTATATTCGTAAAAGTAATTAGAAAATAAAATTTAAATAGTAAGAGCATGGTATATATATATATATATATATATATATATATATATATATATATAATATATATATGAGAGTAAATATGGAAATAAATCCGACAATATTAAGAAATTTGAAAAAACAAGTGTTCCAAAAATAAGATCAATTTATTTATCGACGCTTAAACGTTTCGGTTTCTTTAAACCTTCATCAGGATGTATTATGGGGTGAAGAAATTGATGGATATTTTATATGTTTTTATGTCATCTATAAAACATCCATCGATTTCTTCACCTCATAATACATCTTGATGAAGGTTTAAAGAAACCGAAACGTTTAAGCGTCGATAAATAAATTCATCTTCTTTTTGGAACACTTGTTTTTTTCAAATTTCTTAATATATATATATATATATATATATATATATATATATATATATATATATATGCTGATGAGGCCTAATAGGCCGAAATGTACATACAGAGATTGATTTTTCTCGATTTGTTTAGCCATACATTTAATAGGTATTCCCGCCTAATTCATTATTAATTAATTAATTTTCAAAATTAGGTACGACTCCAATTAAGCACTTATTCTCCCAAAAATTATCGGCAAAAAGCCATTCCAAAACAAACCGTGTTTACAATATATATATATATATATATACATATATATATATATATATATATATATATATATATATATATATATATTTGGCATTTGATATATTGAATAATTTTTTTTCAGAGAGTCGGCGTGTTATTTTTTTTTGTCTTTTTTTCTGATGTCCCACTAAGACGGATCAACGCAAGGTCTTTTTTACATCGGGATTTTAATGGGGCATCATGTGAGGATCCAACTCGTGGGTCAGTAATAAAGGATCTTCGTGATTAACTTTTTGCATCCTCACATCTACCCAGGCGACGCCGGGTAGCTGCTTCTAGTCTCATAATAAATAAATATAGCCAAAAGGTTTTAATGTTTATTTTTATATAAAGGATATTTTCTTTGGCGTAATAAATGTGGAGACTCAAACGTTTTCGTTAACTTATTAAGATAAGCGTATCTGATGCTCGCTCGTGCCTCAAATTTTAGCTAAAAAAAAAACAAAGCAAAAAATCGATCGAATGACAGGTCGAAATTTGGAAAACTTGTGAGTTGGGGTGCTCGTAAGTTAAGGTACACTTATATATATATATATATATTATATATATATATATATATATATATATATATCCACAAATCCATTAATAATGGAGATTTGCTTCCGGTTTTTGTCTATAACAAAAATTACGTCATTGCTTACATCACATTACCCAAAATCGTCATAACATAGAATAAAATTTATTCTACGATTTTTGGCATGTTCAAATTTTGAGTCTATTTTTTCAATTAATACACCCAAAATTTGAACATTGCAACATTAGACAGTCCTGATTGTTTTTTTTTTAAACAAGTTTTAATAAATACATGACTGGTATTAAATATCTATAAATAGTTTGTTTTATTTTTATACATATTTAAAGTTTACATTTCAAATTGTTTTATTTTTTAATCCTTTAATGAATTTGATGATTTTACTTACTTAGGGTACAAACTCGCTGACATTAAACTTTTTATTACCAGACAATATGTTTCAAAAATCTATTTTTACATCGCCCAGTGGGCGTTTTTATTTTGTACTAGTAAAAATAAAAAAAATGTTTGAGAATAAGTCACTGAACGGGTCAGGATCTTCTAAGCCAGGGATCACCAAACTTTTTTTCACGGTTTTTGAAAAACTAACGAGTGCACAGAAGGAAAGCTGTGAGAAAAAGATGTAAAACAAAATGTATCTTTCCATGTTATATTCATAAGGGGGGGGGGGGCGTAAGATACACAACACAAATTTATATTCAAAACGTTATCAAAGAACGCAACATTAGCAGAAAGGTTTAGAGGGATTTGTGCAACTGTATTCAAGTACCGTCGGTGGGCCTGATAAAATGCTTTTGCGGGCCGGATCCACCCCGCGGGTCGTAGTTTGGTGACTCCTGTTCTGACACAGCAGCAGCATAACCAGATTTATAATACCAAAATGATGCAGTGATAAGCACACCTACTTAAATGCATCTTGATGGCACCAGGTCATGAATCATCGGGAATCCCGACAACTAATTCTTATGTAGTTAATCAGGTGATCAATTATTACATTAAATTATAAGGAGTGCAACGGATTAGAGTCTAAGCAGAAACTGTGTATATTTCTAGGAAAGCGAAAACACTGACGGGCTGGTTGAGAGAAGGAGAGCGAGAGAGAGAGAGAGAGAGGAAGACAGAGAAAGAAAGAAAGAAAGAAAGAGAGGCCAAGAGAGAGAGAGAGAGAGAGAGAGAAAGGGAGAGAGAGAGAGAGGGAGAGAGAGAGAAAGGAGAGAGAGAGAGAGAGAGAGGGAGAGAGAGAGAGAGAGATCTTTTAAATTTTTAATTGCTGCATTTTAATATATGTATTATGGTCCTCTAAAAGTAAGTATTCTTTTATCAACCCCCCCCCCTCTCTCTCTCTCTCTCTCTCTCTATTTCACGGGCTGGTCGAGAGAGGGAGACAGGGGGATAAAGAGAAAGAGAAAGAGAGAGAGAGGGAGAGAGATAGAGAAAGAGAAAGAGAGTAGAGAGAAAAAGAGAAAGAGAAAGAGAGAGTAGAGAGAGAGAGAGAAAGGATGAGAGGCAAATAGAGAGAGGGGGTGAGAGAGAGTGAGAGAAAGAGAAAGAGAAAGAGAGAGATAGTGAAGAGAGAGAGAGAGAAAGAGAAAGAGAAAGAGAGAGATAGTGGGGAGAGAGAGAAAGAGAAGAGAGTGAGAGAAAAAAGAGAAAGAGAGAGTAGAGAGAGAGAGTAGAGAGAGAGAGAAAGGATGAGAGGCAAAGAGAGAGATAGTGAAGAGAGAGAGAAATAGAAAGAGAAAGAGAGAGATAGTGGAGAGAGAGAGAGAAAGAGAAAGAGAGTAGAGAGAAAAAGAGAAAGAGAAAGAGAGAGTAGTGAGAGAGAGAGAATGAGAGGCAGATAGAGAGAGTGAGTAAGAGAGAGAAAGAGAGAGAAAGAGAAAGAGGCAGAAAGATAGTGGAGAAAGAAAGAAAGAAAAAGAGAGTGTAGAGAGAGAAAGAGAAAGAGAGAGTAGAGAGAGAGAGAGACAGAGAAAGGATGAGAGGCAGATAGAGAGAGGGGGTGAAAGAGAGAGAAAAAGAGTGAGATAAAGAGAAAGAGAAAGAGAGAGAAAGATAGTGGTGAGAGAGAGA
>CM042160.1:8317940-8335530 GCA_023376005.1 Doryteuthis pealeii
CTTTCTCTCTCTCTCTCTCTCTCTCTCTCTCTCTCTCTCTGTCCTCACTCTCTCTGTCCCTCACTCTCTTCTCTCTGTCCCTCACTCTCTCTCTCTCTCTTTCTCTCTGTCCATCACTCTCTCTCCCTCTCTCTCTTTCTACCCCCCTCTCTCTCTCTCTGTGCGTGCGTATATGTATGTGTTTGTGTGTATGTGTATATATTAGTGTATTTACCATTATTTTGTGCCTCTCTCAATGTATCTGTGTATCTATCTTTATATCTTGTATTTTCCTTTATAAATACATTGCAGCCTCTCCTAGAGTATCTATCTATCTATCTATCTATCTATGTCGTTTACAGATATAATCCTGCCCCTCTCTCTCCCCCCCTCTCTCTCTCTCTCTCTCTCTCTCTATATATATATATATATATATATATGTGTGTGTGTGTGTGTGTGTATGTGCATGTGTGTGTGAGTGTGTATGTGCATATATTAGTGTTTTTACCTCTATTTTGTGCCTCTTTCAATGTATCTGTGTATCTATCTATCTATCTTTCCATCTGTCTGTCTGTGAGTCTATTACTGTATCTATCAATCTATCTATCACTGTCGTTCAAAGATATATTGCTCTTTCTCTTTCTCTCTCTCTCTCTCTCTCTCCCTCACTCTCTCTCTCTCTCTCTGTCTGTGTGTGCGTATATGTATGTGTATATATTAGTGTCTTTACCTTTATTTTGTGCCTTTCTCAATGTATCTGTGTATCTATCTGTATATCTTTTATTTTCTTTATAAATACATTGCAGCCTCTCCTAGAGTATCTGTCTATCTATCTATCTATCTCTGTCTATTACTGTATTTTATATATTTATTGTGATCCCTCTAAAAGTAAATATCTTTCTATGAATCCTCTATCTATCAATCTATTTGTCTCGTTTACATATCTATCTATCTATCTATCTATTCGAATGTAAGACTAAACAAATCGAGAAAAATCAATCATTGTATGTACATTTCGGCCTATTAGGCCTCATCAGCAGAGCTATAGAGAGGAAGACCGCCTTGTGCATGATTCGAAACCTGACAGTCAAGCTGACAGGCGAGGACCGTAACCCCTACACTAACCGGACTTTCTTTTTATTTAGAAGTAGGTATTATTCCTCTTATAGTGACTTTTTCTACACGACAGTATGAGAAGTAAATACACAAACGATGTGTTTTTGATATGGCTTTTTTTAGCCGACAATTTTTATCTATCTGTCTATCTATCTATCTATCTATCTATCTATTTCTATCGGTTACATATACCTGCCTGCATCTCTCATATTATCAATATATCTCTAACTATCTGTCGATTATTCATTGTCTATTCTCATCTGCCTATATTTATTTCTATCAGTTCATTTCCATATCTATCTATCTATCTGTCTACCTATCTATCTATCTCATCCTTTCCCACCGTATCTCTTTATCCACCAAAGTAATTTTACATCATTCTATCTATCTTTATATCTACCTGTCTGTTTATTACTGTATCTAATATTTGTATTACTACTCCTCTCATATCTTTCTATCAATCACTTATCAATCAATCTATCTTTCTATCTATATATCTGTGTCTTTTACATATGTCTTCCTGTATTTCTCAAATTATCTATCTATCTATCTATCTATCTATCTATCTATCACTGTCTTGATGTATCTCTTAAAGTATTTTCTAATCTATCTATCGGTCTGTCTGTCAGTTTGTTGATTATTCATTGTCAATTCACCTCTACCTATATTTATATCAGTTTATTTCCACGGCCATTTCTGTTTCTATTTCTCTCTCACTCACACTCTCTCTCTCTCTCTCTCTCTCTCTCTCTCTCTCTCTCTCTCTCTCTCTCTCACGCTTTCTTTCTGACATTCACCCCTATCTCTATCAACCAAAGTAGTATCTATCTATCTATCTATCTATCTTGAAAATATCTGCAAATGTCTCTCTCTCTCTCTCTCTCTCTCTCTCTCTCTTTCTCTCACACACACACACACACACACTCTCTCTCTCTCTCAATATCTCTCTCTATCTCTCTCTCCCTCTTTCTCACGTTTTCCCCTCCTATCTCTCTATCAACCAAAGTAGTATCTATCTATCTATCTATCTATCTGCAAATGTCTAGCCTCTACTAAAAGCAGATCGTCGCACTTATCTTAAAGTATTCTCTCTCTCTCTCACTCACTCTCTCTCTCTCTCTCTCTCTCTCTCTCTCTCTCTCTCTCTCTCTCTCTATCAACCAAAGTAGTATCTATCTATCTATTTATCTATCTATCTTGAAAATATCTGCAAATGTCTATACTCTACTAAAAGCAGATCGTCGCACTTATCTTAAAGTATTCTCTCTCTTTCTCTCTCACTCTCTCTCTCTCTCTCTCTCTCTCTCTCTCTCAACCAAAGTAGTATCTATCTATCTATCTATCTATCTATCTTGAAAATATCTGCAAATGTCTATCCTCTACTAAAAGCAGATCGTCGCACTTATCTTAAAGTATTTTCTCTCTCTCTCTCTCACTCTCACTCTCACTCTCTCTCTCTCTCCCTCTTTCTCACGTTTTCCCCTCCTCTCTATCAACCAATGTAGTATCTATCTATTTATCTATCTATCTATCTATCTTGAAAATATCTGCAAATGTCTATTCTCTACTAAAAGCAGATCGTCGCACTTACCTTAAAGTATTCTCTCTCTCTCTCTCTCCCACTCTCTCTCTCCCTCCCTCTCTCTCTCTCTCTCTCTCTCTCTTTCTCACGTTTTTCCTCTCCTATCTCTCTATCAACCAAAGTAGTATCTATCTATCTATCTATCTATCTTGAAAAATATCTACAAATGTCTATCCTCTACTTAAACTGAATCTTTCTGCAATTACCGCCTCATAAAACTTTATCCTTGCCAACGTCCATCTTCCGCCGCCTTCATCTCCCGCCACCTCCATCTTCCGCCGCCTCCATCTTCCCGCCACCTCCATCTCCGCCTTCATCTCCCGCCACCTCCATCTCCGCCGCCTTCATCTCCCGCCACCTCCATCTTCCGCCGCCCTCCATCTTCCCGCCGCCTTCATCTCCCGCCACCTCCTCCGCCGCCACCTCCATCTCCCGCCGCCTTCATCTCCCGCCACCTCATCTTCCGCCGCCATCTCCGCCATCTCCCGCCACCTCCATCTTCCGCCGCCTTCATCTCCCGCCACCTCCATCTTCCGCCGCTCCATCTCCGCCACCTCCATCTCCCGCCGCCGTCATCTCCCGCCACCTCCATCTTCCGCCGCCTCCATCTCCCGCCACCTCCATCTCCGCCGCCTTCATCTCCCGCCACCTCCATCTTCCGCCGCCTTCATCTCCCGCCACCTCCATCTTCCGCCGCCTCCATCTCCCGCCACCTCCATCTCCCGCCGCCTTCATCTCCCGCCACCTCCATCTTCCGCCGCCTCCATCTCCCGCCACCTCCATCTCCCGCCGCTTCCATCTCGCCGCCTTCATCCCGCCACCTCCATCTTCCGCCGCCTCCATCTCCCGCCACCTCCATCTCCCCGCCGCCTTCATCTCCCGCCACCTCCATCTTCCGCCGCCTTCATCTCCGCCACCTCCATCTTCCGCCGCCTCCATTGCATTTTAACAGTCTATGGTTTTTATGCACAACATTTCCTTCCCTAAAAGCAGTTAATTTTCTTCACTATTGTACGTTTTACCTATGTTTTCAATCTTACTTTCAGTACTCTTTATATTTCTTTACTTATAGGGCCGGGTTAGCTCAGTCGGTAGAGCGTTCGGCTATAAACCACAAGGTTCCTAGTCCGATACCGGCCCTCGCCAACTCAGCGTATGAGTAGCACAGGGATCTGTGCGGTAAAGTAAGGATGTGATGGTAGGTGTGGCGCTCCACCTCAGATGCTAAAACAATCTCCTTGGTCCAGCGCTAGTGAAAAGGGGATATACTCCCTCGCTGTATGGATTATACCGACATTAGGCCGCCCCGACGACTTTTTTTTTACTTACTTATTTAGTTGTGTATCTTCTGTATTTTTTTTTCTTCTGTTTTTTTTTCTCTGTTTTTTGGGGGGGGTTCTTTCTTTTAATCTTTCTTTTCTTTCTATCTTTCTTTCTTTCTTTCTGTTTTTCTTTTTTCTTTTCTTTCTGTCTTTCTTTCTTTTCTTTCTGTCTGTTCTTTTTCTTTCTTTCTTTTTTTTCTTTCTTTCTTTCTTCTTCTGTTTCTTCTTCTTTCTTTCTTTCTTCTTTCTTTTCTTTCTGTTTTTCTTTCTTTCTTTTCTTCTGTTTTTCTGTTTTTTTTCTTTCTTTCTTTCTTTCTTTCTTTCTGTTTTTCTTTTTTTCTTTTTTCTTTCTTTCTGTCTTTCTTCTTTCTTCTTTTTTCTTCTTTCTTTCTTTCTTTTCTTTTTTCTTTCTTTCTTTCTTTTCTTTCTGTCTTTTTTCTTTTCTGTTTTTTCTTTTTTTTCTTTCTTTCTTTCTTTCTGTCTTTCTTTTTTTTTCTTTTTTTCTGTTTTTCTTTCTGTCTTCTTTCTTCTTTCTTTCTTTCTGTTTTCTTTTTTTCTTTCTTTCTTTCTTTCTTTCTTCTTTCTGTTATTTCTTTTTTTCTTTCTTTCTTCTGTTTTTCTTTCTTTCTTTCTGTCTTTCTTTCTTTTTTTCTTTTTTCTGTTTTTCTTTCTGTCTTTCTTTCTTCTTTCTTTCTTTCTTTTTCTTTTTTTCTTTCTTTCTTTCTTTTCCTTCTGTTTTTTCTTTTTTTTTCTTTCTATCTTTTCTTTCTTTCTTTCTGTTTTCTTTTTTTCTTTCTTTCTGTTTCTTTCTTTCTTTCTTTCTGTTTTTCTGTTTTTCTTTCTTTCTTTCTTTCTGTTTTTCTTTTTTTCTTTCTTTCTTTCTTTCTTTCTGTTTTTCTTTCTTTTTTCTGTTTTTTCTTTCTTTTTTCTTTCTTCATACTTCTTTTTCATCCAGGTGCATTTGTTTCTATTTGCTTCCACTCTCTTTATCTTTTTTGTTACATTTCTTTCTTTCTTTCTTTCTTTCTTTCTTTCTATTTACTTTTTCTTTCGTTCTGTTTTTCTTTCTTCCTTTTCTTTCTTTCTTTGTATTACTTTTTTTATTCGGGGATTTTAATTTTGCTTCTCTGTTTTCTTCATTTTCTCTTCTTTCATTCATTCATTCTTTCTTTTCATTTCTTAATTTCTGGTTGTGTTTTTTTTTCTTTTTTTTTCTTTTTTTTCTTTCTTTGTACTTCTTCATTCAGTTATATCTAATGTTATTTGCTTCCACTCAATTTGTCTTTTTTCATTTCTTTCCTTTTTCCTTCTTTCTATCTATCTTTCTTTCTTTGTATCCTTTTGTATTCAAGGGATTTTAATTTTGTTTCTCTTTCAGTCTCTTTTTCTTTCTTTCTTTCTTTCTTTCTTTCTTTCTTTCTTTCTTTCTTTCTTTCTTTCTTTCATTCAGTTTTTTTTTGTTCTTTCTGTATTTCTGTGCTTCTTTTTTTCTTTCTTTTATTCTTCCTTTCTTCCTTTCCTCCCACTCTTTCTTTCTTTTCTTTCTTTCTTTCTTTCTTTCTTTCTTTGTGTCCTTTTGTAATTAAGTGATTTTAATTTCGTTTTGCTTTCACTCTCTTTTTCTTTCTCTCTTTTTCTTTCTCTCTTTTTCTTTCTTTCTTTCTTTCTTTCTTTTTCTTTCTTCAATCTATGTTTTTATTTCTTTCTTGTATAGTATTCCTTTTTTTATGCGGGTGATTCTAATTTTCTTTCTTCTTTTTCTTTCTGTCTTTTTTTCCTTTTTTTCTTTCGTTCATTCTCTTTGTTCTTTCTGTATTTCTGTTCTTTTTATCTTCTTTCTTTCTTTCTTTTATTTCTTCTTTCTTTCTTTTTCTTTCTTCAGTCTATGTTTTTATTTATTTCTTCTACAGAATTCCTTTTTTATGCGGGTGATTTTAATTTTGATATGCTTTCACTCACTTTCTTTTTCTTTCTCTCTTTTTCTTTTTTCTTTTTCTTTCTTTTTCTGTTTGTTAGTTTCTTTCTTTCTTCGTCCTCCATTTTTGTTTAGGTAATTTTCCTTTTTATTTGCTTCCACTCAATCTATTTTATTCTAACTTCTTTTACACTTTACTTACATTTATCTTTACTTTAGATATGTTTTCTTTATTCCTTATTTTATTTTAATTTTATATTTTTCATCTTTATTTTGTTTATGAATTCGCTCAGTCATCCCTTCTAGTTTCTTCCCTTCTTCCCTCTTATACTCTTTCTGTCTCTCTTAATTCCTTCCCCCCCTCTCTCTCTCTCTCTCTCTCTCTCTCTCTCCACTATCTCTCTCGATTATATATATATATATATATATATATATATATATATATAAAGTAAAGTAAGTTGTCGGAGCGGCCTAAAGTCGGTATCAGCCAATCAGTGAGGGGAGTCTATCCCCTTTTCACTTGCGCTAGAACCAGGAGATCATTTTTAGCATCTGAGGTAGAGCGCCACACTACCATTCAGCTCCCTCACTTTACCGCACAGATCCATGTGCTACTCATACGCCTGAGTTGGCGAGGGCCGGTATCGAACCATGTGTATTTTGGTTGCACTTTAAAATTTTACAGTCCTATATATAATTAATAAGTAATTTTCTTATTTACTGTTTTCTTTCTTTCTTTCTTTCTTTCCACCCCCTCTCTCTCCCTATCTATCTATCTATCTATCTATTGTCCATTCTCTTTCTTTGTTCTTTTCACATTCTTTCTCTGATTTTTTCTTTAAAAGTTCTGCATTTTTATTCCTTTTACAAAATTTTCACTCCGATATTTTTTTCTCCCCATCTGTTTGAAAATTTGATATAACTTTTAAAAAAATTAATTAACTTTTTTTAAAATCTTATCTATTTCTATTTAATTTACCGTTTATCTTCATCATTTTCAACCGAGTCCTGTCAATGTTTGCTTTTCAAGTCATATGTTTATAGCTGTATACTAAGCTTAGCTTAGATGTGGCACAAGGCCGGGGGTATGGGGCACCCAGTGAGAATTGAACTCCTTAACAATGGTTTGCGAATCTAACTTGCTAACCATTACACCACGCGAGGTGCTCTAAGTCATATGTTTATGAGAAGCTAATTTTAAATCATCCCAGTCACAGTGCAGCTTACCTTAGTATGAATCAAACTATTATGATAATCATCTAGGCTTGCTAGCAGAACGACATCACTTGACTCACCTTGTTCAGGGGTTCTCGGCTGCTGATCAGGTGGGTGAGGTAAAATAAATCGCATGATCTCAGGAGGCCATCCCTCGACGTGGCACCCGCCCATAAAAAAGGGAGGGATAGATTTATTGTCCGGTGCCTGTGCCCCCCCCCAAAAAAAAAAATGTCGGCGAAACCAGGGAGTTTTTGCACTGGCCATCGCGTGAGTTTCGGTTTGTGTATGATTCCCCATGTAAAACATTGGTTGGTTGACAGTCTTCCGTCTACGAGAGACGATGCGTAGTGTCAAAGTTTTTTGTTGTTTTTTTTCGTTCTCTTTTTTCGTTCTCTTTTTTGTTTTTGTTTTTTCGTTTTTTTTTTATTTTTTCGTTTTTTTTTTTGTTCCTTTGTCTAATTGAACTACATAGCCTGGGCTGGTTCATATGGAGGATAAACTGTTGCCCATGCAGCAAATCCCCCTTCTCCACACTACCACTGTGATCCAAAGGAAAGCTAAGGTACCAATTTGGCAACGGTAGTGTCGTAGGAGTTGATAGGTAATACTGTATTTCAGCATGACTCCGCCTTAGGGACTCCGGTTCCTGATTTGTTTTCGGGGTTTACTCCCCTAGCCTTTCCTTGAAAGACAGCAAAGGTTTTGTGTCGGACTTTTCCTTGACTGATGGGTTGCCGACCAATGCTAAGGAGCCCCTTTAACCCATATGAGGATTTATACGCGTAGTAAGTACCCCAACACTTACTACTATTGGTGTTCCTATGGAAGGAAATGAGATTAGGAAAACGGTATATTTTGCGTTTGTGTCAGATAAGCAACAGTGACTTCGGAATTTTTTTTTTTTGGGGGGGTAGGGTTAAGACCACTGGGGCGTCAACATGGTTCTAATGTTTGCTGTGTTTATACTCAGGTATGCACATGTATACGTGAAGTACGTTCATTCATGTACACGTGTGGTTATACCAGTGTTGTTGAATTATCTAAGTTGCAACTTAGTATAAGTCCGCGTGTCATTTAATATTGATATTCGGCTTGGAATTATCTTAAGGCTACAAGTCTCTGTATTTAGCTTGCGTTAATCCGGCCCAGTGGGAAGTCAGGAAAATTATTTTTCTTGATCCCCCCTCTCCCCCCCTCTCTCTCTCTCTCTCTCTCTCTCTCTGTCTCTCTCTCTCTCATCTCATCTCAGAATATTGGAAACAGCACCCAACAAAACAGCAACAGTTTTACGGCCAATTTCCTTCCATCTCACAAACTATCCCAATAAGGCGAACAAGACATGTTGAGCACTATGGAAGAACTAAGGACGAAGTCATGAGCGACGTTCTCCTATGAATCCTACACAGGGACACACCAGTGTTGGAGGACCAAGAAAAACTTACATCATGTGTGGGGACACTGGTTGCCGTCTAGAATACTCACCAAAAGCAATGACCGATAAAGAGACAGTCAAAGGAATCCATGATGTTGCTATGCCTTGATGAGGATGAAGATGAATGTGTTCCTTACGATTTCTGTCATTTCTAACAGGTTCCCCCATCCAACTCGTGGACAAGATGATCACTGCTTAACTTTGATGATATTTCGGAAAGCATTACTTTTAGCGTGACTTGACTGTTAGTCCAGTTTTTTTTATTTAGTTTGGTTTAATTTCTATGTTTAATAGCAGGTCAATCTTCGTGGGATATTTAATGCCAAAGCGATTCTGTTTAAAGCGTATCTAGTGGGAATGAGGGGGGTTCACGCCATTTCCCAATAGTAGGTATTTAGCCAACTCATTCGCCACGCATGGGATGAGACACAAGGTCACAGGATCGAAATGGTTATTCTATAGTAATGGATCTGCGAGACTAATTTGCCAAATATTATACACCCTATTATTATTTCTTTCTGTCTTTCGTTCTTTCTTTCTTTCTTTCTTTCTCCTTCTTTTACCTCATAGTCTTTACTTTTTTACTATTTTCTCCTCCTTGTACACCCTCTACTCATCTCTTCTGTCTCTTTTTTTATTATTTCTTTTTGCCTGTCTATCTCGTTCTTTTTCTCCTTTCTTTCTTTTTCTCCTTTCTTTCTCCCCGTTTATCTTTATTTCTTTACTCAATTACTATTTTATCTTCCTTGTTTACTCCTCCCTTCTGTCACTCTTTTATTAATTCTTTCTGTCTGCCTTTCTTGCGCCTTCATTCTTTCTTTCTTTCTTTCTTTCTTTCTTTCTTTCTTTCTTCCCCACCCATGTTTACTTTTTACTCTTTACTCAATTACTATTTTCTCTTCCTTGTTACTCCCTCTTTCCTGTCTGTCTATCTCTCTTGCGCCTTTATTCTTTCCTTCTTTTCTTTCTTTCTTTCTTTCTTTCTTTCTTTTCTTTCTTTCGTTCTCCCCGCTGTTTATCTTTTAGTCTTTGCTTAATTACTATTTTCCCTCCCTTGTTCACTCCTCCCTTTTGTCAGTCTTTTATTATTTCTTTTCTTTTCTTCTGTCTGTCTGTCTGTCTGTCTGTCTGTCTCTTGCACCTTCATTCTTTTTTAACTTTCTTTCTTTCTTCTTTTCTTTCTTTCCCACCGTTTTCCTCTTAGTCTTTACTTAATTACTATTATCTCTTCCTTGTTCACTACCCTACTCCTCCCTTCTGTCACTCTTTTATTATTTTTTCTTTCTGTCTCTCTGTCTCTGTCTCTGTCTGTCTGTCTGTCTGTCTCTCTCTCTCTCTGCACCTTCATTTCTTTTTCCCTCCCTTCTTTCTTTCCTTCTTTCTTTCTTTCGTTCTTCCCACTGTTTATCTTTTAGTCTTTACTTAATTACTATTTTCTCTTCCTTGTTCACTCCTACTCCTTCCTTCTGTTACTCTTTTATTATTTCTTTCTGTCTCTGTCTCTGTCTCTCTCTCTCTCTCTTGCACCTTCATTCTTTTCCCCTTCCCTTCTTTCTTTCTTTCTTTCTTTCTTCCTTCTTTTTTTCTTTCTTTCCCACCGTTTTCCTCTTAGTCTTTACTTGATTACCATTTCTCTTCCTTGTTCACTACCCCACTCCTCCCTTCTGTCACTCTTATTATTATTTCTTTCTGTCTGTATGTCTCTCCTACACCTACGTTCTTCTTCATTCTTTCTTTCTTTCCTTTTTTATTTCTTTCCCCCCTTCTTCATTTTATTTCTTTCTTTATTACTATTTTCTATTGCTCGTTAATTCCCCTACTATTCCTCTCTTTCAACTAATGCCTTCTGCCTGTCTTTTTTCTCGTTCTTTTCTTTATTTTCTTTCTTTCTTTCTTTCTTTCTTCCTTACTTCTTTCCTTCTTTATTTCTTTCCTTCTTTACCGAGAACAGCAGGTGCTGAACTCATTTATATTTACCGACTGGAGGTAATCTGCACACTGTGCGTGTGGTGAGAAAGAGATTTCTTGTGGGCTAGGAGGAGTACTGATTTGGGCGTTTTGAAATGATACGGGGTGTTGAGGGCGGTGCCCCAAGAGTAAGAATCTATAAACACGAAGACACACCCAGTTATCTGGGCTTGCAAACAATTCAATGTTCATTCAGATAGATCTCTGTGGTGAATTTTGACATAGAAGATCGCTTTTTACCACATTTGTGTGATTGTTCTGGTCAATAGAGATGTAGAAACCATTTTATAATTCTGAAATGACAGACACCCATTGAACAAAGCCAAGTATGCGATTATAAAAAGATATAGACTTTTATGAGATTATACGGGTTAGCTCAGTCGGTAGAGTGTTCGGCTAGAAACCATAAGGTTCCTAGTTCGATACCGGTCCTTGCCAACCCAGCGTATGAGTAGCATAGGGATCTTGTGCGGTAAAGTAAAGAGCTGATGGTAGGTGTGGCACTCCAGTTCTGACGCACAAAAACAATCTCCTTGGTCTAGCGCTAGTAAAAAGGGGATAGACTCTCTCGCTGATTGGCTGATACCGACTTCAGGCCACACCGACGACTTAAAAAAATATATAAAAAAAAAATAATATATATGGTTCTTTTTGTTCTTTAATAGACTATATATATATATATATATATATATATATATATATATATATATATAAAAGTAAAGAAATAACAAAAGACTTAGAGATTTAGCATTATAATCAATTTTCAGGGAGCTTAGACAAAGTGTCTAACTCTCCCGACTCATCAGATGCGAATATATAATATATATATATATATATATATATATATATATTCAGTCTTCTACTTCTAAAATTTCACTTAAAATACATCTTTGAAACGATCCGTAGTTTATTCGGTTTCGTTGGGCAGTTCAAACTTTCAAAACGATTTCGTAGTACCATATATATATATATATATATATATATATATATATATATATATATATATATATTATATATATATATATATATTTGAATGTAAACGAGTCTGCTACCATTGGTTTCATCCTATCCAAACTTAATTGTTTAAGCGGAGCAATCGTCGGGCAGCGAAAAATAATTTTGATCAATATTTAACGCTCTGTCATACGTTATTGTACACTCTCCTAATAATACTGTAACTCGGCTCACTACTGCCTCTTCACGTGTAATAGTGTAAACCATACACATTGATCTCTCTCTCTCTCTCTTCTTCTCTCTCTCTCTCTCCTCTATATATATATATATATATATATATAGAGAGAGAGAGAGAGAGAGAGAGAAACCTGATGAGTCAAATATACCTACTAAAAGTTTCGCTTAGTGCTCTTCAGGGCTAAGATCTGACTCTTTTCTATTTAGTCATATCTTAGTCCTAAAGAGCACTAAGCGAAACTTTTAGACTCATTAGGTTTATCTTTATTATTTGCTCTACTAAAGTATTGAGCACTCTTTACTTATTAGCTTTAGTATATCCAAGCGGTTTTTGTATGAATATATATATATATATATATTATTTATATATATATATATATAAATTGTTTTTTTTCTTTTTGGCCAAGTATTATTGTATCAAGCGATTATTTTCGGTTGGTACGATTATCTTAGTATTTTCTTTTTCAATAATATTTTTTCCTCCAGGTGATGTTTGTAAGTATATTTTTTTGCAAATCAAACTATTTGCCTTGTTTTTTTTCTTACCGCAAGTTTGGTATACTATATATATATATATATATATATATATATATATATAGTGTCCATGACTCCGAGCCGTTCAAAAGAGAGGTAAGAACTACAGCTCTGTATACCTGTATCTTGGTTTTCCACAAAGGTTGCCTACGAGCAATCCGTGGACTCACCCTCGAAGACAGAATGTCTAATGCTGACGTTTTCACCATATGCAACATTGACGGAATGGAGAGCTTCCTCATAAAATCACAATTGCGCTGAGCTAGTCCTGTTTTGCAAATGCATGATGACAGAATACCAAAGATTCTCATGTATAGTCAACTTGACAGTGCTCAAAGAAACGTGGGTCGACCATTGCTCAGGTTTAAGGACAAGTTGAAAAGTAACATGCTGCAAATATAGATCACGCTACTTTTGTAAGCACAGCACTCGATCGTAAAACGTGGAGGACTTTGTGTTACAATGGTATCAAGAATTTTGCAGCATCGGAGGTCACCGAACTGCGTCAAGCTAGAGAAAGGACGAGAGCATTGGCTAACCCTAACCCTACCCAGCAATACATTCTAATAATCCACACTCTTGTTTCATCTGTGGACTTCTTTGCAAATCATTGACAGGACTGAAATGTCACCTGCGATTAACACACAAGGTTAAATGAAAGAGGTTGTCGGAACCTCATACGTCGAATTCGACGGAAGAATCCATCATGCCAGAGGTAGCTGTTAAACGGTATAACCACACTGATGAGAGGTGATACCTCGAAATACGTGTCTGTGGCTTACTTTATTATATGCTCCCAATTTGATTGAGAAATTAGAAGGGATTTAATTGCAAAATTCACCGTATTTGGCGCACAGCTAAGCCTCGCTTTGTTTACATAAGTTTGAGGCCTTTAAGTGAATTCATTTCCGCTTAGAAATGTAGCGATTAAATATTCTCCCATATTTGACAGTTGGTTATGGCCGTACGGGTAAGAGGATTGGCGAACGAAAGTTCATTCGGGTCTCGAACCCGGCCAGAGGTATCTGTTAAATGGTATAACCACACTGATGAGAGGTGATACCTCGAAACACGTGTCTGTGGATTACTTTATTATATATATATATGATTTCTGCCTCTAGTAAAACATACCAGTAGATTTATGTACAGATACCAGCCACAAAGGCGCTAACAACGGAAATGATGGTATGTGTTTGCACTACAAACACAACAATATCTAAATATCAATAGGTGTGGTCAAGTGGCAAACATGGGCAAGATGCCTGGCAGCTATATCAATCGCATGTTTTCTTAGTACAAATTTTAACCTCCTGAGATTATTGTGGTATAGGAAGTGGCAAGTTTTTTTCTTGTCACAGAGTAGACCCGGACTGATTACCACAAACACACCTACCAACAAAAATATATACAATTCTCGTACTTGATACCATATCTATAGCAGGTGCTAGTATATATATATATATATATATATATATATATATATATATATAATATATATGTGTGTGTGTGTGTGTCGTGTGTGTGTGTGTGTTAGAATTAAACAAAAGACAACATTCTTCTGTTTAACAATTTTATTTTGATCCTTCGCGTTTTCTGGCCAAAACTTTTTAATAGTTGAGGTTAAAATTCGTGGACAAGTCCACCAAAGTTCAAGTCCCGAGTACTTTCGACACTTTGAAGTGCCATTATCAGGAGTGTTGTGTTCCATTTCTTTTTTAATTTTCATGCCCCCACTCTAATTACCGAAATATTCTAACGGAAAATACACACATTCTGCACAAAGAAAAAAATAAACAAAAACTCCAAATACTAGAAGCTCTATACATAAAACAATACAAACCATTCTTAAACAAAATTAATTTCCAATGCAGTACACACATTTTAAAATGACTATAACACCTTTCTCATCAATTCTTTCTCCTTCCAGCCTCCACATTAATATAATTTTAAATGAATCACGAATTCCAACCCAAAATGTTTAAAGTTGGCCAGAAAACTTCGAAAAGATCAAAAATAAAATTGTTAAACAGGTGATGTGTCTTTTGTTTAATTTCTACTCTCTATCGAGAAGAATGCTGCCCAACACACACACACACCACACACACACACAGTACTAGTATATATATATGATATGTATATTACTATATATATCTATATATATATGTAATATGTATAATATATATATATATAATATATATATATATATATATATAAGGTGTATCATAGAAGCTGTATTTACCAAGATAAAATAAACACATGAATAGAATATTAATTTTTTTCAGAATAAATGTGTGTCATAAAAGTAACCGACATTGAAGCTGTATTTACCAAGATGGAAATGAACAATGAATGGAACGTTATTTTTTAGAGTACAAGTTTGCTGCCAAAAAAGTACAAAAATCTCGATACTTTTTTGACACACATTGTTATATATATATATATATATGTGTGTGTGTGTGTGTGTTGTGTGTGTGTGCGTGTGTGTGTGTGTTCTCTCTACCACGATTTCGGTGGTTCAAGGTACACCTGTTTCAGGAGAACTAAAATGTATAGGTAGCTACATTATATATACTTAGCAAGATATGCACCCCTCCGGGTGCAAGTATTTAAGTTTAATATAATACAATATTCATTTTAAATTAGAAAGGCTAATGAAACTGAATAAGTATGGGCAGATAAAAGATTGGAACCGAGGGGGTATGAGGAAAAAATAGAACAACCCTCGGAAACTTAACTCTTTCCATTCATTTACCATTTACTCCCGTCTATCATTGGTAAAATTTCCTAATTTTAACTCTTTAGTTAAAATAGGAATAAGGAAGAAAATTTTACAGTATTTCTTCTTGTTAATGGATTTCTTTTAAGATTTATCCCAAGATTTTTGCTCATATTCAATAAGATAAAACCAAACAATTAGAAATCCATAATACTAAGCACATATTTTGTTTAAAATCAAATTTTAAGATCAATATGCAAATTAGCCTTCCCATTCACCACTGTAAACCACTATTTTTTGTTGTATATATTAAATACAATTGCATGTTAATAGTTTGTACATATGGTCAACAGTCTTAATGATTTGTAAAATTAATTTTATTAATTAATGAAGTTTAAATTAAAAATAAATCATGGAGAATGTGATGTACAAATAACAAAAGGAATTGTGACTTGATTAGTATATAGTTCGGTTACAGACAGACAAACCCACAATCTCCTTATAATAAGGATATATATACCATTTCACAATAAGAATTAGTCTAGTTTTGAATCATTCTTTCTGCCTTTTAATTATTAGTATAAACTTAATTTATAGGGTAAACAATTTTAAATATAACCCTAAAGATTTTGAATTTCAATTTCTTGAATTTATATTCTAATTCTACACTAACCGTCCAAAAACAACAGTGATTATCAATATCATCATTCTTTCCTCGTCTGTCCATATGTATAACTTTCTTTGATTGAATAAGTGATTCCGGATAAGGGTATTAATAAGTTCACTAAAAACATTTAAGTTTCCAAATTTATTGCAAGGAAAAAACATGTATTTTGAGATACGTCGTGAGCTTCGGATACGCTTCTGTTTAATAGTTCACTGAAACATTTAAGTTCCAAAATTTATTACACCAAAGAAAATGATTCTTAAGAAAAGTTTCTGAACAATAGAGAGCGAAAATCAATTGAATCGAATTGTTTGTATTGTTATTCACTTTCCCTACATATTTTTTTTCTCTTTGTCAGATTTTCAAATATATTATTCTTCACACACACACACACACACACACACACACACACACACACACACATATATATATATATATATATATATATATATATATATTATTGTGTCGTGGTAAATGCGGTTAATTACTCACATAAAGAAAAGTAGGAGATTATGTAATGATAGCAAAATAAGAGGCAAAGTCAAATAGTCGGTTTAATTAATATTTAATTATTCGATTAGGAATCATATACGTACACACTCCTCCCCTCTTATTTATTAATTATAAATATTTTCTATTTATAAGATAGATGCAACCATTAATTTACGGTCTATAAGGGGAGGTAGGTAATTCTTATACAACAATCTATATATAATTAGACAGAGACCCAAAGAAACAGACAGAGAGTTTGTACGTTTGTGTGGTTTGAGAAAGAGAGAAAGAAAGACGAGAGAGCGAGAGAGAGAAGAGATGAGAGAGAGAGAGAGAGAGAGGGAGAGAGAGAAAGAAAGGAGAGAGAGAGAGGAAAGAGAGAAGAGAGAGAGATGCAAGAGAGGATGGAATTAACCCATCGTTCTAATAGTACCTATTTATTCATTACTCCCATGTCCACTTTCAGTTTTATTTCTAATTCATGTGACAAACGATCTGTTTGAAATCAAAATTACTAGCAAAAGTATGCGCCCTCTGAGCGCAAGTATTTAAGTTTTGATGTAGTGTAATATTATATTAAATTAGAAAGACTAACGAAACTAAACAAGGATGAATATAAGATATTACACTCTTTAATGTTATTTTAATTGATTTCTATATCAACTTATACATAGGATTGCTTTGAAAACGTTCCCGAATAGGATACTATTAGAAATCACTAACAGTAAATAATTATTTAATAAACTCAGTTTTTTAATAACTACGCAAATTATTCCTACCATATACTATGACTATGTAAATCTTTATTTCTTAGAGACATATAATAAATATTTTAAGATTTAAAATGCATTAATAATACTAGTACAAAATAAAAACACCCTCCGGGCGATGTAAAAATAGATTTTTATACATATGTCTGAGGGGTGGGAGTAAAAAATTTAATGTCAGCGAGTTTGTACCCTAAGTAAGTAAAATCATCAAATTCATTAAAGGATTTAAAAAATTAAAAACAATTTGAAATGTAAACTTTAAATATGTATTAAAATAAAACAAACTATATATAGATATATCTATATACAGTTTGTTTTATTTTAATACATATTTTAATACCAGTTATGTATTTATTAAAACTTGTTTTAAAAAAAAACAATGAGGACCGTCTGAGGCTGCATGTTCAAATTTTGAGTGTTATTTATTCTATGTTATGGAACGATTTTTGGTAAGCAGTGGCGTAACTTTTGTTACCAGACAAAAACCGGAAGCGAATCTCCATTATAAAAACATACCTACATGACAATAACGCCTATTAAACGCGAATTAGCCCATACTTGACATACTACTTATCTCTTTTTAATGATTAAATTAAGGATCTAACTTGAAATCCCAAAGTACTAAGATAAAAGTAATACTTATTACCGCCCTGTCGGCTGGGAGAGAAGAATTATACCATCTCTCTCT
>CM042160.1:8335630-8340630 GCA_023376005.1 Doryteuthis pealeii
GCGGAGCATACAGGATCCAATTCCACTGAATAAGCGTCTTGCTTAAAGACTACAGGATGGCCTATAAGATTGTAAACATGCCTGCTTTGCATTATCCTAGATCCACTAAGAAGGTGGTAGTATCTGTTTAGGGTCCGCACTCTATGGGTCAAATGAGATCTGTTTAAAAATGTTCCTATTTGATAGACCATGTACAAAAAACTTTAGAAACTGTTACGTTTTTTACCAACATGAAATGATTATAAGTAATGAAAACAAAACTCTTTCGTATGTTTCACACACGATAGTTTTAATTACTGCAGGGCTGGGCTTCCATCAAAACCGATACGTAAATCTCAAACTTATGTGGGAATAGATAAAGTGAACTTCAAACCATGTATTATGGCGGAGCCTGTACCAAATTGTTACCTTCCAACAATGCATCACGCCCTAACGAGAGATCACCCTCTGAAATTATTTATTAAGGGAAGCCAGTCTAGATGTTTTGTTAGGGTAATCCTAACAGAAACAACTACATAGAAATGTAAATATGAACTTACACTTAATGCGACCCCTTAATCTAAAGGCATAAAATCACCCCAAACGAGTTTATATGCCATCGAAATCAATTAATCCACGAATTACCCAATCTTAACAAAGCCTCTGTTTTTCCATATGACTATCATATCGAAAAATAGTGGCTTTGTTATGATTGAGTAATTGGGGATTAAATGATTTTGATGGCATGTAAACTCGTTTGTGATATATATATATCAAATTGTTCAAAGTAATATTACATAAACTAGCAAATATATGCACCCTCCGGGTGCAAGTATTTAAGTTTTATATAATAAATATCATGTTAATTAGAAGGCTAATGAAACTGAATAAGAATTCAGATAAAATATTGGAAGAGGGGGTATATCGAAAAATAGAACAACTTTTGAAACTAACTGTTCACCATTTTCCTTACTCCCGTCTTTCAGTGGTAAATTTCCCTAATTTAACTATTTAGTTAAAATAGGAAGAAAATAATAAAATTACAGTTATTTCTTTATGTTAATAGATTTCTGTTAAGATTTATCCCGAGATTTTTGCTCATAATTTATTAAGATAAACCAAACAATTAGAAATCAATAATACTAAGCTATATTTATTAAATCAATTTTTTAAAGATCAATATGCAAATTAGCCTTCCCATTCACATGTAAACCGCTATTTCGTTGAATATATAATATAATTGCATGTTATTAGTATGTAGATATTGTTAACAGTCTTAATGATGTAAAACAATTTTACTAATAATTGAGGTTTAAAATTTAAATAAAATAAATCATGGAGAATGTGTGTAAATAACAAAGGGAATTGTGACTTGTGTAGTTTGGTTACAGACAGACAAACCCACAATCTCCTTTATAATAAGATATCACATAGGCACCAATTCTGGAGATCTGGGAGGTGTAGAATCAACCATTCATTGACATTATTACTAGGTTCAATCTAATCTGGAATGATAGTACCAATTAGGGTCTCATCTATGGTATATGTAAAAAGGATTCATATTCGATAAAACCGAAAGTTTTTCTTAGAATCGGATCGTTAGTTTATTTCATATGATTTTAGAAGAATTTCCTGTGATCACCCTTTTATATAGTAGGCCTTAATTTGGACATAGATATGTATTGCTATAAAAATATGTATAGTAAATGTATAGTAATTTGTTTGTTTTTTTTTCGTTTTTTGTTTTTTGTTTTTTTTGCTGTTTTTTCTTTTAAGCAATACGTAATATAAAAAAACTTCAATCCCTAAAACGTAACCCCAATTCGCAAAATGTTAATTCATTGAGACTGTAGTTAAACTGTTATTGGAGACACCAAAAAAACCTTTCGTTTTAATTTTCCGACCGTCTTCAGAAGTCAGTCCGAATATTATTTACATTTTTTAAATAAAAATGTTGATAAATTTTAAGTATTAGTAAATAAGTATACTATGAAAAGAGAGAGAGAGAGAGAGAGAAGAGAGAGAGAGAGAGAGAGAGAGAGAAGAGAGAGAGAGAGAGAGAGAGCAGTCAGTTTTATTAAAAAAAACAAACTGGTCTGGAGAAAGGAAGGGGCGAATTTACAGAATGTAAAAAAAACACTTTTAGAAACAACTATATAAAAGCATCAGTATGAACGTAAATGAATGCAATTCTTAACTTATTGGCATAGAATAACTCTAGCCGTGTTGGCATGTCGTTAAAATCAATCAATCAATAAATCAATCAACAGTTAAGTAAAATTGCTCACTTATCATGTCTGCTTCTTTAGGTAAATATCCCTTTTTCTATTGATTGGTTGAGGGATATTAAGGACGTGTGAAACCGTCAAGGGTTATCTTATACCCAGTGATTAGAGAATAGGGTTCCTTGTACGTTCATATTTATATTTAGTTGTTAAATGAAATAATACGAGGGTGAAAGTCGAAAAGTAGTGCCAGTTTGTTTTGGACAGGTATAATTACCAACACAGGAACATGTATCATACATCAAAATGAAGCTGGTCATCCGTAGATCACTTCCCTACTTCTTCACATAGTCACCGTTTCTCTCAATAGTAATGTTTCACCTTCGAATGATAACATGTATCCCTGTCCCGTGAAATTCTGTTGACTGTTCGTTGAGCCACTTCTTCACAACAGATTTCACTTCCTCACTTCTTCACAACAGATTTCACTTCCTCACTTCTTCACTACAGATTTCACTTCCTCACTTCTTCACAACAGATTTCACTTCCTCACTTCTTTACTACATATTTCACTTCCTCACTTCTTCACTACAGATTTCACTTACTCACTTCTTTACTACAGATTTCACTTCCTCACTTCTTCACTACAGATTTCACTTCCTCACTTCTTCACAAAAGATTTCACTTCCTCTGCATTATTAAAGGGGGTTTGAAAGGCAAACATTATTCCAATGACGACTAAGTGAAATCTGCCGTGAAGACGTGGCTCAAAGTTCAGCCAATAGAATGTTTACCCTCGTAATTTCTGAAGATCTATTTGTGTTACATAATTATTAGATTCTTAATATTTATGTACAGTAGTGTAGAAATCAAAATGGCTGTTATAAGTTGCAGCCGGTGGCCTTGAAAGATGAGTGACAAGGCTTGACCTCATCCTGATCCTTTCCGGTGGATACCGTGAGAATCGGTGGAGAAGACCCTCTGTAACGTATTCGCTTTCTATTTAGCGATACGTAACGTAGTGGGATCAGTTCGTGTATATGTGACGTTGTGGGACCAGTTCGTGTATAACCTTAGTGCCTTTCCTTCTTCGGCACTACTACTCGTATATTCGTACGCACAGCAGTTTGTTTACAACTGACACGGGTCTAGGTCTAGCAGTCAGTCTTAGCTAGCCCAAAATTCTTCCTCCCTTTCTTTTGTTTTATGGTCAAGGGAAAGGTATCACGTTTACGCAGGCCGCGTGCTCCTTCGTTACGGCCAATTGACGTGTTGACAAGTTTACACTTTAATGACTTTCATTCATGAGTACGATTTCTTTGCGATAGTGACTTTTACTATCTTGTTTGTATCGTGAGTCCATTCATAAAATGATTTCTTTCGTTGTAAAATAGAGCAGACAACAACACCAGGTTTTTTTATACTTCTCAAAGTTTTATTATGTTTCAAACTTCTTCTAACTTTTGAGAGAGAGAGAGCCCGAATAATCTGTCTTAGCAAGAGGTGTATTTTAACTGGATTCAACTGCGAGTTTTTAGTCCTTAAGTAAACTTCTCGGTGAACAAGCTTTTCTTAGCCTTTCTTATCGTCTCTAGCGACAACAGCTTAACTCCGTACTGCCACATACGCCTCCTGGCTCTAACTGCCTCTGACTCTCGTACCCTCACTGCTCTGCTCGCAGACCCTAACTCCAGCTAACTCCAACTCCAACTGACCTCCTGTGATCCTAATCCGCGGGTCTTAATAGTATTTCCAAACAATCCTCCAGAAGGTTCACCTAGAACGTTCGAGACTTTCGATTCAATCCATTCGTTCCAATCTCACTGGTCAACCAAAGTTCACTAACCTAAACATCAAAAGGCTTCTTGGTGCCCAGAGGACTGGTTTTTCCTTAATCCTAGACTTATCGTCTGCTTTCTCTCATTAAAAGATGTTATCTACTAACTACTTTTTCGGTGATTCCACAAAGACCACCCAGTAATCTAAGATAATCGGTAGTACATTTTTCTAAGGTTCTTTTCCAAGTCCGGCACAAGGCCACAAATATAGGTGCTGAAGGGGCAGCGATTATATAACACCTCTTCCGGTTTAGATTAGAAATAGATTTTAGTCAGTCGGCGAGAAACCACGACGGTGGTGAGTCGTGTATTGCACGCTCCGACTCGATCTGCGCCGGTAGTCTGGTGGGGATTTCGAGAATAAAATACGATCTAAGTAAATCGAAGTCTTGTGTTATTATCTAAAAACTACCAATGACACAGGGCTTCTGATAAAGAGAAATCCCCAATGGAAGACCAGACACGAAGTCCCCAAGAGAAGTCCAGACGTTAGAAGAGACCTAGAAGAAGACGTAAGATAGAAAAGACGTCAGAAGAAGAATAGAAGAAATAGAAATAATGAAAAGGGTATACAACATTTGACCATAGCTTGAACCCTAACAGGTTAGAGAAGACCTCCGAGTTATTCAGAGTAAGATTCCGGTTTAGAGTGGACTTGAGAGTAATGTCAATGAATATGTACTCAACACTCTCCAGATCTCCAGAACTAAACTGCATTTCACTGAGTAATATTCTATCAAATAAAAATTCAAAATAATATTACTACTACCAATGCTACGAGTATTCCTAAATAATTCATACATCAAAGATGAATTAATGATGGGATTGCTATTATTATTATTCAATAGGAATACTTGATGCTATATAACCGTGAGTAAATTATTTGGATTAAGAATAGTTAATTAGAGCTATATGTTTCTATTGAGGATTATTATCATTATATATATCACATACCTAG
>CM042160.1:8345630-8360630 GCA_023376005.1 Doryteuthis pealeii
TCTCCTAATTATATTATATATATATATAATATAATATATATATATATATTAGGAGATTATGTGCTTAATTGAAGTCATACCTAATTTGTAAATTAATTAGTTATAATTAAATTAATTAGGCGTGCATATCGGTTTAAATGTAAGGCATAAACAAATCGAGAAAAGGTCAGTCTCTGTATGTACATTTCAGCCTATTAGGCCTCATCAGCAGAGTTATAGACAGGGCAGTGCTTTGTACGTGATTTGAACCCTACCTGTCAGGCTGATAGGCGGGGACTCTAACCATTACACCAAGCTGGGTTAACCAGATTTCTCGTTAATTATAACTAATTAATTTTCAAATTGGTATGACTTCAATTAAGCACATAATCTCCTAACAATTGTCGGCTATCGCCATCTGAAACAGATTTTTTGTCTACTTCATTATATATATAATATATATATATATATATATATATATATATATATATATATATATATAAATGGTTGTCCAACCCTCTGTGTGCGTGCGTACCACCCAAAAGATAAGCCCTTAGATTTTATCTTTATTTACCATCCTAGGACGTCGTTAAAATATCTTATGACTGTCATCACCTGACCTAATTAGGCAAGACTCTTGGCCGTTAATTATCAAAGCAGACCCTCAATCCTCAGAGTCCTTTGTCAGCACCTACAGAAAAATAATTATGAGAATACCCAAAAATTGTAGGGGCCAGTTGTGTAATGGTTATCGTCTTAGGAAATGGGCACGGAGGCCTCAGTTCAAATCCCCGAAAGTTAGACCTTGTGTCACAGCTTACCCGTGCGGAGAGGTTGGTAAATACATAGTAAATAAGGAAATCTGATATTTAACCCAAAAATTAAAATTAATAAATTTGGGAAATAAAGGTTAATTTTTTTTCTAAAATTTGAGGTACGAGCGATCTTCAGATACGCTTATGCTGATATATTCCCTATGACAAAGAAAATTATTTGTAAAAGATATAAGCATTAAGACATATTACTGCACATAATTCATTGCTTTCTATCTTATTACGTTTTTATACAATACAGTGGTGCTAATTTTCTTATTTACAAAAACATAACAAAAATATTTTTTTGGTGGGGGAATGGAACGGATTAATAGCAATTCAGTTTATTTCAATGGGTAAAATTGATTTGATATACGAGGAGATGTGCTCACGGGAGAATTAAACTCGTAAGTTTCTCTATATATAGATTTCGATGCGTAGAATTCGTTGATGCCAAACAAAGTGATCAATTCTAAGAAGTGTCGGGGATATGGGCACTTTAATCACCTATTATAGTGTTGAAAAATTTTCGAATTTAGTTGAAATATTAGATGTGGATTTAATCGGCTTTATTGATAGATTTCGATGCATAAAATGCATTGATTTTAAAAGAAGAGCTTAATTCGAAGGATTGGCTGTAATTTGAACACTTAAATAACCGCTTGTAATGCCTGAAAATCACAAATTTCATGACAATGCTCGGTGTCGGTTTTATTGAATTTACGTATGGGTCCAGAAGAAATCAGCTATTTTTGAAAGTATATATATATATATATATATTATGGACTCTCTCGTCGATTTTCGACGCATGACGGTTCACACACACAATGAACACCCACACAGTCATTTGTTTATAGTGGTGAAGGCTTGTGTTGGCCATCCACACTTTTTGGCACAGTCGATAGGAAAGAATTGGTGCATCAAGGGTTGCCACAAACCCAATCAACGACCGACCTCAGGAATTTTGAATTCAGAGTTATCCCTCTCCTAGACTGGTTACCTACCCAAGACTGAAGAGCCCAGTCTGCCCTACTATTTAACACATAGCTGGAGGGAGAATATATGGATTCATACCTTTCCCAAGGGTATTAGCGCTATGTGAAATGCCAACAGCTTCGTCTAGGAATTGAACTCGAATCGACGAGTCCATTTCCCACGACTCTAACCTAATATCTATATATATATATATATATATATATATTATATATATATATATACAGTGTTAAGTAAAATGTAACAACGTCGTTTAGGATTTGATCACGGGCCAATGAGTCAATTGTCCATGATGAGAAACGATATGCTACAAGTATCTTAGCATTCTCTACTAATTAGCGATTTTATTTCATATATATATTTACCAACCCCTCCGCACAAGCAGGATGTGACACAAGGTCAATTTCTTAAGCGGAGTTCAACAGGTTTTAATTCAGTTTTCCTTCTCATAGACTGGTTGCCTAATCAAGGTTAAAGAGCCCAGTCTGCCCAACTATTTACCCATAGCTGGAGGGAGAATTGGATTCATACCTTTCCCAAGTGTATTAGCACTATGTGAAATGCCAACAGCTTCGTCCAGGAATTGAACTCGCGTTGACGAGTCCATTTCCTACGACTCTAACCATTAGACCACGCGCCTCCATATTTTATTTCATATAATCCATTGCGATCTAAAAGGAATGTATTGGTGTTTTTTTTTTCTGTTTTGTACAATTTCTGGACGCGGCAGCCTATAAAACAGTAGCTGTATGGCTACCTACCTCCCATTTTCCAAATCGTTCAAGTGAGACGAGCAAGACATGCTGGGTACTGTTGGGTACGTAATGATTGACATAAGTGAAATTATTTTATGGATACATCGGTACATTTTTAAAGAATATGTACCTCAATCTTGGAAGGTTGCTTATATAACAGATTTATTTAAAAAGGGACATAGAAGTAACTCATGCAATTATAGATCACTTAATCTGGAAGAGCAATGTTTGATAATGTTTGATAATATAGTCTTTAATAATGTATTTATTAATGACTATATTATGCATTCTCCAGATTAAGTTATCTATAATTGCATTTACCTTTTTAAAAAAAAATTGTTATATTAGCATCCTTCCAAGATTGAGGTACATATTCATCAACTAACATTGAGGTACATATTCATTGACTAACAAAGACATACATTCATAAACTCTCTGTGTTTCATAATGAATGGACGCACATCAGCCAAAATCTTGAGTACATAACAATAAAGATGAGGACAGCAGTCCGAAAAATTCAAATAATACAAGATTATGACCATCTAGCCTGTGATCACTGGCTGCTTTCTAGAGGAGTTTGCATGAGCAATTGTTGATTGGGATATGACGAGAGAGAGAAAGAGACATACATACATACATACATACATACAGGCAGACAGACAAACAGAGACAGAGATATATAGAGAAATAAATAGAAATATAGTGGGAGAGAGTCGAGAGAATACGTGTGTTCAGCCTGCCCTTATGCTGCTGCTGCGGCTGCTGCTGCTGGTGATGATGATGAAGATAAAAAAGAAGATAGATCCGTTCTGGATATTAAAAAAAAACATTGTAAATCTATAGAGGTGTATATAACAATAAAGATGAGGACAGCAGTCGGAAAAATACAAATCATAAAATATTAGGACTAATCTAACTTGTGATCCCTGGTTGCCTTCTAGAGGACTTTGCAAGAGTGATTGTCAACTGGGGCGTATGCTGATAGAGGGTGACAAAGAAGGAGAGAGAGAGAGAGGCGGGGGAGAGAGAGAGAAAGAGAGGGACAGACAGACAGACAGACAGAGAAACAGAGAGACATATACAGAATAAAGAAAGAGAAAGAGAGTAAGACAGAGAGAGAGAGAGAGAGAGAGAGAGAGAGAGAGAGAGAGAGAGAGAGAGAGAGAATTCGTGTGTTCAGCAGGACTTTGCAAGAGTGATTGTCAATTGGGACGTATGCCGATTGAGGGTGACAAAGAGAGACAGACAGACAGAGACAGATAGATAGATAGACAGAGAGAGAGAGAGAGAGAGAGACATATTCAGAAAAAGAAAGAGAAAGATAGTAAGAGAGGGAGAGAGAGAGAGAGAGAGTCGAGGGAATTCGTGTATTCACCATGTCTTGATGATGATGATGATGATGATGATGATAAAGAAGAAGAAGAAGAAGAAGAAGAAGAAGAAGAAGAAGAAGAAGAAGAAGAAGAAGAAGAAGACAGATCCGTTCCAGATATTAAAAAGCAATATAAATCTATAGAGGGTAGCCTTTTTCTTTTTAAATTGTTTTTATTGTTTTTTTTTTGGGGGTTTATTTTTCATGAACGATTTTGTTTGTCATTAAATTGGTAAGAAATATTTCTTGTCACAGCGGGGCGTTATCCAATAAATATCCACTTGAAAGCGGCAATTGTGTGTGTCGTTTGTAAATTTGTTCTTCTTCCCGTTTTTCTATCTCACTTGTTTCTGTGACAGTGAATTAGGAAAAAACGTTTTATAAGAATTAATGATTAGAATATTTTAGAGTTCTCAACACTCAAATAGATGTAAAGTGCGGCGGATTTATTTTTCCTATTTCACGCTGTTTGTTCAAGCGGTCGAACAGCGTTCTGATAAAATCAACAGTAATAGAAGGTAATAAAAGTAATAATAGGCAAACTGATTCCTGCAAATATTTAAGGAAATATCTCAAGAATCTTCCGAGGATATAAAACAAAGATGTAAAGAGGCGAAGAGGAAGAATTTGCAGATGGTCTATATATTTCCGTATGGCCTATTCATTAAAGGTTCCATGACCAAAATGTTTAAGGCGACGCGTTTGAAAGCTATCGTACTAAAACGAAAAGAAAGTAACGGCAGAATGCTTCGAGCTATATATATATATATATATATATATATATATATATATATATATATATATATATATATATACTAGCAAATATATGAACCCTCCGGGTGCAAGTATTTAAGTTTTAATGTAATAAAATATTGTATTAAATTAGAAAGGCTAATAAAGACTAATAAAACTAAATAAGAATACAAATAAAACTAAATAGAATACAAATAAAAAGATTTGAAACAGAGGGAGTATAATAAAAGATTTGAAACAGATGGAGTATAATAAAAAATGGAACAACTGAAACTTACTCTTTCACCACTCTCGTCTTTCATTGTTATCTTTTCTAATTTAAGTATTTAGTTAAAAGAGGAAGTAAAGAATAAAATGACAGTTATTTTATCTTGTTAATGGATTTCATTTAAGATTCATTGAAGAGATTTTTGCTTATATTCATTAAAATAAAACCAAACAGTTAGAAATCAATAATACTAAGCACATATTTATTAACTTTGATTTTTTAATATTAATATGCAAATTAGCCTTCTCGTTCACACTGTAAACCGCTATTTTGTTGTATATATAAATATAATTGCATTATGTAGACATAGTTAACAGTATTAATAATGTATGACAATTTTATTAATAATTGAGGTTTAGATAAAAATAAAATCATGGAGAAAGTGATGTCAATAACTAAGAGAATTGTGACTTGAGTAGGAATATAGTTTCGGTTACAGACAGAAAAACACACAATCTCCATTATAATAAGATATATATATATATATATATATATATATGAAGTGGTCAAACAATGTGTTTGAAATGGCGAAGGCTGACAACTTTTGGGGAGATTATGTGCTTAATTAAAGTCATACCTAATTAGTTAATTAATTAATTATAATTAAATGAATTAAACCGATATGCACGCCTAATTAATTATAATTAATTAATTAACAAATTAGGTATGACTTTAATTAAGAACATAATCTCCCCCTCCCCAATATATATATATATATATATATATATATATATATATATATATATATGGGTTAAGAGTAAGGAAATGAATCCGACGGTATATATATAGATAAAAAACAAATTAAGAACAAGCTCTGATGATGATTTTTATAAATCGAATTATTGTTCAATATTAGCTATGAAAATGATATAAAATATTTCATTTTAACAGCATTGTGTGTTTTCATACCCTTTTATCTATACATATATATATATTATATAAAAAAGACCCAGGAAAAAACTCCAACCGCATCAGCGTGGATATGCCAATCCTACAATGTGACATCAAACCGACAAAGTCTAGTGGTATCGTGCGATATTGCTGCGGCGCTCTGAGTTAGTGGTAATGTTGCTTTGGCCCCGAAACTATGCCTGAACCCAGAGTCATTATATGATGAAGGCTTTGCTGGTTGAAATACTAATGTGTAAATATCAGTCATTGTTTGAAGATTATTGAGGTTTCAATGGCTGACGTAGTTCAGGCGACGTCCTTGAATGATATCGTGCAGATCTGTAAATGAAGAAGCGGCATAATTACACTAGATGTGTTTCGAGTAATCATTGAGGTTACCATGACTAAACTGGTTAAGCTGGCCTCCTTGAAAGATAAACCAGAGGATTGCAAACGAACGAGCGGTGGAATAACTAGAGTTTTCTGCTTCGAGTAAACTTATAGTTTTCCATGACTGAAGAGGTTATGATAACGTCCTTGAAAGACATCGTAGAGAATCAGAAAGGGAGTAGCAAGAGAGTGACTATAGATTTATGTGTTTCTTAATAATTGGAGTTTCAATGATCGTAGTGGTAAAGCGACGTCCTTGAAATACATCGTAGAATATCGCAAATAAAGGAGTGACAGAATGACTAGAGCTTTATATTTCGAATTATCTTTCAAGTTTCCATGGTTGAAAAGGTTAAAGTGACGTCCTTGAAAGATATCGTAGAAAATTGTAAAAAAAGTCGTGGAGAATGACAGTAGATTTGTTATATAGATCAGTGTTTCGAATAGATCCCTGAGGTTACCATGGTCGAAATGGTTCAAGGGACGTCCTTGAAATATATCGTAGAGAAAGAGAAAGAATTACGTATATATATGTTTCGAGAAATTATTAGGGTTCCCATGGCAAAAATATTTAATTCGGTGTTCTTTAAATGTATCGGAGAGAATCAGAAATGAACGAGAGGCGGAATGACTAGAGATTTCTGCTCTGAGTAATGTTTGAGTTTTCCATGACTGAAGAGATTTAAGCGACGTCCTTGATAGATGTTCCAAAGGCAATAAACTGACCCCATAAAAATACCATACCCCACAAACTAAACCCATCACTCCTTTTTTCACTTCCCCTCTCTATTCCACACAACCCTCTCCTCTTCCCATTCCTTACCGGCACCAAAAAATTAAATTAAATTTAATTAAAAATGTTAAAAAATTACCTTTTCAGTATAAAAGCAGAATGTAAACGCACCTGTCTTACAATAAATTCTGAGCAAGCCTCAACTAAAAACCTTGTCGAAATATCAACTGAATTTCGTTACTGTGTTGTTATATCCACTTTTCCCTCTATTTTCAACTAGATTTTGTCGGATTTACTCAATCCTTCACTCCTAATATTCATAGGAGTATTTACTTCTTTATTTCTGATTCTCACATCGGTTGATCTCGTGATTGAAGAATTTCCATGGCTGAAGAGGTTATAGTCACGTCCTTGAAATTCCTTGTAGAGGATTGCAAAGGAAGGAGCATCAGAATAAATAGATGTTTGTGCTCGGCGTAATCATTGAGTTTTCCATGACAGGAGAGGTTAAATCGACGTCCTTGAAAGATGTCGTAATGAATAGCATATTCATTGGAGTATCCGCTTCTTTATTTCTGATTCTCCCGACGGTTGATCTCGTAATTGAAGAGTTTATCTTCCAACAGAGTTTTGACATCCCTAACAGCAATAAGATGAAGTAAAACCAATAAAAAAAACCGTAATAATAGTGAAATAATCCCATGCACTAATGGCTTTGTTACGTATAAAAGTTCGCTATCCGTCTGCTCTGCGCATATGCCGATTGGAGTGGACAGCATTGCAACGATTTACCGCTGCATTAGATTAATTAGTAGCTAAAATAAAAAGTAATTTATTGGTCCAACCATTAGACTCATTACAGCAGAGAGGAGATGATGGCAATCAGTGAGGCAGCGTCCAACCTTTAGACTAATTAGATCATGGCCAATTCTTTCCAACTGCTGGTTACATTTATGTAGATTCCGACCAACTAACTCCACATAATGTTCCATTTTGCAGTTGGGTAGCAACATGGTTGCGTCAATAGAATTAACTATATAATAACGGAATGGGTACTACTACTACTACTACTACTACTACTACTAATAATAATAATAATAATAATAATAATAATAATGATAATAATTACTGCTAATAATAATAATAATAATAATAATAATAGTAAGCGAAAATTGATAGGACCCAACGAAATAGTAAATGTAGACTTTGCGGGAATAGAGATGAGACTGTAGACCATATACTCTGCGAATATAGCAAACTAGCACGACGAGAATACAAAACTAGACACGACTGGGTTGGGAAGGTGATCCACTGGGAATTATGCAAAAAATTTAATTTTGACCATGAAAACAAATGGTATATGCATAAACCAGAATCTGTTCTTGAGAACGAAACGCATAAAATTCTCTGGGACTTTGAAATAAAAACGGATCACCTTATCCCAGCAAGAAGACCAGACCTAGTGTTGATAAACAAAAAAGAAAGAACTTGTCAACTGGTGGATTTTGCAGTTCCAGTATATCACAGGGAAAATGAAAAAAATGGACAAATATCTGGACCTTGCCAGAGAACTGAAAAAATTATGCAATATGAAAGTCAAAGTTATACCAATTGTAGTTGGTGCACTTGGAACGGCCCCAAAAGGATTGGAAAAGGGTTTGGAAAGTTTGGAAATCAGAGGAAGAATTGAAACCATTCAGAACACTGCACTGCTGCAATCTGCCAGAATAGTCAGAAGAGTCCTTGAGACCTGAAGAGACTTGCTGTCACTCAGACTCCAGTGAAAAACCATCAGCTAACACTGATGTGAAAACTTAAAAGGGGTAAAAAAAAAAAAAAAAAAATAATAATAATAATAATAATGATAATCACCCGATCCCAGCCAGGAGACCTGGCCTAGTGTTGATTAACAAAAAAAAAGAAGAGAGAACGCGTCCCAGCAGATCACAGGATGAAGCTGAAGAAAAATGAAAAGATGAGTAATTACCTGGACCTTGCCAGAGAATTGAAAAATGTGTGGAACATGAGAGTGAAAGTGATACCAATTGTAGTTGGTGCACTTGGAACGGTCCCAATAAACATGGAAAAAAACACTGGAGGATCTAGAAATGAGAGGAAGAATTGAGACCATCCAGACTACTGCACTGCTGCAATCGGCTAGAATACTCAGAAGAGTCCTGGAGACCTGAGGAGACTTGTTGTCACTCAAACTCCAGTGAAATGCCATCAGCTAATGCTGATGTGAAAAACTCAAAAGGAGTGATAATAATAATAATAATAATAATAATAATAATAATAATAATAATAATAATCAAAGAAAGATTACTCATGGCAGCCAACAACAGCAGATATAATATATGGACGAACAGAAAAACAATGAATACTAGAAATCAAAGATGGGAAGAAAAACAATTATATGGATACTTCAAACGACTAATCATGGAGGTTGCACATGAAAAGACGTGGACATGATTAAGAAGAGGAAACCTCAAGAGATAAAATGAATAACTAATAATTGCTGCACAAAACAATGCCATAACAACAAATTATATTAAAGCAAAAACTGATAAGACTCAGCAAAACAGTAAATGTAGACTCTGCGGTGAAAGAGATGAGACTAAAAACTATCTATTAAGTTAATGTAGCAAACTAGCACAATGGGAATACAAAGCTAGGCATTACTGGGTTGGGAAGGGGATACACTGGGAATTATGCAAATAGTTAAATTTTGACCATACAACAAAATGCATAAACCAGAATTTGTTCTTGAGAATGAAACGCAGGAAATTCTCTGGAACCTTGAGATAAAGACGGATGATCCCATCCCAGCCAGGAGACCAGACCTAGTGTTGATTAACAAAAAATAAAAATAAGAAAAAAATAAAGAGAACGTGCCAACTGGTGGAGTTCCAGCAGATCACAAGGTGAAGTTGAAAGAAGACAAAAAGATGGACAAATACCTGAACCTTGCCATAGAATTGAAAAAGCTGTGGAATATGAGGGTGAAAGTGATACAAATTGTAGTTGGTGCACTTTGAACGGTAAAAAAAAACTTGGAAAAAAGATTTGCATTGCTGAAATCGGCAAGAATACTCAGAGGAATCCTGGAGACCTGAGGAGATTTGTTGTCTTTCAGATTCCAGTGAAAGATCATCAGCTAATGCTGGTGTGAAAAACTCACAAGGAGTAAAATAATAATAATGCAATATATGGAAAAAGAAAGAACGTAACAGAAAACCCGAATGGAGTCGTAAGATATATCTTTTGAATGCGTATAGGGTGGTAGTCAGTGATGCACTATCTTCATTGTCGATTACGGGTTCTTGTGCATTATATCGGCTCCGATAGCAACCCCAACTTGAATCCAGCATCTTCAAGTTGCCACCCTGTAAGCTACGTGTTGCTAGTCTTGACATTTTTTAACAGTCAGTGTGAGCCAATGAAAAATCCCATCCCCACTACTATTTATATATAATGGATAAATAACATGAAAAAAATGATTGCAACGGCTTGAAGAAGGTCCCAGGGCTGACACACATCTGGAATCTCTAAGAGCAATTCGTATACATGGATTCTGGTTATGAAACTTCATGTCCATCTACAACCGATGGGTTTGGCATCTGAGTAAATGTCTACACGGAGCAAAGATACCCAAATGGATGACTAAAGGGAAAAATAACCTGATACTCAGCAATTATGATGTCGAAAATTCTAGCCGCACAAATAAACGAAGAGATATATTAGTTGCTTGCATGCCGCGGACTATTTCCGGAAGAACAGAAAGAATGCTGGAGGCTAAGAGGATCAAGATGCCCTACAATACATAGATCAGCACATTCTTAAGTAGGTCAAAACAAAGCAGAAAAATGTAGGCATGGTATGGATAGACTATAGAAAAGGGTTAAATCGAACTTAACGGACCTAAATTCCACCATCATATGTCACCCCACCGAAAGAAAAAAAAATACAAAAAATCAAGGAATTAACCGAATTTAATGAAATTTTCAGTGTTGATATATTAATTAATGAAAAATATAATGCACCAGTTATCTTATTTAAAAACTTTTACATTTTTTCAGCTCAGTTAACTTTGAACCACGTATCTTTGAGAATTACGCGTCAAAGATACCTTCGATTTTACAGATAAAAGCCTAAGATATGCATCGATAATGCTTGGATAATTGAATATTAAAAAATGCAAAAGATATCCGACTCAGACATAAACTTCATCACAGACGCCATTGATAAAATGCAAAGTAGAATTAACAGCAGGACGACGAATCGTAGCAGAGGTGAACATTTAAAGAGGAGTCTTCCGGGGATATTCACTCTCGTATATACTCGTATACTCTTTCTATAGAAATGGTGCTACTAAATTAAATACTTAGGAAATGAACAGCGGGCTATAAATTAACAAAGTCTCTAAAGTTAATACTTATGTACATAGCAGATGTCAACATTTTTGCCAAAAATAAGAAAGAGATGGAAACCCTTGTAAAGACCATCTATACATATATAAAGGGCAGTTGTGTGTATATATGTATGTCGGGCTGAAATTACGAAAATAAAACAATTAACGACAACGTCAATATATATATATATATATATATATATATATATATATATATATATATATATATATGAGAGTGAGTAGATAAACAATGTTCTTATTTGATATGTCTTTTAGCCGACAATTTTTGGAGGATATGTGCTTAATTGAAGTCATAATTAGTAAATAATTCATGAATTTAGGCGGGCATATATGTTCAAATGTAGGGCTAAACAAATCGAGAAAATGTAAATTCCTGAATCTGGGATTGGCCAACTGGTGTAGTGGTTAGAACCCCCGCCTGACAGCTTGGCAGTCGAGGTTTCGAGTCACACACGGAGCAGTCTCCCATGTCTATAATCTTGCTGATGAGACATAATGGTCGAAATGTACATTCAGGGATTGATATTTTCTCGATTTGTTTAGCCTTACATTTGAACATATATGCCCGCCTAAATTCATTAATTATTAACTAATTAAATTTCAAAATTAGGTATGACTTCAATTAAGTACATATCCTCCATATATATATATATATATATATATATATATATATATATATATATATATATATATGCACTATTACTCGATCTTGCTTTTGAGCAAAAATAATGAAGATTTGATTTATATTCCTAAAGATAATTAAAAATTAAACTTTCAATGATAACAGCATGGAATTTTTTTTTTGTATTAAATATTTCAAATAGTAGACATTATTTTTTATTTTCAGAGTGGCTAGATCAACGCAAGATCTTTTTGTACGTAAGGGTTTTAATGGTGCTTTCTGCGAGGGTCCAACTCGCGATTCAAGTATAATGGATCTGCGAGACTAAGTCTTTTACTCTCATCTCTTCCCAGGCGATGCCGGTAGCCGCTTCTAGTAAGAATATAAAGCCAGGATATAAGAATGGCATTTGGGATCAAAAAGTGTACCATGTTCATGATGAAAAGGGAAAAAGAGAAATAAGGAAGGAACAAAGTAAGTAAAGTCGTCGGGGCGGCTTAAAGTCGCTATCAGCCAGTCACCGAGGGAGTCTATCCCCTTTTCAACAGCGCTAGACCAAGGAGATTGTTTTTGGCGTCTTACTATACCGCACAGATCCCTGTGCTACTCATACGCTGAGTTGGCGAGAACCGGTATCGAACTAGGAACCTTGTTTTTTCTAGCTGAACGCTCTACCGACTGAGCTAACCCGGCCCCTTACAAGTCTTTGGGGATATTGGAAGTGGACACCATCAAACAAACAGAGATGGACACAAAGACGAATGTTAATCTATCTATATATATAATTGGTGTATATGTATGTTCGGAGGAAACTGCGATAATAAAATCATTAACGACAAAGTAAATATATATACACATTAAATATCACCAGGGTTTGCATTTTGCGCAAAAAATTGTTAAGATTTGATTTATATTCGTAAAAGTAATTAAAAATAGAATTTGAATAGTAAGAGCATGGTATATATATATATATATATATATATATATATATATATATATATATATTTGGCATTTGATATATTAATACATTTTTTCAGAGTATCGGCGTGTTTTTTTTTTGGGGGGGGGACGGTCTTTTTTTCTGACTTTCCACTAAGCCCGATCAACACAAGGTCTTTTTTATATAGAGATTTTAATGGGGCATCATGTGAGGATCGAACTCGTGATACAGTAATAAAGGATCTTCGTGATTAACTTTTTGCATCCTCACATCTACCTAGGCGACGCCGGGTAGTTGCTTCTAGTCACATAATAAATCAGGAAAATATAAGAACTCTTTTAGAAAAAGAGAATTACGAGCCTTTGGGAATATTGGAAGTGGACACCATCAAACAAACATAGAGGAAAGAAAAGGCGAGAAAGGAGTTCCACAGAAAAAAAAAGAAAACTTTTGGAAACCATGCCCTGTAGCAGAAATCTCGCCAATGGAATAAACACCTGTGCTGATACTATTGTAAGATACTCTTTGCTATTTTTAAAATGGTCAAAAGAGGAACCGTGACCACAAGACAAAAAAGGTTATGCCTATGCACAAAATATTACAACTAATAGATTACGCGATAATAGATAAAACACAACATAATAGCAAATGTAGGATGGATCTATGGACACAAAGATGAATGTTATTCTATCTATATATATAGTTGGTGTATATGTATGTCTGGAGGAAACTATGAAAATATAACAATTAATGACAAAGTAAATATATATACACATTAAATATCACCAGAGTTTGCATTTTGCGCAAAAAGATTTGATTTATATTCGTAAACGTAATTAAAAAATAAAATTTAAATAGTAAGAGCATGGTATATTATATATATATATATATATATATATATATATATATATATATACTTTAAATATACGCTCCTACATTTGGGGCGCTGGTGGCTGTCGTCAGTGATGTAATCCGCAGGGTTCATTGGGAAGTTTCGGGTCTTCCAACATCAGACTTCCCTCGCCATGCTGACCCTATCAGAGGTGATCAAACTCTGGTACAACCACCAACAATAGTCGCTAAAAGACAATTGACAAAAAATTATTTTTATGGACGGTTGTAGAACTATATCCCATTCATATACAAAGCACTGCACATCTGATTGGTTGTTAGTAACAGCCAATCAGATGAGCGGTACCCCATATTTAAATGGGATACGTAGCCAGAAACACTTTTCTCCGTACGGATTGCGAGGTTTAGATGATTAGGTAAGTAATACTTTTTTTTTCAGGGTGTCGGCGTGGTTTTTTTTTTGTGTGTTTTTTTGTGTTTATTTCTGACGTCCCACCAAGCCGGATCAACGCAAGGTCTTTTTTACATAGGGATTTTAATGGGGCATCATGTGAGGATCCAACTCGTGGGTCAGTAATAAAGGATCTTCGAGATTGACTTTTTGCATGCTCACATCTACCAGAGGCGACGCCGGGTAGCTGCTTCTAGTCACATATTAAACAAATATAGCCAAAAGGTTTTAATGTTTATTTTTATATAAAGGATATTTTCTTTGGGGTAATAAATGTGGAGACTTAAACGTTTTCGTGAACTTATTAACATAAGCGTATCTGATGCTCGCTCGTGCCTCAAATTTTAGCTAAAAAAAAAACAAAGCAAAAAATCGATCGAATGACAGGTCGTAATTTGGAAAACTTGAAAGTTGGGGTGCTCATAAGTTAAGGTACACTTATATATATATATATATATATATATATATATATATATGTCTCAAGATAAACTTTCTTAAATCAATATTAATATCCACAAATCTATTAATAATGGAGATTCGCTTCCGGTTTTTGTCTGTAACAGAAATTACGTCACTGCTTATATCTCATTACCCAAAATCGTCATAACATAGAATAAAATTTATTCTACGATTTTTGGCATGTTCAAATTTTGAGTGTATTTATTCAATAAATACACTCAAAATTTGAACCTGCAACATTAGACAGTCCTCATTGTTTTTTTTTTAAACAAGTTTTAATAAATACATGACTGGTATT
>CM042160.1:8370630-8372715 GCA_023376005.1 Doryteuthis pealeii
ATTTTATTTTTTAATTTACATTTTTCATCTTTATTTTGTTTATGTATTCGCTCAGTCTAGGTTCTTCCTTTCCCCCCTCTTATACTCTTTCTGTCTCTCTTAATACCTCCCCCCCTCTCTAATGTCGGCCTAATGTCAGTATCAGCCATGCAGCGCTAGACCAAGGAGATAATTTTAGCATCTGAGGTGGCGCACCACACCTACCATCAGCTCCTCACTTTTCTGCACAGATTCCTGTGCTACACATAAGCTGAGTTGGCGAGGGCCGGTATCGAACTATGTGTATTTTCATTGCACTTTAAAAATTAAAGTAATTTTGTTATTTACTGTTTTCTGTCTTTCTTTCTTTCTTTCTTACATTAATCCTTCTTTTTTTTATTTACTTTCGACTCTAACTCCTTTTATCTTTCTTTCCGCCCCCTCTCTCTCTCTCCCTATCTATCAATCTATCTATCTATCTATCTATCTATTGTCCATTCTCTTTCTTTGTTCTTTTCACATTCTTTCTCTGATTTTTTCTTTAAAAGTTCTGCATTTTTATTCCTTTTACAAAATTTTCACTCCGATATTTTATCTTCCCATCTGTTTGAAAATTTGATATAACTTTTAAAAAAATTAATTAACTTTTGTTTAATCTTATCTATTTCTATTCAATTTACCATTTATCTTCATCATTTTCAACCGAGTCCTGTCAATGTTTGCTTTTCAAGTCATACGTTTATAGCTGTATACTAAGCTTAGCATAGATGTGGCACAAGGCCGGGGGTATGGGGCACCCAGTGAGAATCGAACTCCTTAACAATGGTTTGCGAATTTAGCTTGCTAACCATTAAACCATGCGAGGTGCTCTAAGTCATATGTTTATAAGAAGCTAATTTTAAATCATCCCAGTCACAGTGCAGCTTACCTTACTATGAATCAAACTATTATGATAATCATCTAGGCTTGCTAGCAGAACGGCATCACTTGACTCACCTTGTTCAGGGGTTCTCGGCTGCTGATCAGGTGGGTGAGGAGGCCATCCCTCGACGTGGCACCCGCCCACAAAAAAAAGGGAGAGGGATATATTATTGTTCGGTTGCCTGTGCCCCCTCCCCCCCCCCCCAAAAAAAAAAATGTCGGCGAGACCAGGAGTTTTGCACTGGCATAGCGTGAGTTTCGGTTGTGTATGATTCCCTATGTAAAACATTGGTCGGTTGGCAGTCTTCCGTCTACGAGAGACGATGCGTAGTCAAAGACTTTTCGTTCTCTTTTTCGTTTTTTTTTTGTTTTTTTGTTGTTTCTTTTTTCTTTTTTTGTTCTCTTCTCTTTTTTTTTGTCATTTTTTATAGATTGAACTACATATCCTGTGCGGGTTCATAGGGAGGATAAACTGTGGCCCATGCAGCAAATCCCCCCTCCACACTGCAGCTGTGATCCAAAGGAGAGGTAAGGTACCAATGCGGTTTGGCAACGATAGTGTCGTAGGAGATGATGGGTAATACTATATTTCAGCATCACACCGCCTTAGGGACTACGGCTCCTGATTTGTTTTCGGAGTTAATTCCCCTAGTCTTTCATTGAAAGACAGCAAAGGTTTTGTGTCGGACTTTTCCTTGACTGATGGGTTGCCGACCAATGCTAAGGAGCCCCTCTAACCCATATGAGGATTTATACGCGTAGTAAGTACCCCAAAACTTAATACTATTGGTGTTCCTATGTAAGGAAATGAGATTAGGAAAACGGTATATTATTGTTTTTGTTCAGATAAGCAACAGTGCCTTCAGATTTTTTTTTGGGTAGGGTTAAGACCACTGGGGCGTCAACATGGTGTTCTAATGTTTGCTGTGTTTATACTCAGGTATGCACATGTGATACGTTGAAGTACGTCATTCATGTACACATGTGGTGTATACCAGCGTTGTGAATTATCTAAGTGCAACTTAGCATGTCATTAATATTGGAAATTCGGCCTGGAATTATCTTAGGCTACAAGTCTCTGTATTTAGCTTGCGTTAATCCGGCCCAGTGGAGTCAGGGAAAATTATCCCCTTATCCCTCTGCTCTCTCTCTGCGTCTCTCTCTCTCTGCTCTATCTCTCGCTGT
>CM042160.1:8377815-8387815 GCA_023376005.1 Doryteuthis pealeii
ATAAGGCAAGTTCTAATTTCTCATTTGATTTCACTTTGAAACAAGCCGGTAACCATTTTGAAAGTCTCCGTGCGAAATAAACAAATCTTTGAAACTTTTTCGAAAACAATACAACTGCATGTCTTAACAGAAAAATATCATAAAATGTGTTCTTAATAACAGTTAAGTTCATTTCAGATAATGCGCACGCACAATTTTATGCTAGGAATTTAGCCAACTGATTTTCACTTTGAAACAAGCCGGTAGCCATTTTGAAAGTCTCCGTACGAAATAAACAAATCTTTGAAACTTTTTCGAAAACAATACAACTACATCCTTTAACACAAAAATATCATGAAATGTGTTCTTAAAAACAATTAAGTTAATTTCAGATAATGCGCACGCACAATCTTATGCTAGGAATTTAGCCAACTAAAGGTGAAAATTACCCCTAAATCTTGAGCCCCTGGTAGATCCCGTTCCCAACATCTCCTACTATAATCACCACAATCATTTTATTTCTGAATAATTAAAGTCATTTTACCAGCCGGTCCGATCGTCATCTCCCCAATGAATCATCGTTATCAGGCACGATGGGGTCTGCACATGTTGAATACTTACTAAAGGCAGCTAGAAAATCCAGTTTTATCGTTGCTTTTAGTCCCCATCTGATGACTACTTGTTGGTCATTCAAACCAATTTTTCACACCCTCCTCCTCTGACCGAGACTAAATTCTATTAGAAGAATTACTAACCAACCAATCACAGAACAGTAATTCTTCAGGTCTCCCCAAAGACCTTTTCTTTCCTCTTTTTTTTACTTGGTTCAAACGCCATATGATTGCCATAAAGACATGCCCAGCGCAGTAGTAAGAGAGAGGTAACAATGACTGCCAAGGTCATTTATTGATGGAAATCTGGCTGCTACGAAACATAATGGCTGAAGTGTAGCTGGCGGGAATATATATATATGGCAATTCGCAAGTCTATTGACAGATAAGTGTAGGCCGATGCTCTAATTGTCTTCGCAATTCGTATTGTTCGTTAAAACGATAAGCAAATTATCAGTTCATGGCGGAGAGATTGTGCACATGGATGAACTGGATAAACTTATAATAGCGATTTTATTTTCCGGCCGATGGGAACATTGATTCTCTTTGAGTCAACCGGGGCAACAAAAACCCTCCTTCCTTTCTTGCTTTCAATTTAATAATGCAAATAAAAAATAGATAAATAGATAAATAAAAGTAAGAAGGAAAAGGACGAGGAATCAACAGTGTTTCGTATAATACTATAAAATAACGTTTTTTTGCAAAATTGAATAAGATTTCTCTAAGTTTAAGACACTGAATATCTCTGTGGATAAAACAGTAGATTTCTCTTTGCGTATGGCATTAAGATTCATCAATGAGTTACAGTCTAATGTTATCTATGTGTAAGACATTAAGATTTATCAATGAGTTACACTCTAAAGATAACTATGTGTAAAACATTAATACTTATCAATGTGTTACACTCAAAACTTATCTATGTGTAAAACATTAGGATCTATCAATGAGTTACACTTTATACTTATCTATGTGTAAGAGATTAAGATTCATCAATGAGTTACACTCTAAACTTATCTATGTGTAAGACATTAAGATTTATCAATGAGTTACATTCTAAAGTTATCTATGTGTACGACATTAAGATCTATCAATGAGTAATACTCTAAACTTATCTATGTGTAAGACATTAATTTTATCAATGAGTTGCACTCTAAACTTATCTATGTGTAAGACATTAATTTTATCAATGAGTTGCACTCTAAACTTATCTATGTGTAAGACATTAAGATTTATCAATGAGTTACACAATAAAATTATATATGTGTAAGACATTAGAATTTATCAATGAGTTCCACTCTAAACTTATCTATGTGTAAGAGATTAAGATTTATCAACGAGTTACACTCCAAAGTTATTTATGTGTAAGAAATTAAGATTTATCAATGAGTTACACTCTATACTTATCTATGTGTAAGACATTAAGATTTATCAATGAGTTACACTCTAAACTTATCTATGTGTAAGACATTAAGATTTATCAATGAGTTGCACTCTAAAGTTATCTATGTGTAAGACATTAAGATTTATCAATGAGTTACACTCTAAAGTTATCTATGTGTAAGACATTAAGATTTATCAATGAGTTACACTCCAAAGTTATCTATGTGTAAGACATTAAAATTTATCAATGGTTTACACTCTAAACTTATCTATGTGTAAGACAATAAGATTTATCAATGAGTTACACTCTAAACTTATCTATGTGTACGAAATTAAGATTTATCAATGAGTTGCACTCTAAATTTATCTATGTGTAAGAAATTATGATTTATCAATGAGTTACACTCTAAATTTATCTATGCGTAAGACATTAATATTTATCAATGAGTTACACTCGAAACTTATCTATGTGTAAGACATTAATATTTATCAATGAGTTACACTCGAAACTTATCTATGTGTAAGACATTAATTTTTAATCAATGAGTTACACTCTAAACTTATATATGTGTAAGACATTAATATTTATCAATGAGTTATACTCTAAAGTTATCTATGTGTAAGACATTAATATTTATCAATGAGTTACACTCTAAACTTATCTATGTGTAAGACATTAATTTTTAATCAATGAGTTACACTCTAAACTTATCTATGTGTAAGACATTAAGATTCATCAATGAGTTACACTCTAAACTTATCTATGTGTAAGACATTAATATTTATCAATGAGTTACACTCTAAAGTTATCTATGTGTAAGACATTAAGATTTATCAATGAGTTACACTCAAAACTTATCTATGTGTAAGACATTAAGATTTATCAATGAGTTTCACTCTAAACTTATCCATGTGTAAGACATTAAGATTTATCAATGAGATACACTTTAAAGTTATCTATGTGTAAGACAATAAGATTTCTCAATGAGTTACACTCTAAACTTATCTATGTGTAAGACACTAAAATTCATCTATTAGTGAGATAGTAAGACTACTGTACGTGTAAGACACTAACATTTCTCTATGAGTAAAACATTCAGATTTCTCTGTGGGTAAGACACTTAATTTCTCTATGTGTAATACACAAAGAATTCCCTATGTGTGAAATACGAAATGTCTCTATCTGTAAGACACAATGATTTCTCTATGTGTAACACCCTGAAGTCTTCTATGTCTATGACAGAAAATGTCTCTAGGTGCAAAACACTAAATTTTGCTATTTCTAAGATAGTAAGACTACAGTAAGATATTAAAAATGTCTCTAGTATTATCTCTGTTATTCGGACTATTGTCCTCATCTTCATTGTTATCTTTACAACGTTTTGGTCGATGTACCCTCCGGCCTTCTTCAGGTATTTCTTGTCGGATTCAGGAACCATCTCGGACTCGGGAACCTTCTTCTTTTGAACTCGGGAATCTTCTTGTCGTAATTGGGAGCCATCACGGTATCGGGAGCCATCATGGAATCGGTGACAAGAGTTCAAATTCTGGACGAGTCTCTCTAAATGTTTGTGATGAGGCTTGAAGATTAGTATTATTTGCGTTATTCGGACTATTGTCCCCATCTTCATTGTTATTTGTACAACGTTTCGGCCGATATACCCTCCGGCCTTCTTCAGGTATTTCTTGTCGGACTCGGGAACCTACCCCAGCTATGGTTAGCGGAATGAGAACAGGATACCCCAGTGGACTAAATAAAGGGTTAGGTTCAAAATTCCGTAATGGCTCCCGATTACGACAAGAAAGTTCCAGAGTTCGAAAAGAAGGTTCCCGAGTCCGAGAATGTTCCTGAGTCCAACAAGAAATACCCGAAGAAGGCCGGAGGGTATATCGGCCGAAACGTTGTACAAATAACAATGAAGATGGGGACAATAGTCCGAATAACGCAGATAATACTGGACGAGTCTGTTTGAATTTCACATAGCCCTAATACCATTATAAAATGAATTTATCCAAACATTGTCCCTCCAGCTATTTGTAAATAGTAGGGTGGAGTGCGTTGTTTAACCTTGGTTAGGCAACCAGTCTAGGAGAAGGAAAATTCTGGAGTGAATCTTGACAGACTCCACTTAAAAAAATAACGTTGTGTCACATCCTGCTCGTGTGAAGGGGTTGGTAGGACCGGTTTAGCTTACTCGGTAAAGCTTCAGCTTAGCAATCACAAGGTTTCTGGTTCGATACCGGCCCTCATCAACTCAGTGTATGAGTAGCACAGGGATCTGTGATATAAAGTGAGAAACTTATGATAAATGGGGCGATCCACCTCAGATTTAAAAATAGTTTACTTGGTCTAGTACAAGTGAAAAGGGGATAGACGCCCTCGCTGTCTGGCTGATACCAACATTAGGCTCCCACACCAACTTTATTATATATATATATATATATATATATATATAGATAGATAGATAGATAGATAGATTGTAAATGTAGTATATATGTAGTAAAGATTTGAGGGAAAACTCAGACACGTATATGTAGGAGATATATTTCGCTGTGCATTGAGCTCGGCTACATCAGTCGTATATATCTCCTACAAATACGTGTCTGAGTTTAGTTCCTTTGTCCATATTTCTCCCTCTGATCTCTACCACATTCTGTCGGATTTACTCATATTCTCCTATCCTCCTATATATATATATATATATATATATATATATATATATATATATATAATATATATATGTGTGTGTGTGTGTGTGTGTGTGTGAATTTTAAGTACTACACTCATTTTCGGGTGAGTTGGCTCCTTTGATGCTTTCTTTCTAACATTTTGAAAAATGACCTTGTGTCTCATCCTACTCAATCGGACTTTTGGTGGGTAAATTATATATAATTATATATAATATATATATATATATATATATATATATATATTACTGTGTATGTGTAACTGATTGTGTAAGAATATGCCCACGATTAATTTAGGTGAGGCACTCTTCATTTTGCTTTAGGGAATATCAATAATCAATATGTATGTATACGTTAATTTATCTTCTTACATTCATCTTTCATCTGATGCGGTGAGTGAAAATGAGGAAACTTCTACATAAATAAGTAAGTAAATAAAAATGAATCAAAAGAGAAAAAATAACCCTCAAAGGAGGAGAAGAAAAAACAAACAAACAAAAAAAAAACGATAAAATATATAAGCAAAAAAATTAAATAGGAAAAAAAATAAAAAAAATACGATAAAAAAAAGATTGATAAAAAAAAAAAAATAAAAGCAAGAAAAATATCAGATCGATCGTCCAGTAAATAAAAAAAAAGTCAACCATTAATGTAGAACCAGGAAGAAATTAGTTTAAAAAAAAAAAAAAAGGAAAAAGAAGAATCATAGAAATAAAAAAAATAACATCCACCTTAGTTAAGCCAACGACAAACAAATAAACCAAGTAGCAAGAGAACAAATATATTAATAAAAAAAATCGTAGTAAAAGCACAAGCTACAAATTAAAAAAAAAAAGCAAAAAAAAAACACACAAAAAAAAAAAAAAAAAAAAAGCCAAGCACTGACATTCAACCAAGAGGAGAGAAGGTTGTGTTATCACGGTATTTATTTGATGTATGTTATCGCCTCTGGTCGGCAAACATCGGCAAATATCGGCAAACATGAAAAATTGACTGCTTACACGACTTTGCATGTGTCCGACTGGAGGCACAATCTCAATCGAACACATATTTTCGCTATTTATGTTCTTTATAGTATTTACTTATTTGACCAGCAATTTTAAAATTATTTTTTATCAGCCGCCATCTTTTCTTTTATATCTTTACTCCTCATAAACATATATACATCATATATACATACATATATATATATATATATATATATATATATATATATATATATATATATATATATATATATTTGTATGTATATATATATTCGTGTGTCTGTGTTCTTTTTCGTTTCCGTGAAATTGTTTTGCTTCTACGTGTGACTTCAAACAATTTATGACATTCATTTTAGACGCGATCAACTTCCTTCGTACTCGTCGTGAACACTATCCGTCGTTTTAAATTAAACGCATCAACGACATGTTTATTTATTTTTGCACTCGAGCAGTTTGTATTTCTTTGGCAGGCAGAAGAACTATTTACAGTAAGATTTCTTGAGTTAAGCAATATGTGATCTTAGCACGATTTGAATGGGTATCTGTAGATTTTCTAGTTCTGTTGGTTTATTTAGTTTTTTTGTTTTTTTGCATATCAACCTTCGTGGGCTATTTAATGCCAAAACTGTTGGCTTTTTCTTGATATATATATTTACCAACCCCTATGCACGAGCAGGATGTGACACAAGGTCAATTTCTTAAGCGGAGTTTGAATTCAGTTTTCCTTCTCCTAGACCGATTGTCTAACCAAGGTGAAAGACCCCAGTCTCTACTATTTACCCATAGTTTGAGGGAGAGTAGAATTCGTACCATTCCCAAGGGTATTAGTGCTAAGTGAAATGCAGTTACCACGTCCAGGATTTGAACTCGGGTCGACGAGTCCATTTCCAATAACTTTAACCATTACACCACACGCTTCCTACTTTTTCTTGATATAAGGTGTGTGCTAGACGCCCACTCTTATTTATAGACTCGGCGATAATCATGTGACCATATTCTTGGCCAATCACTGGAAATACTCTGCTGCTGATATTGTTATTTATACCGGCTGTTCTCGTCATACCTACTTTAACTACTTGAAACTTCGTGGACGACGGAACATAGGATTATATCACTGGACCTTTGACACTACGTAGGATTCCACAACCAGGACTTATTCACTTACCAAAGGATTCTATAGCCAGGACTTACTTACTTTAAGTCCTTTTCAACTGGCCAAGGATGGTGGTCGGAAACTTAACAGGTTATGGGCCCAGCACGCTTTCACTGCTAGTAGAAAAACATTTGTGGTACTATATAACTATAGCAGGTGATGGTTCTCCATATATATATATATATATATATATATATATATATATAATATAATATAATATAATATAATAAAATAAATATGTAAAGGTTTTACATATCTATTTATTTGGTGACAAAGGAACATTCACGACCATTTTGGTTTCATGCGTTAACAATCGCCAGGTAAACATGTTCACCTGATGATTGTTAACGCATGAAACCAAAATAGTCGTGAATGTTCCTTTGTCACCAAATAAATAGATATGTAAAACCTTTATATATTTATTTTATTATATTATATAACAGCTCTATTTTATATTGAGCACTCTACCAATAATACTGCGTTTGGCACACCGTTCCAGTAAAAGCTGAAACAGTGACAACCCCACGCACACTATATATATATATATATATATATATATATATATATATATATATATTATTTATTTATGATAGGAAAGCAATTACAATGCGTATAAAATAAAATGATGTTTAGTCATATCGATTTCAAAGTAACTTTATCATCAGAGACGTTTAAAAAAAAAAATTAGCTTCGTTAAACTTTTTCTTTATCTAGTATTACCATTACTGGTCAGGTCCATGACATGCAACACTCTACTTTTGACCTTACTCAGGCTAGACGGGCGGCGGAGAGGCCCCATCCGATCAATCGACTTGTCACGTCAATCCCTAGCACCTATATGATTTTCCCAACCCTATTGCTCTTATGGCAAGCCCAAACCCTTATTATATGGGTGCTAGAAGGCGGTGGCTGAGGGTTTTCACGTCCTGAGAATGACGTTAAACACTATCTGATGGTGAGGTTCCAGTTCTGGAGCTTTGGGCAATGTAAAGCACCCCTTCATCACCATTACTCCCAGGTCCACTCTGACCCGGAGTGGTAGTAGCTGTTAGGGTCCCATCTATGGGTTAAATAGAAAATGTGTTTTTTAAAAAAATTGAGTATCCATTAAGGATGAATTCATTTCAAAACTTATTGGCATTAAATGAACCACTGAAGTTGATATGCCATAAAACAAAACAAACCAAACCAAAATCAAAATTACTGGTCAGAGTGGATCTGGGAGTAATTGCAATGAAGATGTAATTCTATACTTTAGCTCCAGAATCTAAAAAAATGCAATTTACTATCATACTAAGGATAGACGTTTGTGTTAAGGCTCTTAATCCTTTGCAGCCAGCGTATCCTAATTCCCCACCTACGGCCGGCGTTTTGTTTCCATGTGAGTGATAGTACAGCGAAAGCTGTATTATACAGTCAAATGTTTTCCATCTAGGTGTAGGAAATTCTTATATCAAAAACAGCAGATTCCTTTCAGTCCCTATTCCCGATTGAGAGGGTCCTTATTCACTTCAAACTAAATTTCCCTGGGGCCAAAGGCTAGGATATTTTTCAAAAATCCTCTCTGGCAAACCCCTTTGTTTAAAAAAAATCCCACCCAAGTTGGTGCTTTGGGGAAATAGATCAAACTTATCTATATCACAGGTTTGCACACTTTTTTCTTTAATTCTTTATTTTCTTTTTTGTCCTCGTTTATTCATATGTATCTATCTATCAATCAATCAAACTCACAAAATTCTACTTTACGGATCTACTCACCGTCTTAGATCAGTACTATCAATATGATACGTAGAATTGTCTTGGATTTTGAGACACAAATGGAACCCCTAATCCCCAACCAGAAGACTAGACTTCGTATCAATTGACAAGAACAAAAGAATTTCCAATCTTTGTTTTGTTTTGTTTTGTTTTGTTACGGCATATCAACCTCGTGGGTCATTTAATGCTGATAAAGTTTTGAAATAAATCAATTCTTAATGGATAATACAATTTTGTTTATAAACTCATGTTTTTCAATTAACCCATAGATGGGACCCTAACAGGTACTACCAATCTGGGTCAGAGTGGACCAGGGAGCAATGGTGATGAAGGGGTGCTCCACATTCCCCAAACCTCCAAAACTGGAACCTCACCATCAGATAGAGTTTAACGTCATTCCCAGGACATGTAGACCCGCAGCCACCGCCTTCTAGCACCCATATGATAAAAAGTGGTTGGGGCTTAATTTCCAATATCTTGCGAACCACAAAATTAAAAAAAAATAAAAGAGAGAAAGAAAGAAAGAAACATGTTCATTTTCACACATTTTTTACACACACACACAAAAAAACACAATAAATCATTAATGTGTTGAGGGTGATCACTAATTAGGACTGAACATATTCTAGTAGTGATCACCTCTGCTATTTTATAGGTTTTCATGTTTAAAATATCCTAACAGATATAATTTTTTTTTTTACCATGACACCATTAAGCACCCCATTTGCGACCTAAATTCATAAGAACATGTTTTGCTTTTCACCGTCAATATCCGGTTGTTTGTTAATAGACGATTTTAGACGTTTTTTTTTAAAATTATAAAACTATAAAAGAAAGCAATTTTTTTATATTAAAGACACTTTTTTTTACTTATTTCATGTGTTGTTGTTAATTCAATAGCAATTCTTTTTTAATTATAAAACCTTTAACTGTAGACACGTTTAACACGAGAATGATTAAAGGTATAAAAAGTAATTTTATATGGTTATAATAATAACTGCTAACTCTAACCCCTAACCCCTGACCCTAACCCTAACACTAGCAACAATTCTTAATATTAACTATCCGTAGAGGCACATGGAAAATAAATAAACATGGTTTTCGTTTTAATTTTTTTTTTTTTTTTTAAATAACAATATTAGTTTATCTTTAGTGCAAAATTAATTTTTTCACATATGCTAACGGCAAGAACATGAAATAACTAATTTTTAAAAAATTAAAATCACAAACTATTTTTATATAAAAAATGTTACTGGTTTTTATCGGCCTGCTGTTTTATTTATTAACAACCGGTGAAAAGCAAAATTCAGTTCCTTTTTCGGTTGGGGTGCCTAATGGTGTCAAGGTCGTTTTTTAAAGAAGAACAAAAGGTATTAATTCTAAATATACTGCGTCTCTTTTATTGGCATGTAAAACATTTAAAAGTTTTATTACAAAATTTGTGG
>CM042160.1:8392815-8415315 GCA_023376005.1 Doryteuthis pealeii
GACTTTACTTTTACTGACACAATAATTTAATTGTATAATGTACGCGATTCTCTGACGTCTATGCATAAAATGACTCTGCAGTTAGAATAACTTTAGTCGGATTGACTTGCTATTAAAGTCAATCAGTCATTTGCTCAATTTAGCCTAGTTTGGTACAAGCTCAAATAAAACCTGAGCATTGAAAAGACTATGAAAAATTAATGTGACGGTAATACCAGTTATAGTCGGATTTGGGGAAAAAAAGTCTCTGTGAATTGGAGCCAAAGGGATGAATTATTATATACAGAAGTTATATGGAAGAGCTCTCGCGGGTGTGCAATAGATAAATAGATAGATAGATAGATAGATAGAGAGAGAGAGAGAGAGAGAGAGAGAGAAACAGACAGACAGACAGACAGACAGAGAGGCCATGTGTCTAATTGGACACTACGCCATTTTTTACCATAATAGTTTCATATTCGATCGGCTACGCTTTGAATTGATAATGTTATTTTCTTTAAATTATCTATTGAATTTTAACATATTACAAAAAGGAATGAATAAATCAAAGTTAAAATTAAAGAATCATTTTAAATTTAATATTGTATCTATTTAATATTTTGTATGGTTTTTTTAAAATATCAGTTTAACAAATCGCATCATTTATATCTTTTTTTAAAAAATATAGTTAATTATTGAATTAGAATTTCTTATTATATCGTTATATGTGATGATTTTTATGGGGCATCCTGCGATGATCGAACTTGCTAATTCAGTAGTAATGGATCTGCTAGACTAACTTGCTAACCATTACACCACGTTTATTCTATTATTTTTTCTCTACTCTGGCTTCGCCGGGTAGCCACTTCTAGTACATATACAAAGGACAGTGCTTATTTATGTATATATGTATGTAAGTCCGGATGAAACGACTGAAAAAAAATAATGACAAAGTAAATATATATACACATTCACTATTACCAGAGCTTGGTTTTTGAGCAAAAATAATGAAGATTTATTCATACCTGGAAAAATATTTAAAAATTAGGATTTGAATAGTGAGAAAAGGGAAAGTCATTGGTGGTATTCATGATTAAAACATATATCAATTATATAAGACCAAACCAACAATGGATCTGCGAGACTAACTTTTTATTATCCCTCTACCCAGGCAATTCAGGTCAGCCGCTTCTAGTCTACAGTATTCTAGTATTTATTTTTTATAGATATTTAGCTTCTTTATATTTTTCATGTGTTTTTTTTTTCGTTTACATTTTTCTTTTTATCATCGTAATTACTTTTTTTCTGTTTCTTTTTTTATTAACTTGAAAGCATTTTCTTTTTTCCCTTCTTTTTTCATCCTTTTTCTCTGTCTCTTTCTTTCTCCCTATCTCTCTCTCTCTCATACCTTCTCTCTCTCTCTCTCTCTCTCTCTCTCTCTCTCTCTCTCTCTCCCTTCTTTCTCCTCTCTGTTTCTCATCTCTCTCCAATATCCCTTTTCACTACCCCCTAGACTTGCTAACCATTATACCACGCGAGTGCCCCTGGTGAATATACGAGGTTAATCCCAAAGAAAAGTTTCCAAAATATTTAGATATCACAGAAACGTTTATTGTTCATTCTCAATGATGTTTATATCATTCTAAAATTTACACTTCTATCTATTTTGCTACATAATCGCCATTTTGATCGATGTATCTTTGTAGTTGCTGTGGTTGTTTTTGTATGTCCATATCATACAAACTCGCTGCCATTTTGAGGAGGAAGTATTGAACCTCATTGTCGTTGCAAACTCCCTAGACGACTTGCGATGGATTTAACATTCATACACAATTGGCCATACATTTCCATGATTTGCCGATGAATTTCAATCAGTTTTTTTGTGTTTAAAAACTGAATAACTACGCGAAGTACACACTTATCGGTGGCGTCAATTGGGAGCTCTATCGGAAATGTCTTCCAAGCCAAGACTGAGCGTGGCAGCCAGGCACGGACAGGGACAGGCACAGGCGAATACACAACAAACACACGTTTTGGCAATAGCTACACGAAAAATTTCCGGCTATGCTTGCAAATCGTTCGGAAAATTAAAACATATTACAGGGTGACCCAGAAAAAACAGAACGCAAATTGTTTATTTTCCCATTAAACTAACCCTAACCCTAACCCTAACCCTAAACCCCCTAGTTAAAATTAACAGTTTTATTACAAAATGTGTGGGTACTGTATATTTCTGGGTCACCCTGTATACAGGGTGACCCAGAAAAAACAAAACCTAAATTGTTTATTTATTTTCCCATTAAACTAACCCTAACCCTAACCCTAAACCCCCTAGTTAAAATTAACAGTTTTATTACAAAATGTGTGGGTACTGTATTTTTCTGGGTCACGCTGTATACAGGGAGACCTAGAAAAAACAGAACCTAAATTGTTTATTTATTTTCCCATTAAACTAACCCTAAACCCCAACCCCAACCCTAACCCCCTATTTAACATTAACAGTTTTAGTACAAAATTTGTGGGTTCTGTTTTTTCTGGGATACCCTAATTTTCCGACCGATTTTCAAGTATAGCCAAATTTCCCTGCGTTATGAACGCTTTGGGGATGTTACTTTTAAGTCTACCCTCGTATCTATATCACAATCTATAACGTATACTATCTTTATTTCATCGTCTGAGTTTCTATACTTTTTCTATACAATGCACGCATGCGCATTGACTTTAGTGATGGTAGGTAATTCAACGCAGACCCCACTGTGTGCTAACGTTCCGGAAATAGGACAAATCAGTTCTGTCCGGACACACCCGATAGATCAACCAGAAAAAAGATCGACTCTGCTCCGAATGTTCCTGACGATCGAAAAGTGATTCGTCAAAGAGATCAAAAAGCTTTGATTCAGTGACAATTTCGGCGTCGTTAACTTACGTTCTATTGGACATTTCAAGAAACGAGCCATTCGAACGCTGGATTAAACAGGCCGTTTCATGTGGCAAAGTCTAAAGATATAATCTCCGATGAAATAGACTTAATCTTCTTTTGTTCTCGTAATCACAAGAGTAGGATTGACTCTTTATTTAAACCGACGAAAAAATAGAAGAAGAAGAAGAAGAAGAAGAAGAAGAAGAGGAGGGGGAGGAGGAGGAGGTGGGAGAGAGGAAGAGAATGAAGAAGTGTACAATAAAGAAGTATGTGAAGACGATAGAAAAGAAGAATGATACAAAGAGATTGAAGAAAAGAACGATAGATGATGAAGAAAACAAAGAAGAAAAAGAAAAAGAAGAAAAAGAACAACAAAAACAACAACAACAGAACAAGAAGATGAAGAAGAACAACAAGAAGAAGAAGAAGAAGAAGAAGAAGAAGAAGAAGAAGAAGAAAAAGAAGAAGAACAACAAGAACAGTTGTAGAAAGAAGAAGAAGAAGAAGAAGAAGAAGAAGAAGAAGAAGAAGAACAACAACAACAACAACAACAACAACATTTGCATAAAGAAGAACAAGAACAAGAACAACAACAACAACAACAGCAACAACAAGAACATTTGCATAAAGTATGAGAAGAAGAAGAAGAAGAAGAAGAAGAAGAAGAAGAAGAAGAAGAAGAAGAAGAAGAAGAAGAAGAAGAAGAAGAAGGGAAAGCATTAGAAGAAGAAGAAGAAGAAGAAGAAGAAGAAGAAGAAGAAGAAGAAGAAGAAGAAGTATCGGTTTGGGATATCTGGACAGTTTTGTGATCTTCTATCAATCAAAAGAAATCAAGTCTTTTTGTTTCTATATTTGTCTTTCCTTAAAACCGATTTAGTTCACTTATTCTTTTTAACTCCGTATTTAGTTTCTGTTTCTTGTTTCTCAGCATTTATTTCCTTCGTTCTTTCTTTCCTTCCTTTCTTTTTACCATTTTTCTTTCTTATCCCCTCATGATAAATCTTACCCAAGGCGAAATGTTGGCAATTTTTTTCTTCTTTCATTCTACTTTTTGGTAACTTCTTTGTTTCTTTCTTCCTTGTCATTTTTCTTTCTTTTTTTCCTTCTTGTTCTTTCTTCCTTTATTTCTTTCTAGTAATTTCTTTATTTTTGGTAACTTCTTTTCTTTCTTTCTTCTTTCTTTCTTTCTTTCTTTCTTTCTTTCTTTCTTCGTGCCATTTCTTTCTTCCTTGTCATTTCTTTATTTCTTTCTTTCTTTCTAGTAATTTCTTTCTTGGTAACTTTGTTGTTTGTTTATTTCTTTTTTCCTTCTTGTCATGTCTTCTTTCTTTCTTTCTGGTAATTTATTTTTCTTTCTCTCCTTATTTCTTTCTTCTTTCTCTCATGCAATTCTTACTTTCTAGTAATTTCTTTTTTTTTGGTAACTTTTCTTTTTTCTTTCCTTCCTTCTTTTCTTCTTTCTTTCTTTCTTTCTTTCTTTCTGGGAATTAATTTTTTCTTACATCTTGCCAATTCTTTCTTTCTTTCTTTTCTTTCTTTCTTTCTTTCTTTCTGATAATTTCTTTCTTTCTTTTTTGTCTATTCTTTCATTATTTCTATATCTAAAAAAGACAACACTAAAATTCCCTTTGAAAAACTTGGACAGTTTTGTCGTCTGAAATCAATCAAAAGAAATCAAGCTAACACGACTGATCTAGAAGAAGAAATGAATTAAGTGCGACCGACCACCAAGACGAAGTCCAGACGCTAGAAGAAGATGAACGTAAGATACCAAAGATGAACAGAAGAATAATAGAAGTAAAAAAAGAAAAGAAAAGAAAGGAAAAAGGGTATACAACAACAGGTCAAATATTTTGGACCATATGACCTTTAGGCACCCCTTTTGCTTTGCTGATTCATAAGTACATTCTTTTCACTTACACCGTCAGCATCCGGTTGTTTGTTAGGGGTTAGGATTAGGGGTTAAGGTTAGGGGTTAGTTTTATAATTTAAAAAACCCTCTAAAAATCGTCTGTTAACAAACAACCAGATGTTGACAGTGTAAATGAAAAAATGTACTTATGGATCAGCAAAGCAAAAGGGGTGCCTAAAGGTCATACGGTCTAAAATATTTGACCCGTTGTTGTATACCCTTTTTTCTTTTCTTACTTCTACTATTCTTCTGCTCATCTTTGGTATCTTACGTTCATCTTCTAGCGTCTGGACTTCGTCTTGGTGGTCGGTCGCACTTAATTCATTTCTTCTTCTAGATCAGTCTTGTTGCCAAGACATTCATCAACCACAAAACCATATTAAGAGGTGCCTAAAGGTCATATGGTCCAATATTTTTTTTTATATAAATGCGACAGTCTTTAGAAAAATGGTTGATTTTAATGGTGTTGTGATGCATTGAGAAATAGTATCATTTTCATTACATATCTCTTTATCATGACGGTCGTACACTCAGAGGTAAAGGCACTCTTCGATTATCTAAAAAATGGGATGCTATTTATCGTTATTCAGAACTGCAGTAGAAATAGCATGTGTACTGACACATCAGAAGAGATACAATTTCCAATACACGCTGATGCTTAATAAAATTGATTAATTGATTGGTTGGTCTTTTAACGGCGTGTCAACCCGTCTAAGGTTATTTTATGGCAACATAGTAGGGAAATGTGTTCATTGTACATTTATATTCACGTTTTTCGTGTTGATTATTAAGAGTATTTTGCAAACGTTACGTGATGATATGAATAATTCTTAAACAGATTTATTTGATCTATATATGGTCTGGATATCATACGTAGATATTCTAGTAGCCTCGTACTAAATGAAATTTAAAAAAATAAAAAGAATGAATACAGAATTTTGCTGTTGTTACATAATCTATGCGGTTGCATAAGATTATTGTCAATCCCCTGTAATTCTAAAGGAATGGCCCTTTCATATTACGGGCGGGACTTTCCATGGAATAGTACAGAAAGCCCGCGAAATACGTGAAGTCACATGGGACCTGGTTTGGTCCTCAGTTTTCAGTTGGACGTCAGGCAGTGAAGATGGCCTGCCTTTACTGTGACTCACTCTGCATACGCACGCTTTGTTAGTCAGATATTTAGTTACATGAAATGTTTAATTAAGGAAATAAAAGTTTAAGAAAAATAACATGGTCTTGTGAAAATGGATGTCTTGGTAACAAGACTGATATAGAAGAAATGAGTTAAGTGCGACCGACCACCAAGACGAAGTCCCCAAGAAGAGGAACCTAAGATAGAAGATGAAGATAGAAATGAACAGAAGACGAAGTCACCAAGACGAATACCAAGATGTTAGAAGAGACCTAGAAGAACTTAAGATCTCAAAGACGCTAGAAGAGATGATAGAAGAAGACGTAAGATGTCAGAAGAATAGAAGAAGAATAGAAATAAGTAAGAAGTAATGAAAAGGGTATACAACACTGTTAGCATTTTAATTTTTAAAAACAGAGTCCCGTTGAATTATTTCTGTCTACACAGATGTCAACCAAAAAGAAATTATACTTTGCTGGATACCAAGTCACATCGGAATCCAAAGAAACGAAATAGCAGCAAAAACAGCTAAAAACAATCCACTTGATACACACTTTAAAATACCTTTTACAGACTTAAAAAGAACAATAAACATATACACAAAACAAAAATGGCAAAATTATTGGAATAACTTCCAAACAACAAACTACATGAAATAATGCCACAAATAGGAAAACTTCAAATAAATCAAACCAAAATATCCAGAAAAGAAGAAGTAATATTATCCAGACTAAGAATAGGACACTCATACATTACCCATTCATACCTCATCAAAAAAGAAGCAGCCCCATATTGCATACCATGCCAAAAACCCTACACAATCAAACACATTAAGAGAATGTAGCAACCTAAAACAAATACGAAAAAAAATAATACCAAACAACAAATCTAAAACAGATATTCTATCAAATAAACCCAGAAAAACTACTTGGATACATAAAAGAAGCACACATCTACAACAAAATCTAAAAATCTTCCCCAAAAAATGAAAACACAAAAATATATATTAAAAAGAATCATCTAAAAGTTCCATTCACAAAAAATATGTCAAAAAAAAAAATCTTCAGAAAATTAAACATTATCACCAATTCATTTCAAAAACGTAGTCGGCATTAAATGACCCATTGAGGTTGATATGCCGTAAAACAAGAACAACACAGATGTCTGTGTACATATAATGTAAGTCCCCAGCACAAAATGATTATTTCCCACTCCTATACTTTTCCTCAAAAGGGAGGTTTCTTTGTGTATGACTGTTGTGGACAAGATATTTACCACGTACCCCACGTGTATGTGTTACATACAAGGCCCTATTAATGTAAACTTTTGAAATGTGAAAATTATATGCAAACGACTCATCCTAAATTGAGAGATATAGAGGCGCATGTCGTGTAATGGTTATCGTCGAAGGAAATGGACACGGCGTTCAAATCTTTTACAAGTCCGTTTCCATTTCACGTAGAGCTAATGATCTTGGAAAAGGTATGAATTCAGCTATTCTCCCTCAAACTATGGGTAAATAGTCGACAGATTGGGCCCATCATGGCAACCAATTTAGAAGAAGGAAAATCTACTTAACTCCTCTTCAGAATTGACCCTGTGTCGCATTGTGCTCGAGTATAATAATTGGTCTAGTCAGCATCAAAAACAATTGTTTATACAAAATATATACAGTGATGCTGATAGATTTTTAATCTATTGCGTCCTGGTACGCACATATTTGATTTGGATAAGTCCCCGGGAAAATTTATGGGTTTCAACTGAGGTTTCTAAGTAGACTGTAGAGTTTTTATTTATAATTCTGGGAAACAACTAAAGCCGTCTAACTCCTACTTTGTAACCTATCCTATGTAATTCGTTTCTAAGAAACTATTGAAATGTATTTACAGTTCGCTTGAAATGGTGAGGGAAGAATAAAGAAAAACATTAGATTTTTTTCTGAGTCAGGGACGCAGGATGCGTACCTATCAGCATCTCTCTCTCTCTCTCTCTCTCTCTCTCTATATATATATAATATATATAATATATATATATATATATATATATATATACATACTGGACAGTGACTGTTTGACTATGAAAAATATCCTTCTGCTCGGAAATACGTCCATTTCTTGTAAAATCCAACGGATGTAATTATCTTCAAGCATATGTTTCCGTTTCCTAATTCTCACGAAGTTTTGCTTATTCAACTTCCCTAACTAACAACTTCCGGTTCCACTCTTACCTGAATTCTGGGGAGTCTTCGAAATAACGTCTGTGTTAATAAAGTTTGGAAATACTGGAACTTTTACTTTAGAATCAAAAACAATTGATGGTAATTCTTCAACTTGCATGAGGTGGCAATGACTGTCTTTGGGATTGTATTATTTTCTCTCTTTGACACTCATCATGGAATGTAGGGCCTTGACCATGTAATCAAACCATCAAACCCATTGATTGGTTTGTCTTTTTGTTTTACGGCATATCAAACTCAGTGGGTCATTTAATGCCGTTAAAGTTTTGAAATAAATCAATTCTTAATGGATAATACACTATTTTATAAATACATTTTTCTATTTAACTCATAGATGGGACCCTAACAGGTACTACCACTCCGGGTCAGAGTAGACTAGGGAGCAATGGTGATGAAGGGGTGCTCCACATTCCCCAAACCTCCAGAACTGGAACCTCACCATCAGATAGAGTTTAACGTCATTCCCAGGACATGTAGACCCGCAGCCACCGCCTTCTAGCACCCATATGATAAAAAGGGGCTGGGGCTTGCCATAAGGGCAATAGGGTTGGGAAAATCAAATAGGTGCTAGGGCTTGACGGGACCAGCCGATTGATTGGAAGATGCCTCTCCGACCGCCCTGTGTTATTTTCTTAAGCTTTTATTTACTTAACTAAACATTTCATGTAACTAAATATCTGACTAACATAGCGTGCGTATGCAGAGTGATTTACAGTTAAGGCAGGACATCTTCATCTGACGTCCAATTGAAAACTGAGGACCAAACCAGGTCCCATGTGACTTCACGTATTTCCCGGGCTTTCTGTACTATTCCATGGAAAGTCCTGCCCATGATATGAAAAGGGGCCATCCCTTTAGAATTACAGGGGATTGACAATAATCGTATGCAACCGCATAGATTATGTAACAATAGCACCCAGTGAGAATCAAACTCACTAACAATGCTTCTCTAAATTTTTAGATTGGGGTTGATAATTAGTATTATTTGGAATATTAGGACTATTGTCCTCATCTTTATTGTTATCTGTAGAACGCTTCGGTCGATTTGCCCTGGGGTTTTCTTAAGGTATTACATGTTGGACACGGGAACCTTCTTTTCGAACTTGGGAAACTTCTTGTCGTAATCGGTAACCTTCTTGTAGTAATCGGGAGCCATCATGGAACTTTGAACTCAACCCTTTATTCAATCCACCGGGTATACTGTTCTTATTCCGCTAACATAGCCGGGGTACAGGTGTTAAGCTGTGTTAATTATTATTCTATTTTACTGTCGTCCTTGACCAGGATTTAACCTGCAGCCTAAAGGAAACTGTCACTTAGAGCTGTCTGACCCAACGCCTTTATCCACTACACTATGTGTTCAATAGTCCGAATAAACCAAACAATACAAATTATCAAGCCTCGTCTTAAAAATTCAGAGAAATAATTTTTATTGGTATTTATAAATTTTTTGGGGGGTACAGAATTTTATTAATGCTTTAAAAAGACCTCCTAAAAGATTCATTGTATGGAAAAATTTGTTTTTTTTTATTTTTTATTTTTTTTACAATAGAAGGGATGGTAAAGGGAAATAAAAACGAGTTGCATGCTGACTAGTTTCGATCCTCGCTCAACAGAGCTAAATATCGAGGATAAATAGAATAACCGGTTAATGGGACGAGTAAGAAAATAAAATAGAAGAAAAGAACAATTTCTTTTCTTTACCTCAAAAGGGGAAGGGAGAGAAGATCTAAAGATTGATAATATTCAAACCAAGTAAGCCCTCTCTTTGTTTACAATGAGCAGGCTTATTGGTCAGAATATACAATGTTTCCAAAATCTTGAGGTGGTAAAAAGAATGTGACTTGCTCTCAACTGAGAACCAGTCAACACTAAATGAGTTGGCGTAATTGGGGTTATTAATTGAGGTGCTCGCTTATAGAGGAACCATACGTTTATATTTGTTGTCAAACTTTGAGGGTTAATTAATGTCAAAGCCAGCCGTGCAGAATAACAGTAGTGGTAATATTAACCTATAACTGGAGAATCAACGAGTCGACGGGCGGCCTAAAGACGTATCAGCCATGCAGCGAGGGAGTCTATCCTTTTCAATAGCGCTAGATTGTTTTTAGCATCTACCAAGCTCCTTACTTTACCGCACAATCCCTGTGCTACTCATACGTTGAGTTGGCGGGGACCGGTATCGAACTAGGAACCTTGTGGTTTCTAGCCGAACGCTCTACCGACTGAGTTAACAAGTAAAGGTAATATCGCGACTGAAGTTCGAACACGCTTACTACGATGCAGCAGCCCAGCCCAGCACGTTAGCCATTACGCCACGGGAAACCCCGCTGAGAAAGATAAATAGATATATATATATATGAATATATTGAGTTATAATGATCGTCTGTTTACAGACTTGATCTCTCTAGTGATCGTAAAAATATATAAACAATGTATGTATTAAATAGTTTAAACACCGTCACTTAAACGGAAGTTTCAAATGCCAGAGAGGTTGAGAGATCAAGCTGATGAAGGGTCACTCGGTTTTCGCTCCTGACCTGAGGTAGTTGTTCTGTCTAGCCACACTGATGAGACGTGAAACGTTGAAACGTGGTGTACTTGAATGACTTTATATATATATATATATATATATATATATATATATATATATATATATATAAAGTTGAAAATAGAAGTGAATCCGACGATATGTAGAAATGAAAATAAAGGAAAGAAAATGTTGAATGAATAAAAATGGATTTATTTTATTTTATTTTACTGACACGTATTTCGGCCAGGAGTTTATTCACGAATACATACATTCTATACATGTTATTTTATTTTATATTTTTATATTTAAAATAATGATAGATAGAATACATATATGCATGGATAAACTTCTGACCAAAACACGTGTCAGTATAATAAAATAAAGCAAAAAAAATAAATCCTATTTTATCATTTCAACATTTTATTTCCTTTATTTTTCATTTCAACATATAATATATATATATATATATATATATATATATGTGTGTGTGTGTGTGTGTTTTTGCGTGGTGTGTGTGTTTTGTGCGTGTGTGTGTGTGTGTGTGTTTGCGTGCGTGTGTGTGTGTATGTGTGTGTGTGTGTGTGTGTGTGTGTGTGTGTGTGTTTTCTATAACATATTTACTGTGGATCGTACACTCCATTACGTATATTTTTCTCCGAGCTACAATGTTGGACTTTTTATTTCCCGGGTTAGTGAGTGTCCTAACCTCACTTACTTGGCGATTCTGTTTTGTTGTCTCTTTGTAAAAAGACATTTAATGCAACCTTACCTTTCATTTGTCATCTCGTAACCTTTTTCCTATAGCGGCCGACTGGCCTCGCTCAGGGTGACTTTTGAATATAAAAACTAATGTCTCCTATTTTGTTTCCAAGGAAACAACAACCAATGGACGGGAGTGGAATAAAAACTTTGGATAAAGCAATTTTCTGTTACACAACTTCATTTTCGCATACATGCAACGCCATTGGCTATTCACTTTAGCCAATAATGGACGAGATCCCTAGCGGCTTGCAATGTTTTTACCTCTCTATCACTTTTCTTTTGACCACCTTTGAAAGCCTATTTATTCACAATCCAGTGCAGGCCTTATTTTTTTTTTAGTCATGCGTCTCCATTTTTGTGGTGGATCTGAGCAGCCTGGTGATCTCTTATTATAATGTAGATTGTAACTTTGTCTGTCTGTAATAGAAACTAAATCACTACGCAAGTCACAATTCCTTAGTTATTTACATCACATTCTCCATGATTTTTTTTTATTCAAACCCCAATTATTAATAAAATACCTTATTAATACTGTTAGACTTGTCAACATACTAATTACATGTAATTGAATTTATTATATACAACAAAATAGAGGTTTACAGTGTAAAAGGGAAGGCTAATTTGCATATTTATACTAAAACTTTGATTTTAATGAATATGTGCTTGATATTATTAATTTTTAATTGTTTGGTTTTATATTAATGAATATAAGCAAAAATCTCGGGATAAATCTTAAAAGAAATCCATTAACAAGAAGAAATAACTGTCAGTTTTTCTTTATTTCGTAATTTAACTAATTAGTTAAATTAGGACAATTTAGCAATAAAAAACGTGATTGATGGAATGGTAAGTTTCAATTGTTCTTTTTTTCAATTATACCCCATGTAAGCTGTATTTACCAAGATAGAAATGAACACTGAATGGAACTTTATTTTTTTTTCAGAATACAAGGTGTGTCATAAAAGTGACGAGTTTGAAGCTGTATTTGAAGCAGAGTTTTCCTTATTCTAGACTAAGTTAGTGTATCAGCCGGTCGGCAAGGTAGTCTATCCCTTTTCGACAGCGTTAAATCAGGGATATTTTTTGTCTCTTAGATAGAATGCTACACCTACCACGAGCTCCCCACTTTACGGCACACATCAGATTACCCAATATGTGAAACTCATGCACTGAGTTGGCGGGGACCGGTATCGAACCCGGAACGTTGCGATTCCTTAACGAGTGCTCTACTTATTGAGCTAAACCGTCCTATACCCTGTAATACATACAAGGTGTGTCATAAAAGTATCGAGATTGAGACCTATATTTAACCAGATAGAAATGAATGAATGGATCGTTTTTTTCTTTTCAAAATACAAGGTTTTGTCAAAAAGTACAAAAATCTCGTTACTTTTTTGAGCGATGGAACAGTTAGTTTCCTTGGTTCTATTTTTCGATTACCCCCCCCCCGATTCAATTTTTTATCTGCATTCTTATTTAGTCTCATTAGCCTTTCTAATTTAATATAATATTTTATTACATTAAAATTTAAATACTTGCAACAGGAGGGTGCATATATTTGCTAGTTCATACAAAAAAATATTTGTGTTTTTTATTGATTAATTCATTGATGGTTGGTTTGCTTGGATTTTTATTGCATGTCAACTCTTGTTGGGTTATTTTATACCGAAGATATTTTGTTTTATTCATTTTGATGGTATTCAATTTTATTTTTCAAACACTTTTTTTAAACACATTTTTAAACCTCATTTTTTTTCTATTTAATCCATCGATAGAACGCTAACAGGTACTAACACTCCGGGTGAAACAGAACGAAATATGTTTAAAGATACTAGCAAATATATGCACCCTCCGGGTGCAAGTATTTAAGTTTTAATGTAATAAAATATTGTATTAAATTAGAAAGGCTAATGAAACTAAATTACAGATAAAAGATTTGGAACAGATTATAATAAAGATTTAAACAGAGGAAGTATAATAAAAAATGGAACAACTGAAACTTACTCTTCCATCACTCTCGTTTCATATTTTTTCTAATTTAAGTATTTAGTTAAAAAGAAGTAATAATAAAATGACAGTTATTTTATCTTGTTAATGGATTTCATTTAAATTCATTGAAGGATTTTTGCATTCATTAAAATAAAACCATACAGTTAGAAATCAATAATACTAAGCATATATTATTAAATTCGATTTTTTAAATTAATATGCAAATTAGCCTTCCCGTTCACACTGTAAACCGCTATTTTGAATATATAAATATAATTGCATGGGTCAGTATTAGACATAGTTAACAGTATTAATAATGTAAGACAATTTTATTAATAATTGAATTTAGATAAAAATAAATCATGGAAATGTGAAATAACTAAGGGAATTGTGACTTGAGTAAGAATATAGTTTCGGTTACAGACAGAAAAACACACAATCTCCATTATAATAAGATGTTGAATACCCATGAAGCATTAAGAAAACAAAACATCATCATCATCATCATCATCATGATATCCCACTATCAGCACGGATATCCATGACAATCTCCCGCCACCCGTCCCTATCATTGCATTGTTTCTGGGAGGTCCTCTGTGCAGCATCCAGTAACCGCGCAGAGCTGGTCTATGTACGTCTTTGCTGGACGGCCTACTTTGGCGTGCCCATGTGATGGCTTCCACTGAAGAACATCACTAATGAGTTCATCCTTGCTTCTCCAGCAGTGCCCAGTGTGTCTTGTTCGCCTCATACGGATGGTTTGTGTGATATGGGATAGGAGGCCGTACAGCTGTTTTCTCGTGGCGTTGCTTCCACGCCTTGTTTAAGATTGCGCGCACATTCTTGTGCCACTCCAATCTAGCTTATTCCCCAGACGGGTTAAAATGCCCAAATATCCAACAAACCAAACGAAAGCAATAATTAAATTTGTTCTTTTGTTTGCACAGTTATATGGATTCAAATACGCTTATCTAATCCTAGCAATTTTCAAACAAACCCTTTTCAGCCACATTGGGAACCTAACAGTTACAACACCTCCGGGCCAGATTTGGCCTTTGATTACTTGCACTGAAGAAGTACTCTACATTCCCTAAACAAACAGAACCGGTGCCTCAATTTCAAACACAATTTAGTGTCCCTTTTAAGAGGTGGGGTCTTACCCCTCTGCAGGGTATGCAATCAACTTATTATTCTAAGCCTCGCCGACAGGGCAGATTTCCATCAGCACACTGAAGGAGACTGCAGCTATCGATCTACCCAAGTATCTGTCCGCGTTTGCCTCTCTACGTGTATTTGTTCACAGTAATAGGAACCTCTTGAGCAGCTATATCACTATCTTAATAAAAAGACAAAATACAAATAATCAGATATTTTAAACGGGTTGACGCGTAATATGAGATCTGGTAAAAGACACAGTGATAAGAGTTTGAATCTTATTCAGTTTTAGTCTTATTTCTTTAGTGTTGCTGGCTAAACCAAACATAAGACTAAAAAGATAAACAATCTAGGTAGGGGTTAAAAAGTGCGATTTGAAAGTTTTTTGAGTTTGTACCAATAATGTGTGAAATGAGCTCTAACTCTTTGCCAACCAAACGCACATATTTAACCATTTACATCACTTCTGTCATTTAAAAAAAAAAGCTATTTCGTTTACCTGATGAATGCTTTTAGCAGGAAACCATTGGTAGTAAAGCTAAACCTTTTATTTGTCACTTCATTCATCTATCAGCGCTCTATCACAGATAATGAGCACTCTTCTAATAACACTGTACGTTGGATTATTACTACTTTTTTTAGTATACTAGTGCCAACCATACACATTAATAATACTAGCAACAGAAAACACCCTCCGGGCGTCGTAAAAATAAATTTTTGAAAGACATTGCTTGAGAGGGTGGGAGTTAAAAAAATCAATGTCACAGGGTTTGTATCATAAGTAAGCAAAATCCTCATATTTATTAAAGGAGTAGAAAAAAATAAAACAATTTGAAATGAAAACTGAGCCCTGTCCCTCTCAAATAAAATTGCGTGCATGTAATAATCAAACAATTATTTTGAATATTTTCCACATCAATTTTCCACAAAATCGTAGGTATTTATTTATTTGTAAACTTTTTAGTTAACTTCTTGTTACTGTAAAAAAAAAAGGACGAGAGTAAAAAACAAATTTCTTAGAATTTTTTTTTTTTTTTTTACCTGTATGATTTAACTGGTTCCCGATTGCAAAAGAATCAAGAAACCAGTCTCAGGATTTGTTCACAGAAAAAATTTAAAAAAAAAAAACAAAGATGGCAGGGGTACTTGCGTAGGTAATTTTTAGTTAAATAAATGACACACGAGAGAGCCGCTGACAGCGGTTTAAGGTAGGATCGTAGCGGTGGAAGAGCGACTGCGAGCGGCATGAATTAGGCAAAGAGTCAAATTCAAAACTTTTGAAATTCCGGGGATGGTTGAAGTGAGGGCAGGAGTAAGGAAATACTTGATAGACTGTAATAATTACTAAAAAGGTGTGTGTGTGTGTGGGGGGACTGACTGAAAACATTACTAAATTTGAAGAAAAAATAATGTCATCACAACAAGAAAAAGACAGAAAGAGTAATCGAAATAAAAAGTGATCTAACTCCGCCCCCGCAGACACCCACACACCCACACAAGCTTTCCTGCTGGCATGTATATATATACTATGTAATAGCCCAACCGATTAAGTCTCATGAAGGTGTGTCTTGAACACCGAAACCGTTGTAGAGAGAAAAAAATTCAACAACAATATATATATATATATGAGAGTAAGTAAATAAACAATGTGTTTATTTGATATGGCTTTTAGCCCACAATTTTTGGAGGATATATGCTTAATTGAAGTCATACCTAATTTTGAAAATTAATTAGTTAATAATCAATGAATTTAGGGAGGCATATATGTTCAAATGTAAGGCTAAACAAATCGAGAAAATGTCAATCCCTGAATGTACATTTCGACCTATTAGGTCTCATTAGCAAGGTTATAGACATGGGAGACTGCTCCGTGTGTGACTCGAAACCTCGACAGCTAAGCTGAGAGGCGGGGATTCTAACCACTAAACCATCTAGCCATCCCAGATTCTTCGTTTATTTTGAACTTATTTATATTCCACTTTTTATTGACTTGCTACACGACAGTATGAGAGTAAGTAAATAAACAATGTGTTTATTTGATATGGCTTTTAGCCATATATATATATATATATATATATATATATATATATATATATATATAGAGAGAGAGAGAGAGAGAGAGAGAGATTATATATATGAATTTATTCCGTATCAACTTTGTTCTTGTGAACGTATTTTTGGATATTATAAAGCATGGGAAATGAACAAGCGAAAGAAACAAAAACAAAAACAAACAGAACAAAAAACAGGTTCAATAACCAGTCGTTGTTTTGTCACTGGTTCGCCCTATTTCTTCCAATATTTCGGGTGACATTCACCCTTTATCAAGGTATCATATGACAACTATGATTGTGTACAAACATGAAATGAATCAAATGCAAGAAAAAAATAATTAAAATCGCACACACACACACACACACACACATATATATATATATATATATATATATATATATATATATATTTATTCATATACTAGCCGCACCTCTGTCTGAAAAAAAAGTAGAACTTTCACTACCAACATAAATACTCCTGCTAGCACCAGCAATTGACCACCCCTCTCCCATTCACGCACTCCTAACTCCCCAGCATTAAAATGTCCACCGTTTAAGCAAGAACTCAATCCAACATCCTGAAGAAAGTCTAACAGACCGAAACGTTATAACGTCGACATCACTACCATCTTGTACAATAACCCGAGTTTGTCTACCTTACACACACACACACACACACACACGTATATATATATATATATATATATATATATATATATATATATATATACAGATGCCCAAATAAAAAACGATTAATCTACTCACATTTCCATACACATGCTCTCTCCTCTTCTCCATCTCCCTCTCTCTCGCTCTCTCTTTCTCCCTTTCTTACATACACTCACACACAACGTAAAAAATATTCGACTTCAAAACCGTTTATCCTAAGCGTCTCATAAATTTTCCGGGAACGCTGACTTTCCAAAAAACATTGTAAACAAACCGATCACAGTCTCATTATTCTGTGATAATTTTTTAAAACTTTTCCTTATATCAACAAAAGCCCTGAAGAAGATCTGCTTAACAGATTGAAACACAGCAGCGTTGGCTGAATAAATATCACTCATTTTATTTGAACCTGTGTTTTTTCAAAAGTTTTCACTATATTACATACTGTCGGATTCCCTTCCATTTTTCTCTTCATATATATATATATATATATATATATATATATTACAGAGGCATAACTCTTACTGCTATTGCAGCTAAGATGTATAATGTCCTTGTTCTTAATCGCATCCGACCCGAAATAGAAAAAATCCTTAGGAAAAAACAAAACGGATTCCGCAGAAATAGATCCACAACCTCTCAAATCCTGACTATACGACGGATCATAGAAGGGGTTCGAGCAAAAAATCTAGAGGCAACGCTACTATTCGTAGATTTCTCTAGGGCATTTGATTCCATACACAGAGGGAAAATGGAACAAATACTACTAGCATATGGTCTCCCCAAAGAAATTGTTGCCGCCATAATGATGCTCTACAAAGACACTAAAGCGATGGTACGCTCACCTGATGGAGACACAGATTTCTTTGAGATCACCGCTGGGGTCCTGCAGGGAGATACATTAGCACCATATATATTTATCATATGCCTAGACTATGTACTCCAAACTTCACTAGATACCATAAAAGAAAAAGGTTTCACACTAAGAAAGGCAAGAAGCAGGCAATACCCCGCACAAACTGTCACAGATGTAGACTATGCTGATGACCTCGCACTTCTTGCAGATACACCGGCACAGGCTGAGTCACTATTACACAGCCTGGAGGAGGCAGCAAAGAACGTCGGCCTTTATGTGAACTCCGATAAAACTGAGTTCATGAGCTTCAAAAAGCAAGGAGACATCTCCACACTTGACGGCAAGCCTCTTAAGTCAGTAGAACAATTCACATACCTAGGTAGTAATATCTCATCCACAGAAAGCGATGTTAACACTCGAATAGGAAAGGCATGGTTGGCCACAAACAAATTATCAGTCATATGGAAATCCGATCTCCCTGACAAGCTAAAGAGACGATTCTTCCAGGCTGTGGTTGTGTCGGTACTGCTGTATGGCTGTACCACCTGGACCCCAACGAAGCGCCTTGAAAATAAGATAGATGAGAGCTGCACTAGAATGCTGCGAGCGGTCCTGAATAAGTCGTGGAAGCAGCACCCCACAAAAAAGCAACTGTATGGCCACCTGCCTTCCATCTCACAAACCATACGAGTAATACGGGCTAGATATGCAGGACACTGCTGAAGAAGCAAGGACGGGCTCGTAAGCGACGTACTACTGAGTCGATGAATGATAGGGAAGTTTGGCGAGAGATCGTCATGGATATCCGTGCAAACTGCGCAACATGATGATATCTTATTATAATGGAGATTGTGTGTTTTTCTGTCTGTAACCGAAACTATATTCCTACTCAAGTCACAATTCTCTTAGTTATTGACATCACATTCTCCATGATTTTATTTTTATCTAAACCTCAATTATTAATAAAATTGTCTTACATTATTAATACTGTTAACTATGTCTACATACTGACAACATGCAATTATATTTATATATACAACAAAATAGCGGTTTACAGTGTAAACGGGAAGGCTAATTTTCATATTAATATTAAAAAATCGAATTTAATAAATATGTGCTTAGTATTATTGATTTCTAACTGTTTGGTTTTATTTTGATGAATATAAGCAAAAATCTCCTCAATGAATCTTAAATGAAATCCATTAACAAGATAAAATAACTGTCATTTTATTATTTACTTCCTCTTATAACTAAATACTTAAATTTGAAAAAATATCAATGAAAGACGAGAGTGATGGAAGAGTAAGTTTCAGTTGTTCCATTTTTATTATACTCCCTCTGTTTCAAATCTTTTATTATACTCCCTCTGTTTCAAATCTTTTTATCTGTATTCTTATTTAGTTCCGTTAGACTTTCTAATTTAATATAATATTTTATTACATTAAAACTTAAATACTTGCACCCGGAGGGTGCATATATTTGCTAGTATATATAATTTTTGATAATGACAGCAGGTATTTAAAGAAATATTATTATTTCATGGCAATTAGCGGTTTTATGGAAATTGTAGGTTTTATTCTTTTGTACTTAATTTTTACATTTTCTGATTAAATAAGTTTACATTCGGCATTTATTATTTCTGCCGTAATATGGTGTCATGCACGAACCGACATAAAATCATTATTTTTACTGGGTTAATGTTCCTTTCAATTGCGATATGCATTTAAAATTGCACTTCGTAAATGGGAGATAATCCTATTTCTTTTTCTTTTTTTTTTTTTTTAATATTGCCCGGATGTCTAGTTGAATGCACTGGATCTCAAACATTTGAACAATATTTACATTTATTGAATTCAGACATGAGTTCTTCTCTATGCAAACAAGAAAAGATAACAAAAAATTATGAAAACATTTCCTTTCTATCGTATTCAATCAAACGTAAATTAATAGAAAACTGCTGCCTAAACAACACGTATCTGTTAAAAACAAGAAATTATTAAAAAAATAAAAATGATGAATATATAGAAAAAAAATTATTATTGTAAAGGAGAGTAACCCAACACAGAATATTCGGTAGGAAAATAAAGACAAGTCAATTAATACAACTAACAAATATATGCACCCTCCAAGAGCAAGTATTTAAGCTGTAATGTAATAAAATATATTAAATTAGAAAGGCTAATGAAACTAAATAAGAATGCAGATAAAAAATTGTATCAGAGATATAATCAAAATATAGAACAAATGAAACTTACTGTTCTATCGCTCAAAAAAGTAGTGCGATTTGTGTACTTTTTGACACACCTTGTATTTTGAAAAGAAAAAAACGTTCTATTCATTCATTTCTATCTGGGTAAATATAGGTCTCAATCTCGATACTTTTATGACACACTTTGTATGTATTACAGGGTAGAGGCCGGTTTAGCTCAGCCAGCAGAGTACTCGCTGAGGAATCGCAAGGTTCCGGGTTCGATACCAGTCCCAGCCAACTCAGCATGAGTATCACGTAATCTACCGAGTGTAATCAGAGACAAAAAAGGTTTAACGCCGGACTTCGCCGAAAATATAGGAACTCGGGGCGACGAGTCCATTTCCCGTGACACTAACCGTTACACCACGCGCCTCCAACAAAGTTCTCTTCTGTCGCTAATTCACTTGCCTAAACCGACTCTACAATTACGTACTGAGCACATTATTATTCTAAATTGTGACGCGTTTGTTTTTTTCTTTCTTATTCCGTCGACTTGCACACACACACACACACACACACACACACACACACACACAACAAAAAAATACAAAAACGCAAAAAATTGAGGTGCATAGTGTAATGGTTAGAGTTGTAGGAAATGGACCCGTCGATCCGAGTTCAAATCCTAGACGAGGCTGTCTACATTTCACATAGAATTAATACCCTTGGGAAAGGCATGAATCCAACTACTCACCCTCCAGCTATGGGTAAATAGTAGGGCGGACTGGGCTCTTTAACCTTGGTTAGGTAACCAGTCTAGGAGAAGGAAAACTCTGAATTCAAACCGGTTAAACTCCGTTTAAGAAATTGGCCGTGTGAAGGGGATAGTATATATATATATATATGTTTTAATTTAATTTTTAAAAAACTGGAACACATCACCCCTGATGATGGCACTTCGAAATGCCGAAAGTACTCGGGACCTGAACTTTGGTGGACCACGAATTCCACCCAAACATTAAAAAGTTGGCCAGAAATCTCGAAAAGATCAAAAATAAAATTATTAAACAGGAGATGTGTCTTTTGTTTAATTCTACATCTATAAATGAAAGAATGCTGCCCAAATACACACACACACACACACACACACACATATATATATATATATATATATATATATATATATACAAAAACGCAGGAAGAAGTGTACATGTATTAGAACGATGAAACTGGAATATGCAGTATGTCTGTTATTGCTTAAGGAGTCATTTTTCTCGTGCAAATTTATAAAATATGAAAGACTAGCAGCGGCTACCCGGCGTCGCCTGAGTAGAGTGGGATTTGTTAAAAGTTAGTCCCGCAGATTCATTATTACTGAATCGTGAGTTGAAGCCTCGTGGGATGCCCCATTTAAATCCCTATGTAAGAACATAGACCTTACATAAATCCAGCTACTCTGAAAAGAAATGTTAATGTCTACTATCTAAAATATTAAATGAAAAAAAAATCCATGCTGTTAAATTCTATCTTTTAATTATCTTCAGGAATATAAATTAAATCTCTATTATTTTGCTCAAAAATCAAACCCTGTTGATATTTAATGTATATATATATATTTACTTTGTCGTTAATTGTTTTATTTTCGAAGTTTTTTCCGGACATACATATACACACAACTGCCCTTTATATATGTATAGATTATAATTATGTACACTAGAAATCCGTTGCTTGAAGTTACATGTGGTGTGGGCAAACATCATTTCCGGCTAATGATTGTAAACACCACGTGAAACTTTAAATAGCGGATTTTCAGTGTACCTGATCTTGATATTTCTTACCTTTTATACTTACTCATGCCGTTTTTATACAAACTTTACTCATTTACATTTTTCTTTCTATTTCACCTCAGAACATATGTAAAAGATTAAGAAAGCTGGTAAGGCAAATACGAACTTTTGATGTTATACAGAGATGCTGATAGGTAAGCGTCCCGCGCCCGGCGCTTTGCGTCCCTGACGCACAAACATCTAAAAGGACGCAGTAAAATCCTATCCATACGTCCCAGTGTTTTTCTTTTTTCTTCCCTCACTATTTCAAGCTAACTGTAAA
>CM042160.1:8422815-8431896 GCA_023376005.1 Doryteuthis pealeii
GCTAATGCAGTCCCATATTGTCTTTTACTTCATTAGGACAACTCCCACAGTTACACTGATGCTAATTGTATAGCACCTTGCCCTTCCTTTTGACAATATTAGTGTCACAAATTTGGGAGACTAGCTGCATGGGCAATTACTAGTCTTCCATACAACTTTGGCCATGCCTGCTGGTTTCCGAACACAGACCCTGATGCATTCATGACATAACTGAATATTTCTTTTCTTCAGCAAATTAATATTTATACAATATTAGAATGCTAAAAGACATATAACAAAAAATGAATAAAATTGACTGATACAATAAAAGGAAATCAGATTAAGTGTTCACCTACATCAATTTATTCTCTCTCTTCTTTAATGTAGATGTGTAATAAATTCATTTGCATTCGATGATGCTAGATCTAAAGTGATACATGTCAATCTAATTTTTAAACTTTATTCATGTTATATATAAATATAATATATAATATATATATATATATATATATATATAATAATCCAAAAGTCCCAGAAAAAAACTTCCTTAAGACACAAGAGTTTATTTAAAAAAAAACCTGTCGCAGTTTGAGAGCTCAATGTGTGCTCTTAATGTTAGAGTCACAGAGTAAATATATAAGTAAAGAAATAACAAAAGACTTAGAGATTTAGCATTATATTCATTGTTGACCGAGATTTTTGTGGCGGAAGTGCTCATATTTGAAACTACAACATAAATTTTGTTTTGCAACATCAAGGATTTCGTTTGTAATTCATATCACAGGACTATAAAATTTAAAAAAATAAAAATAAAAATAAAATAAAAATCTGTTTTCAAATGCCTTTAAAGTAACAAAGAATTCATCATTAGCATCTAATGAGTCGGGAGAGTTAGACACTTTGTTTAAGCTCCCTTATATATATATATATATATATAAAAGCAAAAGAATATATATATATATTTATATATGTATAGCACATATATATATGCATATAAAATATACACTGAAAATACACTCATAAATATATATATATATTATATATATGTATGTCTATGAGTGTATTTCAGTTGTATATTATATCCATAATAATATATGTGATATATATATATATATATATATATTTTTTTGCTTTTCTTTTGCTTAACGACTTCCTAACTTTTTTCTTCTTCTTCTTCTTCCTCGATGAGAGTCGCCATCTTGTAATACTGCATTTGTCTCGAGCAGCTGCCACCCGGGTCTAAATGTTTAATACTAGCAGAAATGATAATCGTTTAATGTGAATACTCACGAAATCCAACCCAACCGAGTGTGGCGAAGACTGACGACTGCTGTCGAACAAAAGACTATGTGGAATTCGGCGGAAAAGAAGGGGGAAGGGCAGACGATTTGGGAGAGATGGGAAAAATAAATAGGATTGAAACATAGCTGCAGGTAAACGGTAAGGTGCCCGGGAGAATATACCTCGTTATTTATCAAGTTAACTTAACACTTTTTGGGTGCTCAATCGCAATGCACTTGTGCCACTCTAGAGTAATTTATATTTACCAATAAATTGCTTTGTTTAATCTTTGTAGGTTATTCAATGCCAAATCCACCCGCATATATATATAATTACCAACCCCTCCGCACAAGCAGGATGCGACACAAGGTCAATTTCTTAAGCGGAGTTTAACAGGTTTGAATTCAGAGTTTTCCTCCTCCTAGACCAATTGCCTAACCAAGGTTAAAGAGCCCAGTCTGTCCTATTATTTACCCATAGCTGGAGGGAGAGTAATATTCATACCTTTCCCATTCGCGCTAAGCGAAATGCAATTACCACGTCCAGGATTTGAACTCGGGTCGACGAGTCCATTTCCCATGACTTTAACCATTACACCACGCGCTTCCTACAAATCCACCCGTATAGAAGAACAGTAGTGTTACTATTTAACCCTAAGCTTTGGGGATGAGGGGCGTCATAATCTTCCACAGGGTATTTATTAGAAAGTGAACGCAATAACGTTACTGGAGTTCGAACTCGCTTATTATGATGTAGCATTCCAGGATATTAACCACTACGCCACCAACAAACAAACTAAAATATCTACCTACAAACTATTAGCTAAAAATCAAATATAGAAAAACAAACAAGATTTGGTATTAAATAGTCCACAATGATTGAAATGCCATTAAACAAAATAACTAAATAACCATTATTTATTCTACCAATTTATTCTTTTGGAAGTCCGCCGCAGATGACGATAACGTCACTCCATATCTTCTGGTGGCTCATTAGTCCAATTCTGGACTTGCAGATGCCGTCACACACATTGCAGGAGAAATTCCCGTCTACATTTGGTTGTTCATGACGACGAAGACATCGCCGCTCTGTAGTCCTGTTTATCTCGATATTGAGCTGCTCAGCGCCTGTGGTAAGCGTCTCGCCAACCCTGTCTGTTGGAGGCCAGATCTTCCACGCTTGAAGGTGTGATACTAAGGTCTCTGTAGATAAAGATGTATGCATATCCATACCCTTATATGGAAGTGAGTCGTGGGTATTATATCACATAACCTCCCAAAAACTGAAGGCATTCCACATTACCTGCCACCAATTTTTGAATACACATGGAGTTAATGAAAACTATTTCTTTTAGTTTATGAAACCAAACCAAACTAAAATATTTACCTACAAAATATTCACTTAAAAATCATATATAGAAAATTGGCATTAAATAACCCACAAGGGTTGATATGCTTTAGACAAAATAATCAAATAAACATAATATTTATGCTTATTTGGGTTAGCTCAGTCGCAATCGTTCGCTAGAAACCACAAAGGTTCCTAGTTCGATACCGGCCCTCGCCAACTCAGCGTATGAGGTAGCACAGGGATCTGTGCGGTAAAGTAAGGAGCTATGGTAGGTGTGGCGCTTCACCTCAGATGCTAAAAATATCTCCTTGGTCTAGCGCTATTGAAAGGGGATAGACTCCCTCGCTGTCTGGCTGATACCGACGTTAGGCCACCCTGTCGACTACTACTTACTAATGAGTACATTGCATTTTTCAAAATGTATGAAATTTTCAGAAATGTATGATTCCGACTGTGTATTCTATGCAATATATTAAATTCTCACATTTGAAAGAAGAAAATATACAAATATTATTAACACTGAGCACATTTTGAATCACATGTTTGTTATGGCAAGTTTAGAAAGTGGTCATGAGAAAATTAATTGGTGTGGTATTACGTCTATCACAAGGGACTCTAGATCAAGGCGTAGAGAATGTAATAGGAATCCACAACACAGTCATAGCGATGCACATTTGTCTGTAAAAGAGAAGCTCTGAAGAGTCATGACCCCAATTAGGGAATCGATATAACACTTTCCATTCCGTGGTATGGGTATTCCTTGGGGCAGGAGGGGCTTCATACCTTTACAAAAGGAATTAATCAGAAAGTAAACATAATATGGCGACTGGAGTTCGAGTTAACTTATTATTGTTACGATTTTTGTGGCCATTTTTGGGCTTCACGAGCACTTTGCAGTGGAGATCCATTGTGTTAAGCAGAGGACGAGCTTTAGTGAAGAAACCTTTGGTTGTTCTTTAGTGTCACTTGTGGTTGCGTAAATGATCCCTAGTGACCTTCCTTGGTGTCCCGTGTATTGGGTATTGATCCTTTGTTGTTCCTTGTGTCCCGTAGTATTGGGTAATGATCCTTTGGTTGTTCCTGTGGGCCTTAGCGTTGGGTATGATCCTATGACCTTTCCTGGTGTCCGAGTACTGGGTATATCCTTTGGTTTTCTTGGTGTCCGTATTGGATGATCTTTGTTTTCCTGGTGGCCCTTAGCGTTGGGTATGATCCCTCATGACTTTCCTTGGTGTCCCGTAGTATTGGGTATGATCCTTTGGTTGTTCCTTGGTGTCCCTTAGCGTTGGGTATGATCTATGACCTTTCCTTGGTCTGTCCCGTAGTATTGGTATGATCCTTTGGTTTGTTCCTTTGGTGTCCCGTAGTTATTGGTATGATCCTTGGTTGTTCCTTTGTCCCGTAGTATTGGGTATGATCCTTTGCCGTTGTCCTTGGTGTCCCTTAGCGTTTTGGGTATGACCTATGACCTTTCCTTGTTGTGTCCCGTAGTATTGGGTATGATCCTTTGTGTTGTTCCTTGGTGTCCGGTAGTATTGGTATGATCCTTTGGTTGTCCTTGGTGTCCCTTAGCGTTGGTAGGATCCTATGACCTTTCCTTGGTGTCCCGTAGTATTGGGTTATGATCTTTGGTTGTTTCCTTGGTGTCCCTTAGCGTTGGGTATGTCTCATGACCTTTCCTGGTGCTCCCGGAGTATTGGTGATGATCCTTGGTTTGTTCCTTGGTGTCCCTTCAGCGTTGGGTATGATCCTATGACCTTTCCTTGGTTGTCCCGTAGTAATTGGGTTATGCCATCCTTTGGTTGTTCCTTGGTAGCCCTTAGCGTTGGTTATGAATCCTTATACTTCCTTGGATGTCCGTTAGTACTTGGGTATGATCGCTATTGGTTGTTCCTTGGTGTCCCTTTTAGCGTTGAGGTATGATCCTATGAACTTTTTTGTGTCCCGTGATATTGGGTATGCATCCTTTGGTTGTTCTTGGATGTCCCTTAGCTGTTGGGTTTGATCACTATGACCTTCCTTGGTGTCCCGTAGTATTGGGTATGATCCTTTGGTTGTTCCTGTGTCCCGCTAGTATTGGTATGATCCTTTGGTTGTTCCTTGGGTTCCCTAGCGTTTTGAGTATGATCCTATGACCATTTCCTGGTGTCCCGTACGTATTGGTATGATCCTTTGGTCTGTTCCTTGGTGTCCTTAGCGTTGGTTGAATCCTTATGACCTTTCTTGGTGTCCCGTAGTATGGGTATGTCCTTTGGGTTGTTCCTGTGGTCCCTTAGCGTTGGAGCTATGATCCTATGACTTTCGCTTCGGTGTCCCGTAGTTATTGGGTATGATCTTTGGCTGTCCTGGTATGTTGTCCCGTTAGCGTTGGTATTGATCTATGACCTTTCCTTGGTGTCCCGTAGTATGGGTATGATCCTTTGTTGTTCCTTTGGTGTTCCCGTAGTTATTATGAGCGTATATCCTTTGTCCTGTGTCCCTTACGTGGGTATGATTTGCCTAAAGGGAACCTATTTTTCCCTTTATGGGAGTGTCCCGTAGTATTGGGTATGATCCTTTGGTTTTCCTTGGTGTCCGTAGTATTGGGATGTCCTTTGGTTGTTCCTTGGTGTCCTTTAGCGTTCGGGTATGATCCTATACCTCTCCTTGAGTGTCCCGTATCAGTTAGGTGGGTATGAATCCCTTTGTTAGTTCTTGGTGTCCCTTACGTTGGGTATGATTCCTATGACCTTTCCTTGGATGTCCCCGTAGTTTGGCGTATGATCCTTTGGTTGTTCCTTTGGTGTCCCTTAGGTTTGGGTAGATTCCTATGACCTTTCCTTGGTGTCCCGTGCGTATGGGGTATGATTCCTTTGGTTGTTCCTTTGTGTTCCCGTAGTTATTGCGTTATGATCCTTTGGTTGTCCTTCGGTTGTGCCGTATATGGGTATGATCCTTTGGTTGTTGCCTTGGTTGTCCCTTAGCGTTGGGTTTGATCCTAATGACCTTCCTTGGTGTCCGTAGTTATTGGTATGATCCGTTGGTTGTTCCTTTGGTGATCCATCGTAGTATTGGGTACGATCCTTTGGTTGTTCCTTGGTGTCCCTTAGCGTTGGGTATGATCGTATTGACCTTTCCTTGGTGTTCCCGTAGATATTGGGTATGATCCTTTGGTTTTCCTTGGTTGTCCCGTAGTATTGGGTATGTCCTTTGTTCCTTTGCGTGTCCCTTAGCAGATATTGGTCTAGATCCTCTGACCTTTCTTGGTGTCGTCCCTGTAGTATTGGGTATGATCCTTTGGTTTGTTCCTTTGGGTGTCCCTTAGCGTTGGGTATACTTAGACCTTTCCTTGACGTGTCCCGTAGTAATTGGTATTGATCTCTTGTTGTTCCTTGGTGTCCGCTTTAGGCGTTGGGTATGATCCTATGACCTTTCCTTGTGTTCCCCGTAGTATTGAGGATTATGATCCCTTTGGGTTTCTGACTTTGGTGTCCCATAGTATTGGGTATGATCTTTGGTGTGTTCTCTTGGTGTCCCGTAGATTGGTATGATCTATGGTTTGTTCCTTGGTGTCCCGTAGAGTTGGGTATGATCCTTTGGTTGTTCCTTGGTGTTTCCTTGCGTTGGGTGTATTGATCCTATGACCTTTCCTTGGTGTTCCCGTAGTATTGGTATATGATCCTTTGGTTTGTATCCTTAGGTGTCCCTTTAGCGTTTTTGGGATATGATCTATGACCTTTCCTTGGTGTCCCGTAGTATTGGTATGACCTTTGGTTGTCCTTGGTGTCCCGTGAGTATTGGGTAAATGATCCTTTGTGTGTCCTTTGTGTTTCCCGTAGTATTGGGTATGATCTTTTGGTTGTTCCTTGGTGTCCTTAAGCGGTTGGGTATGAGGTCCTGATGGACCTTTCCTTGGATGTCTGTAGTATGGGGTATGATCCTTTGGTTGTTCCTTGGTGTCCGCGTAGATTGCCGGTATGGATCCTTTGGTTGTTCCTTGGTGGTCCCTTAGCGTGGTATTCCTATGACCTTTCCTTGGGGTCCCGTAGTATTGGGTATATTCCTTTGGTTGTTCCTTGGTGTCCCTTAGCGTTTGGGTAGATTCCTAGGGACCGTTTCTTGGTGTCCCGTAGTATTGGGTATGATCCTTTGTTGTTCCTTGGGTCCCTTAGGTGGTATGATACCTATGACCTTCCTTGGTGTCCCGTAGTATTGGATTATGAGCTTTGGTTGTTCCTTGGTTGTCCCTTAGCGTTTGGTTATGATCTATGACCTTTCCTCGGTGTCCCGTTAGTATTGGGTTATGATCCTTGTTGTTCCTTGGTGTCCCTTAGCGTTGGGCATGATCCTATGACTTTCCTTGGTGTCCGTAGTATTGGGTATTGATCCTTTGGTTGTTCCTTTGGTGTCCCTACGTTGGGTTTATGATCCCTATGACCTTTTCTTGGTGTCCCGTAGTAATTGGTATGATCCTTGTTTTCCTTTGGTGTTCCGTAGTATTGGTATATCTTTGGTTGTTCCTTGTGGCCCGGTAGTATTGGGTATGATCCTTTGGTTGTCCTTGGTCGTTTAAGGTATAGAGATATTTTGACTTTCTTGGTTGTCCCGTATATTGGTATGATCCTTTGTGTCCTTGGTGTCCCGTAGTTTGGGTATGATCCTTTGTTGTTCCTTGGTGTCCCGATACTTGGGTAAGATCATTTGGTTGTTCCTTGGTGTCCTTAGCGTTGGGTATATCCTATGACCTTTCCTTGGTGTCCCGTTAGTATGGGGTATGATCCTTTGGTTTTTTCCTTGGTGTTCCGTAGTATTGGTATGATCCTTTGTTGTCCTTGGTGTCCCTTAGCGTTGGGGTATGATCCATGACCTTTCCTTTGGTGTCCCGCTAGTATTGGATGACTTTGGTTGTTCCTGGTGGTCCCTAGCGGTGGGTATGATCCTATGACCTTTCCTTGGTGTCCCGTAGTATTGGTAGATCCTTGGGTTGTTCCTTGGTGTCCCTGCTTGCGGTATGATCTTTAATTGACCCTTCTTCCTTGAGTGTCCCGTATATTGGGTTATGATCCTTTGGTTGTCCTTGGTGTCCCTTAGCGTTGGGTATGATTCTATGACCTTTCCTTGGGTCCCGTAGTATGGGTATATCCTTTGTTGTTCCTTGTGTCCGTAGTATTGGGTATGATCCTTTGGTGTTCCTTGGTGTCCCGTAGTATTGGGTATGATCCTTTGGTTTGTTCCTTGGTGTCCCTTAGGCGTTTGGTATGATCCTATGACCGTTCCGGTGGTGTCCCGTTAGTATTGGGTATGATCCTCTTGGTTTCCTTGGTGTTCCCGTAGTATTGGGTGATGATCCTTTGCGTTGTTCCTTGTGTGTCCCTTAGCGGTTGGTATGATCCTGATGACCTTTCCTTGGTGTCCGTAGTATTGGGGTATGTCATTGTTGTCCTTGTTCCCTTAGCGTTGGGCTATGATCTATGACCTTTCCTTGTGTCCCGGTAGTAATTGGGTATGATCCTTTGGTTGTTCCTTGGTGTCCCCTTTAGCGTTGGGTATGATCCTATGACCTTCCCTTGGTGTCCCGTAGTATTGGGTATGATCTTTGGTTGTTCCTTGGTGTCCCGTAGTATTGGGTATTGATCCTTTTGGTTGTTCCTTGGTGTCCCTTAGCGTTGGGGTATGATCTAGACCTTTCCTTTGGTTCCCGTATATTGGGTATGATCCTCTGGTTGTTCTTGGTGTCCCTTAGCTTGGTATTGATCCTAGTGACCCTTTCCTTGTGCTTCCCGTAGTAGGTGGGTATGATCCTTTGGTTGGTTCCTTGGTGTCCCGTAGTATTGGGATATGATCCTTTGGTTGTTCCTTGGTGTCCCTGTAGCGTTGGGTATGATCCTATGACCTTTCCTTGGTGTCCGTAGCTATCTGGCGTATATCCTTTTGGTTGTTCCTTGGTGTCCTTAGCGTGGGTATGATCCTATGAACCTTTCCGTGTTTGTCCCGTAGATTGGGAGATCCCTTTGGTGCCGGTTGGGCCCTTAGCGTTGGTTATGATCCTATGACCTTCCTGTGTCCCTGTATTGGGGATGTCCTTTGGTTGTTCCTTGGTTCCTTAGCGGGGGTATGATCTATGACTTTCCTTGGTGTCCGTAGTATTGGGTTATGATCCTTTGGTTGTTCATTGGTGTCCGCGTATACTTGGTAGTGTATCCCTTTGGATGTTCCTTGGTGTCCCTTTAGCGCTTGGTATGATCCTAGACCTTTCCTTGGTGTCCCGTAGTTATTGGGGTATGATCCAAATTTGGTTGTTCCTTGGTGTCCCGTAGTATGGTATGATCCTTTGTTGTTCTTGGTGTACTAAGGCGTTGGTATGATCCTATGACCTTTCCTTGGTGTGTCCCGTGAGGTATTGGCGTATGCATCCTTGTTGTTCCTTGGTGTCCTTAGCTGTCGGTGGGGTTGTTATATCATAATGAACCTTTTCCTTGGTGATCTCTCTCA
>CM042160.1:8431996-8436996 GCA_023376005.1 Doryteuthis pealeii
AAAGATAGAGATTACACAGTCCTGGAGGAGGCAAGCAAAGACGGAGGGCTTATGTGAACTCCGATAAAACTGAGTTCATGAGCTTCAAAAAGCAAGGAGACATCTCCACACTTGACGGCAAGCCTCTTAAGTCAGTAGAACAATTCACATACCTAGGTAGTAATATCTCATCCACAGAAAGCGATGTTAACACCGAATAGGAAAGGCATAGTTGGCCACCAACAAATTATCAGTCATATGGAAATCCGTTCTCCCCGACAAGCTAAAGAGACGATTCTTCCAGGCTGTGGTTGTGTCGGTACTGCTTTATGGCTGTACCACCTGGACCCTAACGAAGCGCCTTGAAAATAAGATAGATGGGAGCTGCACTAGAATGCTGCGAGCGGCCCTGAATAAGTCGTGGAAGCAGCACCCCACAAAAAGCAACTGTATGGCCACCTGCTCCCCATCTCACAAACCATACGAGTAATACGGGCTAGACATGCAGGACACTGCTGGAGAAGCAAGGACGAGCTCGTAAGCGACGTACTACTGTGGAAGCCAGCACATGGGCATGCTAATGTGGGCCGCGCAGCCAGGACCTACATTGACCAACTATGTATGGATGCTGGCTGCTGCGCGGAGGAGCTCCCAGAGTCATGAATGATACGGAAGGTTGGCGAGAGATCGTCATGGATATCCGTGCAAACTGCGCAATGATATATATATATAATATATATATATATATATATATATATATATATATATATATATAATATATTTTGATAATGACAGCAGGTATTTAAAGAAATATTATTTTATGGCAATTAGCGGTTTTATGGAAATTGTAGTTTTATTCTTTTGTACTTAATTTTTACATTTTCTGATTAAATAAGTTTACATTCGGCATTTATTATTTCTGCCGTAATATGGTGTCATGCACGAACCGACATAAAATCATTATTTTTACTGGGTTAATGTTCCTTTCAATTGCGATATGCATTTAAAATTGCACTTCGTAAATGGGAGATAATCCTATTTCTTTTTCTTCTTTTTTTTTATAAATATTGTCCGGATGTCTAGTTGAATGCACTGGATCTCAAACATTTGAACAATATTTACATTTATTGAATTCAGACATGAGTTCTTCTCTATGCAAACAAGAAAAGATAACAAAAAATTATGAAAACATTTCCTTTCTATCGTATTCAATCAAACGTAAATTAATAGAAAACTGCTGCCTAAACAACACGTATCTGTTAAAAACATGAAATTATAAAATGATGAATATATAGAAAAAGAATTATTATTGTAAAGGAGAGTAACCCAACACAGAATAGTCGGTAGGAAAATAAAGACAAGTCAATTAATATTACTAGCAAATATATGCACCCTCCAAGAGCAAGTATTTAAGCTGTAATGTAATAAAATATATTAAATTAGAAAGGCTAATGAAACTAAATAAGAATGCAGATAAAAAATTGTATCAGAGATATAATCAAAATATAGAACAAATGAAACTTACTGTTCTATCGCTCAAAAAAGTAGTGCTATTTGTGTACTTTTTGACACACCTTGTATTTTGAAAAGAAAAAAACGTTCTATTCATTCATTTCTATCTGTGTAAATATAGGTCTCAATCTCGATACTTTTATGCCACACCTTGCATGTTTTACAGGCTAGAGGCCGGTTTAGCTCAGCCAGCAGAGTACTCGCTGAGGAATCGCAAGGTTCCGGCTTCGATAACGATCCCCGCCAACTCAACACACGAGTTTCACAAATTGGGTAATCTGATGTGTGCCGTAAACTGGTGAGCTGGCGGTAAGTGTAGCGCACCATCTCAGAGACAAAAAATGTCCCTGGTTTAACGCTGGCAAAAAGGGGATAGACTACATCGCCATCCGGCTTATACGCCAACTAGTCTAGGATAAGGAAAAATACAGCTTCAAAGTCGGCACTTTTATGACACAACATGTTTTCTGAAAAAAAAATGAACGTTTGATTCATTGTTCATTTCTATCTTGGTAAATACAGCTTCAAACTCGGCACTTTTATGACACACCTTGTATTCTGAAAAAAAAATTCCATTCGATGTTCATTATATATATATATATATATATACAAAAACGCAGAAAGAAGTGTATATGTATAAGAACGATGAAACTGGAACATGCAGTATGTCTGTTATTGCTTAAGTTATTTTTCTCGTGAAAATTTATAAAATATGAAAAACTAGCAGCGGCTACCTGGCGTCGCCTGAGTAGAGTGGGATTTGTTAAAAGTTAGTCCTGCATATCCATTATTACTGAATCGTGAGTTGAAGCCTCGTGGGATGCCCCATTTAAATCCCTATGTAAGAACATAGACCTTACATAAATCCAGCTACTCTGAAAATAAATGTTAATGTCTACTATCTAAAATATTAAATGAAAAAAAAATCCATGCTGTTAAATTCTATCTTTTAATTATCTTCAGGAATATAAATTAAATCTCTATTATTTTTGCTCAAAAATCAAACCCTGTTGATATTTAATGTATATATATATATTTACTTTGTCGTTAATTGTTTTATTTTCGAAGTTTTTTCCGGACATACATATACACACAACTGCCCTTTATATATGTATAGATTATAATTATGTACACTAGAAATCCGTTGCTTGAAGTTACATGCGGTGTGGACAAACATCATTTCCGGCTAATGATTGTAAACACCACGTGAAACTTTAAATAGCGGACTTTCAGTGTACCTGATCTTGATATTTCTTACCTTTTATACCTACTCATGCCGTTTTTATACAAACTTTTCTCATTTACATTTTTCTTTCTATTTCACGTCAGAACATATGTAAAAGATTAAGAAAGATGGTAAGGCAAATACGAAGATGCCGATAGGTAAGGGTCCGGCGCCCTGCGTCCCTGACGCACAAACTTATAAAAGGACGCAGTAAAATCATATCCATACGTCCCCTTTTTTCTTCACTCACTATTTCAAGCTAACTGTAAATATATTTCAATAGTGTCTTTGAAACAAATTACTCAGAATAGGTTACAATGTAAGATTTGGACGTCTTTAGTTATTTCTCCAGATTATAAATAAAAATCTGATAATTCATTAAGAAAATTTAGTTGGGACCCGTCAAATTTCCCGAGGATTCATTCAAAGAAAATATGTGCGTATACATAGTAAGGCCTAATGAATCAGAGACGATATACCATGGTTTCTCCCAATATATATATATTTATCAACCGCTCCGCACGAGCAGGATGCGACACAAGGTCAATTTCTTAAGCGGAGTTTAACAGGTTTGAATTCATTCCATCTCCTAGACCGATTTCCTATCCATGGTTAAAGAGCCCAGTCTGCCCTACTATTTATCCATAGCTGGAGGGAGAGTAGGATTCATACATTTCCCAATGGTATTAGCGCTAAGTGAAATGCAATTAGCACGTCCATTTCCCATGACTTTAACCATTACACCACATGCTTACCAATATATATATATATATATATATATATATATATGTGTGTGTGTGTGTGTGTGTGCGTGTATTTGGGCAGCATTCTTTCATTTATACATGTGGAATTACACAAAAGGCAGGTTTCCTGTTTAACGATTTTATTGGTGATCTTTTCAAGCTTGCTGGCCAACGTATTTATATTTGGATGGAATATAAAAAAGATCACCAATAAAATCGTTAAACAGGAAACCTGCCTTTTGTGTAATTCCACACACACACACACACACACACACACACACACACACACACATATATATATATATATAATATATATATATAGAGAGAGAGAGAGAGAGAGAGAGAGAGAAAGAGATTGATAGATAATGATAATCAGAGACTATATACCTTGGTTTTTCCCAATAAATACACAGACACACACACACACACATACTTATATATATATATATATTTGGCGTGATGGTAAGATGCCGGCGTGCCGTTTCGACACAAAGGGTTCGAGTCACACGCTAGGCGGTCCTCGTATCTATAGCTCTGCTGATGAGACCTAATAGGTCGAAATATATATTCAGAGATTGATTTTTCTCGATTTGTTTAGCCTCACATTTAAGTAGTTAAAATCCCGCCTAATTAAACATAAATGAATTAACTTTCAAAAACTTTGGTCTGACTAAAATTAAAAAGCACATATTCTCCCAAATATACTGTCGGCTGAAAATAGCTAAAAGTTGTTTACATATATATATATATATGAATTTAACATTTTGAAAAAACAATTAGTAATTATTATCTGTTGACAGAAATCTGTTTCGACGCCTTAGTAGAAGGGTCATCATCAACGAGCAAAAAATATGTAAAAGAGAGAAGGGATAAAACCGTTGGAAGAGAATAGGGGGTACAAACACACGCTGGAATGCTTGAATTTTTCAAATGCGCATACTGTTTCAAAAATAAAATAAATTTTATTTTTAAAAAATCAGAAGCATTTTTAATCCAAAAATAAACTCAAAAAGAGTTTGGTGTAAATATATAAGAAAGTGTAAGAGATTATCAAAAATGTTCAAAATATGATCCAGCATTAAGTTGTTTACATATCCACAACTTAATGCTGGATCATATTTTGAACATTTTTGATGATGACCCTTCTACTAAGGCGTCGAAACAGATTTCTGTCAGCAGATAATAATTACTAATTGTTTTTTCAAAATGTTAAATTCATTCTGTCGGATTAATTTCCATTTATTTACATATATATATATATATATATATATATATATATATATATATATAGAGAGAGAGAGAGAGAGAGAGTGAGATAGATAGATAGATAGATAGAGAGAGAGAGAGAGAGAGAGAGAGAGAGAGAGAGAGAGAGAGAGAGAGAGAGAGAGAGAGAGAGATGAGAATCTGTTAGCTAATATAATCAACACATACACTTTTGCCTTTTAAACTGTTAGTGAGGTCAATCCAGTGCGCTAAAACACAAAAACATCCGCTTTAATGTCACTAAAAACTGACGTATATTTAGATTTTCTTGCAAG
>CM042160.1:8441996-8485406 GCA_023376005.1 Doryteuthis pealeii
TGCAATACCATTAAACAATACAAAAATATTAATTGATTAAAAGATAGATAGATAGATAGATAGATAGACAGATAGATCTGAGAAAAATACCAAGAAAGGTTTATATAAACCAACTGAGGAAAATAGATCAATAGATAAATATTAACAGAGAGAGAGAGAGAGAGAAAGAGAGAGAGAGAGAGAGAGAGAGAGAGAGAGAAATAGCTCGCTAGAGATATAGGTTTATATAAACCTACTGACAACAAATAGATTGATAGATAGATAGAAGAAGGAAATAAAAATATTCTGAATTGAAAACCAGAAGCTAATGCAGTCCCATATTGTATTTTACTTCATTTGGACAACTCCCACAGTTACACTGATGCTAAGTTGTATAGCACCTTGCCCTTCCTTTTGACAATATTAGTGTCACAAATTTGGGAGACGAGCTGCATGGGCAATTACTAGTCTTCCATACAACTTTGCCCATGCCTGAGCTGGTTTCCGAACAGAGACCCCTGATGCATTTCATGACATAACTTGAATATTTCTTTTCTTCAGCAAATTAATATTTATACAATATAGAATGCTAAAAGACATATAAACAAAAAAAATGAATAAAATTGACTGATACAATAAAAGAAAATCAGATTAAGTGTTCACCTACATCAATTTATTCTTCTCTCTTCTTAAATGTAGATGTGTAATAAATTCATTTGCATTCGGATGATGCTAGATCTAAAGTGATACATGTCAATCTGATTTTTTTTAAAACTTTATTCATGTTATATATATATATATATATATATATATATATATATATAATCCAAAAGTCCAGAGAAGAAATCTTCCTTACGACACAAGAGTTTTATTTAAAAAAACCTGTCGCAGTTTGAGAGCTCGATGTGTGCTCTTAATGTTAGAGTCACAGAGTAAATATATAAGTAAAGAAATAACAAAAGACTTAGGGATTTAGCATTATAGTCATTGTTGACCGAGATTTTTGTGGCGCAAGTGCTCATATTTAAAACTACAACATAAATTTTGTTTTGCAACATCAAGGATTTCGTTTGTAATTCATATCACAGGACTATAAAATTTAAAAAATAAAAAAATAAAAAAATAAAAATCTATTTTCAAATGCCTTTAAAGTAATAAAGAATTCATCCTTCGCATCTGATGAGTCGGGAGAGTTCGACACTTTGTCTAAGCTCCCTGAAATAGACTATAAGCTAAATCTCCCTGAACTAGACTATAAAGCTAAATTTCTAAGTCTTTTGTTATTTCTTTACTGATATATATATATATATATATATATATATATATATATATAAAAAGAAAAAAAAATATTTATATATATATAGCATATATATATATATGGATATAAAATATACACTGAAAATACACTCATCTGATATATATATATATATATATATATATATATATATATCTGATGAGTGTAAAAATACACTCATCAGTTATATATATATTATATTATATAATATATATATATATATATATATATATATCTATATCTGATGAGTGTATTTCAGTGTATATTTTATATCCATATATATATATATAAATATATGTGATATATATAAAAATATATATATATTCTTTTGCTTTTCTTTTGCTTAACGACTTTCCTAACTTTTTTCTTCTTCTTCTTCTTCCTCGATGAGAGTCGCCATCTTGTAATACTGCCATTTGTCTCTCGAGCAGCTGCCACCCGGGTCTAAATGTTAATACTAGCAGAAATGATAATCGTTTAATGATATACTCACGAAATCCAACCCAACCGAGTGTGGCGAAGACTGACGACTGCTGGGTCGGAACAAAAGACTATGTGGAATTTGGCGGGAAGGGGGGATGGCAGACGATTTGGGAGAGATGGGGAAAATAAATAGGATTGAAACATAGCTGCAGGTAAACGGTAAGTAGCCCGGGAGAATATACCTCGTCATTTATCAAGTTAACTTAACACTTTTTGGGTGCTCAATCGCAATGCACTTGTGCCACTCTAGAGTAATTTATATTTACCAATAAATTGCTTTGTTTAATCTGTGTAGGGTATTTAATGCCAAATCCACGCGTATATATATAATTACCAACCCTTCCGCACGAGCAGGATGCGACACAAGGTCAATTTCTTAAGCGGAGTTTAACAGGTTTGAATTCAAAGTTTTCCTCCTCCTAGACCAATTGCCTAACCAAGGTTAAAGAGCCCAGTCTGCCCTACTATTTACCCATAGCTGGAGGGAGAGTAGTATTCATACCTTTCCCAAGGGTATTAGCGCTAAGTGAAACGCAATTACCACGTCCAGGATTTGAATTCGGGGCGACGAGTCCATTTCCCATGACTTTAACCATTACACCACGCGCTTCCTACAAATCCAACCGTATAGAAGGACAGTAATGTTACTATTTAACCCTAAGCTTTGGAGATGAGGGGCGTCATAATTTTCCACAGGGTATTTATTAGAAAGTGAACGTAATAACGTTACTGGAGTTCGAACTCGCTTATTACGATGTGGCATTCCAGGATATTAACCACTACGCCACTACGCCACCAAAAAACAAACTAAAATATCTACCTACAAATCTATCCACTAAAAATCAAATATAGAAAAACAAACAAGATTTGGCATTAAATAGTCCACAAGGATTGAAATGCCACTAAATAACCATTATTTATTCTACCAATTTATTCTACCAATTTATTCTTTTGGAAGTCCGTCGCAGATGACAATAACGTCATTCCATATCTTCAATTATAGGTGGTTCGTTATTCCAATTCTGGATCTGCAGATGCCATCACACACATTGCAGGAGAAATTCCCGTCTACATTTGGTTGTTCATGACGACGAAGACATCGCCGCTCTGTAGTCCTGTTAATCTCGATATTGAGCTGCTCAGCTCCTGTGGCAAGCGTCTCGCTAACCCTGTCTGTTGGAAGCCAGATCTTCCACGCTTGAAGGTGTGACTACTAAAGTCTCTGTATTTAAAGATGTATGCCTATCCATACCCTTATATGGAAGTGAGTCGTGGGTATTATATCACAGAACCTCCCAAAAACTGAAGGCATTCCACATTACCTGCCACCAATTTTTGAATACACATGGAGTTAATGAAAACTATTTCTTTTAGTTTATGAAACCAAACCAAACTAAAATATTTACCTACAAACTATTCACTTAAAATCATATATAGAAAATTGGCATTAAATAACCCACAAGGGTTGATATGCTATTAGACAAAATAATCAAATAACCATAATATTTTATGCTTATTTTGGGTTAGCTCAGTCGGCAGATCGTTCGGCTAGAAACCACAAGGTTCCTAGTTCGATACCGGCCCTCGCCAACTCAGCGTATGAGTAGCACAGGGATCTGTGCGGTAAAGTAAGGAGCTGATGGTAGGTGTGGCGCTTCACCTCAGATGCTAAAAATAATCTCCTTGGTCTAGCGCTATTGAAAAGGGGATAGACTCCCTCGCTGTCTGGCTGATACCGACGTTAGGCCGCCCTGTCGACTTTACTTACTAATGAGTACATTGCATTTTTCCAAAATGTATGAAATTTTCAGAAAAGTATGAATTCCAACTGTGTATTTCTATTGCAATATATTAAATTCTCACATTTGAGAAGAAAATATATCCACTTTCCCTTCACAATATCATTAACACTGGAGCACATTTTGAATCACATGTTTGTTATGGCAAGTTTAGAAAGTGGTCATGAGAAAAATTAATTGGTGTGGTTATCACGTCTATCACAAGGGGACTCTAGATTCAAGGCGTAGAGAATGTAATAGGAATCCACATCACAGTCATAGCGATGCACATTTGTCTGTAAAAGAGAAGCTCTGAAGAGTCATGACCCCCAATTAAGGAATCGATATAACACTTTCCATTCCGTGGTATGCGTATTCCTTGGGGCATGAGGGGTCTCATACCTTTACAAAGGGAATTAATCAGAAAGTAAACATAATATTGCGACTAGGGTTCGAGCCCACTTATTATTGTTACGATTTTAGTGGCCATTTTTAGGCTTCAGTGAGAGCACTTACAGTGGATCCATTGTGCTAAGCAGAGACGAGTCTTTGTGAAGAAACCTTTTTGTTTGTTCTTTAGTGTCCCTTAGTGGTGTCCCTTAGCGTTGGGTATGATCCTATGGCATTTCCTTGGTGTCCCTAGTATTGGGTATGATCCTTTGGTTGTTCTTGGTGTCCCTTAGCGTTGGGATATGATTCTTTGGTTGTTCCTTGGGTGTGTTTCGTTGGGTATGATCCTTTGGTTGTTCCTTGGTGTCCTTTAGCGTTGGGTATGATCCTTTGGTTGTTCTTGGTGTCCCTTTACGTTGGTTGTATGATCTTTGGTTGTTCCTTGGTGTCCCTAGCGTTGGGTATGATCCTTTGTTTGTTCCTTGGTGTCCCTTAGCGTTGGGTATGATCCTTTGGTTGTTCCTTGGTGTCCCTTAGCGTTGGGTATGAATCCTTTGTTGTTCCTTGGTGTCCTTAGCGTTGGGTATGATCCTTTGGTTGTTCCTAGGTGTCCCTTAGCGTTGAGTATGATCCTTTGGTTGTTCCTTGGTGTCCCTTGGCGTTGGTATATCCTTCTTGGTTGTTCCTTGGTGTCCTTAGCGTTGGGTATGATCCTTGGTTGTTCTTGGTGTCCCTTAGCGTTGGGTATGATGCTTTGGTTGTTCCTTGGTGTCCCGTTGGTATGATTTGTTGTTCCCCCTTACGTTGGTATGATCCTTTGGTTGTTCCTTGGTGTCCTTACGGCGTTGGGTATGATCCTTTGGTTGTTCCTTGGTGTCCCTTAGCGTTGGGTATGATCCCTTGGGTTGTTCCTGGTGTTCTTAGGGCCGTTTTGGGTGATCCTTTGGTTGTTCTTGGTGTCCTTAGCGTTGGGTATGATCTTTGGTTTGTTCCTGTGGTGTCCTTAGCGTTGGGTATGATCTTTGGTTTGTTCCTTGATGTTCCGCGTTGGGTATGATCTTGGTTGTTCCTAGTGTTCCTTAGGTTGGTATGATCCTTTGGTTGTTCTTGGTGTCCTTAGCGGTTGGGTTGATCCTTTGGTTGTTGCCTTGGTGGTCCCCTTAGCGTGGGTTACCTGAATCCTTGGTTGTTTCCTTGGTGGTTCCGCCCTTAAGCGTTGGGTAAATTGGAATCCTTTGGTTGTTCGCTTGGTGTCCTTAGCGTTGGGTATGTCCTTTGGTTGTTCCTGGTGTCCTTAGCGTTGGTATGATCCGCCTTGGTGTCCCTTAGCGTTGGGTATGATCTTTGGTTGTTCCTGGTGTCCCCTTAGCGTTGGGTATGATCCTTTGGTTGTTCCTTGGTGTTCCTTAGCGTTGGGTATGATCCCTTGTTGTTCCTTGGTGTCCCTTAGCGTTGGGTATGATCCTTTGGTTGTTCCTGGTGTCCTTAGCCGTTGGGTATGATCCCTGGTTTTTCCTTGGTGTCCCTTAGCGTTGGGTATGATCCTTTGGTTGTTCCTTGGTGTCCCTTAGCGTTGGGTATGATCCTTTGGTTTTTCCTTAGGTGTCCCTTAGGTTTGGGTATGATCGCTTGTTGTTCCTTGTGTACCTTGCGTTGGTATGATCCTTTGGTTGTTCCTTGGTTGTCCCTGTAGGTTGGGTATGATCCTTTGGTTGTTCCTAGGTGTCCCTATAGCGTTGGGTCATGATCCTTTGGTTGTTCTGGTGTCCCTTAGCGCTTGGGTATGATCCTTTGGTTGTTCCTAGGTGTCCCTTAGCGTTGGTATGATCCTTTGGTTGTTTCTAGGTGTCCCCTTAGCGTTGGGTTATGATCCTTGGTTGTTCCTAAGGTGTCCCTTAGCGTTGGGTATTGACCTTTGGGTTGTTCCTAGTGTTCCTTAGGCGTTGGGTATGATCCTTGGTGTTCCTTGGTGTCCTTAGCGTTGGGTTATCCTTGGTTGTTCCTGAAGGTGTCCTTAAGCGTTGGTATGATCCCTTGGTTGTTCCTTGGTGTCCTTAGCGTTGGGTATGATCGCCTTTGGTTGTTCCTTGGTGTCCTTAGCGTTGGGTATGATCTTTGTTGTTCCTAGGTGTCCCTTGCGTTGGGTATGATCTTGGTTTGTTCCTTGTGTCCTTAGCGTTGGGTAATGATCCTTATGGTTGTTCCTTGGTGTGCCTTAGCGTGGGTATGATCCCTTGGTTGTTCTAGGTGTTCCTTAGCGTTGGGTATGATCCTTTGGTTGTTCCTTGGTGTCCCTTAGCGTTTGGGTATGATCCTTTGGTTGTTCCTATGGTGTCCTTAGCGTTGGGTATGATCTTGGTTGTTCCTAGTGTTCCTTACGCGTTGGTAATGATCCTTTGGTTGTTCCTAGGTGTTCCTTAGCGTTGGGTATGATCCTTTGGTTGTTCCTTGGTGTCCCGCTTACGTTGGGTATGATCCTTAGCGTTGGGTATGATCCTTGGTTGTTCCTTGGTGTCCTTAGCGTTGGGTATGATCCTTTGGTTGTTCCTTGGTGTCCCTTAGCGTTGGGTGATCCTTTGTTGTTCCTAGGTGTCCCTTAGCGTTTGGGTATGAGTGTTGGTGTCCTTAATGATCCTTTGGTTGTTTCTAGGTGTCTTAGCGTTGGGTATGATCCTTTGGTTGTTCCTAGGTGTTCCTTAGCGTTGGGTATGATCCCTTGGTTGTTCCTTGGTGTCCCTTAGCGTTGGGTATGATCCTTTGGTTGTTCCTAGGTGCTCCCTTAGCGTTGGGTATGATCCCTTGGTTGTTCCTTGGTGTCCCTTAGCGTTGGGTATGATCCTTTGGTTGTTCTTGGTGTCCCTTAGCGTTTGGGTATGATCCTTTGGTTGTTCCTAGGTGTCCGCCTTAGCGTTGGGTATGATCCCTTGGTTGTTCCTTGGTGTCCCTTAGCGTTGGTATGATCCTTTGGTTGTTCAGGTGTCCTTAGCGTTGGTATGATCCTTTGGTTGTTCCTAGGTGTTCTTAGCCGTTGGTATGATCCCTTGGTTGTTCTTGGTGTCCCTTAGCGTTGGGTATGATCCTTTTGGTTTGTTCCTTGGTGTCCCTTAGCGTTGGGTATGATCCCTTGTTGTTCCTTGGTGTCCCTTAGCGTTGGGTATGATCCTTTGGTTGTTCCTAGGTGTTCCTTAGCGTTGAGTATGATGCTTTGGTTGTTCTTGTGTCCCTTAGCGTTGGGTATGATCCTTTGGTTGTTTCTTGGTGTCCCTTAGCGTTGGGTATGATCCTTTGGTTGTTCCTTAGGTGTTTCCTTAGCGGTGGGGTAATATCCTTTGGTTGTCCTAGGTGTCCTTAGCGTTGGGATGATCCTTTGGTTGTTCCTTGGTGTCCCTTAGCGTTGGGTATGATCCTTTGGTTGTTCCTAGGTGTTCCTTAGCGTTGGGTATGATCCTTTGGTTGTTCCTTGGTGTCTCCTTAGCGTTGGTATGATCCTTTGGGTTGTTCCTTGGTGTCCCTTAGCGTTGGTATGATCCCTTGGTTTTCCTTGGTGTCCCTTAGCGTTGGGTATCGATCCTTTGGTTGTTCCTTGGTGTCCCTTAGCATTGGTATGATCCCTTTGGTTGTTCCTAGGTTCCCTTAGCGTTGGTATGATCCCTTGGTTGTTCTTGGTGTCCTTAGCGTTGGGTATGATCCTTTGGTTGTTCCTAGGTGTTCCTTAGCGTTGGTATGATCCTTGGTTTTCCTGGTGTTCTTAGCTTGGGTATGATCTTGGTTGTTCCTTGGTGACCCTTAGCGTTGTGAATGATCCTTTGGTTGTTCCTAGGTGTCCCTTAGCGTTGGGTATGATCCTTGGTTGTTCCTTGGTGTTCCTTAGCGTGGGTATGATCCTTTGGTTGTTCTAGGTGTTCCTTAGCGTTGAGTTGATCCTTTGGTTGTTCCTTGGTATCCCTTGGCGTTGAGTATGATCCTTTGGTTGTTCCTTGGTGTCCCTTAGCGTTGGGTATGATCCCTTGGTTGTCCTTGGTGTCCCTTAGCGTTGGGTATGATCCTTTGGTTGTTCCTTGGTGTCCCTTAGCGTTGGGTATGATCCTTTGGTTGTTCCTTGGTGTCCCTTAGGCGTTGGGTATGATCCCTTGGTTGTTCCTTGGTGTCCTTAGCGTTGGGTATGATCCTTTGGTTGTTCCTTGGTGTCCCTTAGCATTGGGTATGATCCTTTGGTTGTTCCTAGGTATCCCTTAGCGTTGGGTATTGATCCTTTGGTTGTTCCTTGGTGTCCCTTAGCGTTGGGTATGATCCTTTGGTTGTTCCTTGGTGTCCCTTAGCGTTGGTTTATGATCCTTTTGGTTTGTTCCTAGTGTTCTCTTAGCGTTGGTATGATCCTTTGATTGTTCGTTGATGTCCCCTTAGCGTTGGGTATGATCATTTGGATGTTCCTTGGTGTCCCTTGGCGTTGAGTATGATCCTTTTGGTGTTCCTTGTGGTATGATCCTTGGTTGTTCTGGTGTTCCCTTAGCGTTGGTATGATCCTTTGGTTGTTCCTTGTGTTCCTTAGCGTTGGGTATGATCCTTGTTGTTCCTTGGTGTCTTAGCGTTGGGTATGATCCTTTGGTTGTTCCTTGGTGTCCCTTAGCATTGGGTATGATCCTTTGGTTGTTCCTTGGTGTTCCTTAGCGTTGAGTATGATCCTTGGTTGTTCCTTGGTGTTTCTTAGCGTTGGGTATGATCCCTTGGTTGTTCCTTGGTGTCCCTTAGCGTTGGGTATGATCTTTGGTTGTTCCTTGGTGTCTTAGCATTGGTATGATCCTTGGTTGTTCTTGGTGTTCCTTAGCGTTGAGTATGATCCTTGGTTGTTCCTTGGTGTTCCTTAGCGTTGGTATGATCCCTTGGTTGTTCCTTGGTGTCCCTTAGCGTTGGGTATGATCCTTTGGTTGTTCCTTGGTGTCCCTTAGCATTGGGTATGATCCTTTGGTTGTTCCTTGGTGTTCCTTAGCGTTGAGTTGATGCCCTTGGTTGTTCCCCTTAGCGTTGGTATGATCCCTTGTGTTCCTTTGGTGTCCCTTAGCGTTGGGTATGATCCTTTTGTTGTTCCTTGGTGGTCCCTTAGCTTGGGTATGATCCCTTGGTGTTCCTTAGCGTTGAGTATGATCCCTTGGTTGTTCTTGGTGTCCTTAGCGTTGGGTATGATCCCTTTGTTGTTCCTTGGTGTCCTTAGCATTGGGTATGATCTTTGGTTGTTCCTAGGTATCCCTTAGCGTTGGTATGATCCTTTGGTTGTTCCTTGGTGTCCCTTAGCGTTGGGTATGATCTTTGGTTGTTCCTTGGTGTCCCTTAGCGTTTGTTATGATCCTTTGGTTGTTCCTAGGTGTCTCTTAGCGTTGGGTATGATCCTTTGGTTGTTCGTTGATGTCCCTTAGCGTTGGGTATGATCCTTTGGTTGTTCCTTGATGTCCCTTAGTGTTGGGTAAAATCATTGGCTGCAGGTCTGTTCGTCAATGTCAAACAACGTGCAAATGAACGGCTGTCAATATCGGTGATTAAATAGTTAACTAACCACGTATTTGAGCTGTTGATTGGCTGGGTTTAATCCACCTGACCACGCCATGTCTCTCGGTTTAAGTGGTGGATTCTATGACACATTATATGCCAAAATAATCCAACAATAATGGTGTAGCATTCAAGCATGTAAGTACGTCACGGAGACCCTCTCGCCATTTACCAACAAATGACGCTTATTGCACTACTGTTAGCAAGTTAATATCGAATTGTTTGTTCATATTCCTATTCTCATATGTCTTAATATAAAACTTTTTTATTAATTAATTGATTGATTTTATTGGCATGTTACCACGTTTCTGGAAAATCTTTGTTATGATTGGAAATTCTGTACATTGGAGTTTCATATTCTATTCTCTGTGCATTCCAGTAAGTGTGGTTTTTAGACTGGAGATGGAGAATTCGCCGACTATGCTTCAGCAGAGATGTAATACCCACCACCTTTTTCACTAGTGCAAGACCAAGGAGATTATTTTAACATCTGAGGTGGAGAACCAGACCTACCATCAGCTCCTCACTTTACCGCACAGATCCCTGTACTACTCATATGCTGAGTTGGCGAGGGCCGGTATCGAAGCAGGAACCCTAGCCGAACGCTTTACCGACTGAGCTAAACTGGCCCTAACATGTCAAAAATGACATGAAATTTCATCAATTTTCATCACTTGTTTTGATAAATTCTTGATTTCGACTGTATGGTCATTTTTATCTAATCAAGAGGAGCTATTTAAGCCATAAACGATGATTGTCAATTTCATTACATGAAATAAATAATACAAAGAATTACAATAACAATCGATATGATACTTAGTACACATATCATTTGTAAGTATTTAATTCTCAATGAAGTTCAAGATCAATATAGTTGAAAATATAGCGTAGATTAGGACGAGGGGCCGGGACGAGGGGCCGGGACGACATGAGATCAAAATTAGCAAAATATCTTCCCCAATTCACAATGTCAATTATGAATAAAACAAACATGTTTCTTGTTTTTTTTTTCAATTAATTTTAATTTTACGTCGGGTATTTAAAGAATGCAAGACCATATGGACTACTTTATTTAAAGAATGCAAGACCATATGGACTACTTTATTTTCAAAATTGGGTGAAAATAAATAAGCTGTGATTAAACGACACCAGATAATTTGAATTTACATTTTTGCATTATATCTTGAACGATTTGGACGGTCTCATTTTTAACAAGAGGGTGTTTCAGGATAATAAAAGACGGAAGATTTTTGATCAAGCGTATTAATATATAGATGTTAGATATTAATGTTTCACTTTAAAGTCTTGCAATTTTAACGTGTCCATGCTATTGAAGTTACATTAAAATCCGTGACAATAATAATAAATGGACCTGTTTTTATTCTGTAGATTTTTGTCAAATACCATACACTGACACACACACACACACACACACACACACACACACACATACATATATATATATATATATATATATATATATATATATGTGTGTGTGTGTGTGTGTGTGTGTGTGTGTTTGGTAATATATATATATGTTTGGTAAATGGAATTCCATGTGCTAAATGTTCATACACGTAAATTCAAATTTAATTAATATTTGCCGGTAAACTGAATGTATAATTATAATATGCATATTTGTAAAATATGTAATATATATATATATATTATATATATATATATATATAATATTATATATATAATAATATATGAATAATTTAGTACATGGAATTTTTTATGTGAAATGCATTTACGCGTAAATTCAAATATGATTTATGACATTAATACAATGCATATGTGTATATATATACATATATATATATAGATGAATAGAAAGAAATGAATATTATATATATATATATATATATATATATATATATATATAATATTGCGCATATCAATTATGCATTCAGATGGGGTTGCCAGTGACATAATGATCAGGCAAAGAAATCGAATTGATGTCACTAGTTACAATTCTAAAGTTTTAAAAACAGTTGTTGGAGTGACCTATCCTTAGTATCAACGGGCAGTGAGTGCTCTATCCCTTTTTGCTAGTGCTAGACCAGTGAGATTATTTTCGTAGAGATGGAGCGCTAAACCAATCGTCAGTTCCCCACGTTACCGCACAGCTCATATTACCCAAGCTATGCTACACATTCGCTGAGTTGGCTTTGATTAATATCAAACCAGGAACCTTGCGATTCATAGACGGATGATCTGAGCTTAATTCCTTTCTCTTCTGACTATTATTATTACTAGCAAAATAAAAAACGCCTTCCCGGCGATGTAAAAATAGATTTTTGAAACATATTCCCCGAGGGGTGGGAGTTAAAAATTCAATATCAGCGAGTTTGTACTCTAAGTAAGTAAAATCATCAAATTCATTAAAGGATTAAAAAATACAAAAAAATTGAAATGTAAACTTTAAATATATATTAAAATAAAACAAACTATATATAGATATATGATACCAGTCATGTATTTATTAAAACTTGTTTTAAAAAAACAATGAGACAGTCTAATTTTCCATGTTCAAATTTTGAGTGTATTTAATCTATGTTATGACGATTTTGAGTAATGTGACGTAAGCAGTGACGTAGTTTTTGTTACAGACAAAAACCGGAAGCGAATTTGCATTATTAATAGATTCAGCTGATTGTATTTCACTGAAGTCTGAGTGACAACAAGTCTTCTCAGGTTTCCAGGACTCTTCTGAGTATTCTAGCCAATTGCAGCAGTGCAGTAGTCTAGATGGTCTAAATTCTTCCTCTCATTTCTAGATCCTCCATTCTTTTTTCCAAGATTATTGGTACCGTTTCAAGTGCACCAGCTACAATTAGTATGACTTTCTCTCTCATGTTCCACAGCTTTTTCAATTCTCTGGTAAGGTCCAGATATTTATCCATCTTTTCATTTTCCTTCAGCTTCACCTGTGATATGCTGGCCCGCAAAGTCCACCAGCTGACACGTTATCTTTTTTTTTTTTTTTTTTTTTGTAATCACACTAGGTCTGGTTTCTGCTGGGATAGGGTGATATTATTATTATTATTATTATTATTATTATTATTATTATTATTATTATTAATTTGTTGTTGTCCATCGTATCCGATGATGAACAGCGAATCGTTTCCTCCAAATTATTGTTCGGTCTGTGGTTTTGTCTTGCCAACTGCTATGGGGATGTTAAAGTCCTTGGTTTCTCTTGATGTTGTCTTTGTATCCGAATTTGACCTACCAATTTCACGTGATCCTCTATCAGTTGAGATTACAGATTCCGCTTTGGTAGTCCGTCATCCCCAAGTATGTTTAAGTAGCCAGCTCATCTCAGGTTGCGCTGGACAAGTATGTCGTGCATGCCAGGGAACAGTTCTCTTCAGGATGGTCCTGTTTGAAACATGCTGCCACCACTTGGCATTTGATATACTGCACAAGTGACAAATGTAGTAGACATGTAGTCTATGCAACATTCCGTTCACTTCTGACTAATGCCCATGATAAAGGCATGGACACATTTCTTTTATATTTTTTATAAATTCTGTATGAGAACTTTTTAATATTTAATAAAAATTTGAAGGTTACTGTTATATCTCGATATGTCGGATATACAAAATGATAATAAAAACAGTGAAATATGTTAACATATAACAATATTTGTTTTATTTATTCTCACTGACAGGGAATACAGTGGATGGTTTTGGATAGAATTCAACAGTGTGTGTATCATGTGTGTGGTCACACATGGGGCCAGTCTTTGTCTGCTGAATCTCTGCTTGTCAGTCTTTATTTAAACACTGAGTAGAAAATGCTTCTACTCTAAAAATTACTAAACTAGCCCAACCGTGCGTGCGCACGTGGTCACTAGTTCAACCGTGCTGACGCACATCTCTATAGTCCAAAACCACAGTCCAAAGTAACAGGGTGGAATTCCCATATCCGGGTTCCCGTGAGTCCCTTACTGATCAAGGGGAGCAACTCTTTTAGTTAGGTCTACCTAACAGTTACTTTTAGGCTAATTTACAAGGAAGAGTAAAAAAATTATCTGCCATAAGATATATTTATTATTGTCATGTGTACTTATAGTTGGCACTTTTGTGGTCACATGAGAGAGGCTTGACCCTGATAGTACCATTTTGCTTGCTGGTTTTACGGTGTAAACATGGTCGCTCCACTAGCAATATGCGCCAAATAAGTAATCTGATTTTTACGGATGGAAGGAGTGTCAGATGCTGCAATTCACCGGAGGTTTTTAGAACAATAGAGTAACAGTGCACTACTGCGTAGACGTGTGTATAGGGAAAAACATAAGATTGGTGAACTAACTCAGTTTTCTAATATGGATTGTTTGATTTGGTGTGTATTCTTTGTTTCATGATATACCAAATGTATATGTCATGTAAGGGTAAATCCCCTCTGTTATATACTCTCACTGGGTATATTCATGGGAGAGTGACTTCAGAAAGTTTTAGGTGATATATATATATATATATAATATATATATATATATATATAGAGAGGAGAGAGAGAGAGAGATGAGAGAGAGAAGAGGAGAGAGAGAGAGAGAGAGAGAGAGAGAGGAGAGAGATTAGAGAAACAGAGCAGTGACCTAACTGCTTACTTGGTTACTTCTGCTGATTCTTGCTAACTCCATTACTATCTTGTCTGACTGTTTCCTCTTCTTCTTCTCTTGCCGTCGTCTTGTCGTCTAGTTGCGCTCTTCTAACTATCACTAAATGCTTCCTATTTTTCTTAACTAAATGCTTCTTTTGGGTTAACTTTAGGCATTGTAATTAATTAATTCATAAGACATTTTTTCTTGATCAGTCTTTTATTTAGTCCATGTTCTTCCGAGCGGGAATAAATCAACCCCAGCAGAGAGAGGTACATCCTATTTTTCCACTGGCTCCCTTGAATTCCTACAGGATATGTCAACAGTTTATGACACACATAAATTGTAACAACTCTAAAAATGTTTGACTATAAATGATCAAAACTAATGTTAGCGTTGCATAATGAATGGTCAGAAGCCTATCCTTTTTGTGAGGTAGTGTAGTTTAGTATGAAAATAACGGTAAATAAGTGGAAAATCACTGTTGGCTCATAGTTTGATCGACAACAGCCTTGAACCCAAAATCATCTTGAATCGGGCTTTCATTGGCTGAGAGAATCACGTGACCAGGTGACTCTAGGAATGTAGAAAGGTGAGTTAGTAAAGTTGAAGCCAGCAGCTGTTAGGGTAAGAGTTGTATTTCCCTCTGTGCTACCCTGTTCAATTCGCAAAGAAATGTATCGGGAAACGAAGAGATATAAAAAGTACACAAAAATATGTCTCCGGGTTTGTCCCTGATAATCATGAAAATAACAAGAACAATATGGAACTCACACAGAGTGACATCCAAGAACCAGAGAGATACCCAACCTTAAAGACGAAGACGATAGAAGCAAAGATTAGAACCTAAGAAGAAATATACAACATGATATATGATATCCAAACAAGGCCTGGCATGCTATAAAATTGTTATATATCGAGTATCAGAGTTAACAGTGAAATAACAGGAAGAAAGAGAACGAGTATTAAGATTAGAAAAAACGGTTTACTAAGCAAATATACAAGGTCACCAGAATGATTAACAACTAATATTTTGAATTAACAAGCCCCGTGAGATCTCTTCTTTCTTCTTCCGAGGTTTTGGCAGACGTTATCTATAGGAAAACAGACGATTCCATACTGATTATTTATAGGAAAAACATACAATTCCATTCTCATTATTTCAGTACTATAGGAAATTGTTGTGATGTTAATCCAACAGTAAAAAAGAAGTCAAGTCGAGGTAGGGTAAAATAAGGCAAGTGTATTTCCAATAATGGTACAGGAACGGCTAGCTTGCCGTTAAACGGTAACAGTACAACCTTTTCACTCGGTGTCTCACTATTTATAGTGAGAACCGGTGTATATTCTCCACTGTAGGAACGGCCGGTACAACAGAAATAAACCAACCAAACAACACTCCAGTTCCTTTGCTATGGATGATCAGATATGCATAAAACGACCTTTGCAAAGCCTTTAACACATACATTGGAAAGTTAGAAGGGAAGCATACTTAAATAATAATCTTGATATATCTAAAAATGTTTTCCTACAACCCTTCTGCACGGAGAGGATATGACACGAGGCCAATACATTGAGCGGAATTTAACAAGTTTGAATTCAGAGTTTTCTTTCTCATATACTGGTTGCCTAACCAAGGTTACAGAGCCCAGTTTCCTCTACAATTTACCTATACATATTTACCAAACCCACCACACGAGCGGAATGCAACACAAGGTCCATTTCGTAAGCGGAGTTTAACAAGTTTTAATTCAGTTTTCCTTCTTTAGACTGGTACTAGCCACGGTATCTGGATATCTGTCCGATTATTTACCCATAGTTGGAGGGAATGTAATTGGATGCATCCTTTCCCAAAGGTAATAGTGCTATGTGTGAAATGCTACTAGTCTCGTCCAGAATTGAACTCGGTTAGACGAGTCCATTTCCCATGACTCTAATCATTTGACACGCACCTACAATTTACTGGACGGGGAATAGTTACATTCATACATTTCCCAAGAGTATTTGCTCTATGTGAAATAAACGGCCTCGTCCTGGATTTCAAACAACAGCTGTGAAAGTTCTTTGTTATGAATATTAATTTCTATCTACATTGATGTGCATGACGGAATTGACACATTGAAAAGTTATGGGAGCCTATAATCCGGAAAAGGACAAAAGAATTTTATTAAAACTCTGTAGGCCATTCGACTGCCACAAAGAAGGCGCCAGGTGTCCGTTGTTTGAAATGAAAATTTCACTTATATTGGACACTATTATCAGAACAGCAGATGTATTCTAAAGTCGTAGGTAAATTCGAAAACTTTTCATAAAATTCTTATTATTAAATTGAATAAGTAATATTAAGTTTATGCAACATATAAAAAGATTGAGATGTATTCGATGGTGCGCGTATACAGACTAAAATCTAATTAATTTATTTAACTCGCTAGTTATATATTATTTTACCTTGTTGTCGGGTTGTTAGTATCGAACTATCTATTTCCACCAACATATCTCCCTCTCTCTAAACATCTCTTCCTCTCTGTACACACACACGACACACACACACACCACACACAAACACCATATATATATATATGTATATATATTCATATATGTATATATATATATATATAATATATATATATAAATATATATATATAATATAATATACATAGAGAGGAGAGAGAGAGAGAGAGGAGAGAGATGAGAGTGTGTCATGGTACACTCAGTTCCCCACATACATATTTGTATGTACTTACAACACACACACACACACACAACACACATAGATATATATATACATGATATATATGTATGTTTATCTATCTACTCACCAACCTTTCTCTCTAACATTCTCTCTTCCCCTCTGTAACCCCCATTTACACACACGAAACGCACACAGAAACACACACACACAACGCACACACACACACACACACATATATATATATATATATATATATATACGAGTGAAGAGAGAGAGAGAGAGAAAGAGAGGGGGGAGAAAAAGATAGATAGATAGATAGATGAGAGTGTGTGATGGTACACTCAGACCCACATACATATGTGTATGTAATTTGCACATACACACATACACACACACACACACACAAACACACACACACATATATATTATATATATATGTTTATCTATCTACACACCAACCTTTCTCTTTCTCTCTAACATTCTCTCTTCCCCTCTGTACACCTCCATACACACACAAACACACACATACATATTATATATATATATATATATATATTATATAATATATTACAGAGAGAGAGGAGAGGAGGAGAGAGAGAGAGAGAGAGGGAGACCGTGTGATGGAACATCAGAGCCACATACTATATATATATATACTTACACACACGCATACACACGCACATATATATATATATGTGTGTGTGTATGTGTGTGTGTAAGTATATATATGCATATATATATAAATACACACATTAAAAATATGTATATAAATTCGCACACATTATACATATATATATACTATATATCTGTGTGTGCGCGCACGTGTGTGCGTACGCGTGCGTGTGTATATTCATAAGTTTGTACGCGAGGATGTGTGTGCAAGTATCTTGCGTGAAGTGTACAACCTGAGACAAAATTCCATATCAATCTTCATATGAAAAAAAATCTTAGCGTTTGTGGCGAGCGCGAACAGAAAACCGCAAAAGAAAATAATGAACATACTGTCTCTATTTTTCACACCTGTTTATCAGATAATGTGTTTTTACACTAAAGATAGGTAAACACCTTTTGGAAATAATTAAGATATTATTGAGCCATTTGTCAGTTGGAAGAGGAAAAAAAAGAAGAAAAACACACAAACAAACCCAAAACACACATATAGACTCTCAATCTATTATTATCTATTATTATAAGATATTTGGTTTATCAAACTTTCTTAATAGAATAAAAATAACGCATGCCCCCCACTCCAGCATCCCTACCGAGAACATTGCGTGTCTCTTGGGAAAATTTGAATTAAATGAATTTCTAAAAATAATAATTAACTTCCTTTCAGCTAAGTAATGTGTTTACTCACTTGAATGTGTTGATATCTACAGTTAACTAACAGAATCTGAATTCGGATCTACAAGTTATCAGTATCAGATAAGAATAGTTAATTGAAGAAATGAATTTGTAAGATTATTATTATTATTATTATTATTATCATTTACTCCTTTTGAGTTTTCACATCAGCGTTAGCTGATGGTCTTTTACTGGAGTCTGAGTGACAGCAAGTCTCCTCATGTCTTCAGGACTCTTCTGAGTATTCTGGCAGATTGCAGCAGTGCAGTGTTCTGGATGGTATCAATCCTTCCTCTGATTTTCAAACTTTCCAAGCCTTTTCCGATCCTTTTGGTACCGTTCAAGTGCACCAACTACAATTGGCACGACTTGTCTTTCATATTCCATAACTTTTCAGTTCTCTGGCAAGGTCCAGGTATTTGTCCATTTTTTCCTTTTTCCTGTGATCTGCTGAACTGCAAATCCACCAGTTGACAAGTTCTTTTTTTGTTAATCACACTAGGTCTGGTCTTCTTGCTGGGATAAGGTGATCCGTTTTTATATTTCAAAATCCCAGAGAATGTTATGCGTTTCGTTCTCAAAACAGATTGGTTTAAACTATACCATTTTGTTTGTATGGTCCAAAATTTAATTTTTTGCATAATTTCCCAGTGGATCACCTTCCAACCAGTCGTGTCTAGGTTGTACACCCTTTGTGCTAGTTTGCTACATTCAGAGTACATGGTTTACAGTCTCATCTCTATTACCGCATAGTCTACATTTACTATTTTTGTGGTCTATCAATTTTCGCTTTGATATAGTTTGTCCTGAAGTCATTATTTCGTGCAGCAATTATTAGTGATTCAGTAATATTTATCATTATTATTATTTTAAAAAATTACTGGAAAATAATATAACTGTATGCTAATTATTTGTATTAAGAATAGTTACTTATGATTGTATATATTAAAATCTTTTGTCGTTATTGCATTATATTTTCTTATGTACCACTATACTAGATATTAATATATATAATTGTGGGTCCTCAACCAGTAAGGGCGTTCTGCAAAAAATAAAACTGGCTGTGAGTGAGGGGCCCCCAAACCCGGCACATTAATTCTCCTGATACACCAAAATCAAATACATAAACAAAACCAAAAAACAACATAACCCAAAAACACTCATTAGAGTTTTAACGCACTGCTTTTGCTAATTGATCTTGTAGGGAGCATTCTACAGGTCCGATACTATATATATATATATATATACCTATATATAAATACATATATATATTATTACATTATAATTATGTGTGATGATAAAAGTAACTGCCACCACGTTAGTGTGTGATTTTATAGTGGGGGGTGCTTATCACATATATCATACGCCCTATGTGTATTCTTGTGTTTGTGTCACATATATATAACGGCGCGTATTATGTGCGAGTTGTGTGTTTGCCAAATAAGTAAATAATATATTATCGACATATATATATAATATATATATATATATAATATATATATAGGATCATCCACAACACGTGTTTCTCGACTTAGCTACCTACAGCCCGGTATTGAACTGCCGCGTCGGATTGGGTGTCAGTCCGGCACCTTAACCATATAGGCAGAGTCTTCACCTTACAGAATGGAAAGGGGATTAAACGTTTTAATACACATATCGCTTTGTGGTAAATGCCCACCGTAACATATGTTCCATTCCAGAATGTAGTGTCTTGTGTGCGGAGATGTGTGTGTTCTACTTGTTTGGAAAAGGTAGACAAACACCTGGACGTAGCTTAGAAAATGGGATGTTATTTAGGGTAATGATTTCGCCGAGGCAACTTTCGATCGTTGTAAAGAATGATGCATGTACATATATATGCATCTCTGTTGTTTATACCCTATTATATAATATATATTATAATATATATAATATATACTAATTATATATAGTCTTATGTTTATACTCATGTAGTATGCCACTTATTCCTGTGTGGTGCGGTTTGCTTATGCGGATATATGTAATGCAACTATCTTTGCGGGCGATATGGTCGCTTGGTAGTTGAGTTTAGGTTCTGTCTATCGCAGGCACATATGTGCTGCCCACACAGGCATATCATGCTGGATTAATAACAGTATAATACAAGTAAGTTCCTCCTTCTTTATTTTTATAAGCAATACTGAAATCAACATCTGCATGCTAATTATTGTGTATTAAGTAATTAGTTACTGGTGAATCATTACAATTTGTTCGTATGCATTATTCAGTATTATTACTCAAGAATAGTTACTCTGAAAACATTATCTAACTTCCTTTAATCATTTGCTATTTGATAGCTAATGCTGTAATGGAATCTATATAAGTCGTCGGGGCCAGCCTTAATGTTCGTATTCAGCCAATCAGCGGCCATAGTATTATTCCCCTTTTCCTAGCGCGCTACGGCCAAGGTGATTGTTTTGCATTTAGGGAGCCGCCACACTACCGATCAGCTCCTTACATATTACCTGCGCACAGTCCTGTGCACTCCATACGCTGCAGTTGTGCGAGACCGGAATCGAACCTTTTAGGAACCCTTTTGGTTCTTTAGTGCCGAAATGCCTCCTTCTAGCATGTGCAATTCATTAGTCATCAAAATAGTCAAATAGCACTATTAATTGTTTGGACTACTCAGAAGTAGATTATACTAATTGGATAACATATTCAGAAAAAACTTATAAAATACTTGCAAAAAAGTCATAGAATTTAGAATAAAACCCCAGCAAGTGTTGACATGCCTGTAAACAACCACACGGGTACCCAAACAATCAACATACCCTCCAATTTTCTTTCTTCTTTCTTCATCTGTTGTTCTCTGTCAACTTTACCTTTCTTTCTACTCTTATTATTATAGGGGTGGTTCGAGATTAATTCTACTAGTTTTTGTCCGTTACGTTTTTTTTTGTTTCTTCTTTGTTGTTGTGCTTGTTGTTCTCTCCTTTCCCTCCGCTATTTTTAAAAAAACCACCTCTTTTTCATCTTTCTTTTTCATTACCGACACACTAAATTCCTTTTCTTCCTTCATTACTCCTTCTCCTTCCCTTCATCATAATCCTTCTTCTTTCTCTTTTCTTCCTTCTTCCTTTTTCGTTCGTCTTTCTTCTGGGTTTATTTGATTTCAACCTTCTCCTTTTTACCGATTATATATATTTTCCTATGTGCCTTCATCCTTTTTTTATCAGATCTTCAATTTTTTTCTCTTCTTCTTCTTCTTCTTCTTCTTCTTCTTCTTTTTTCTTCTTTTCTTGCTTTGATTTCATCACCCTTCTCCTTCAGAGAATTACATACCTATGGTCTTCATCCTTTATCAATCTTCAATTTTCTTCTTCTCGTTCTTCCTTCTTCTTTCTTCTTCAAATATTTCTTCCTTCTCTTCGTCTTGCTTCTTCTTCTTCTTCTTCTATGCGTTGATTTCATTTCAACCTTCCTCCTTTCGAATCTACATACTCCAAGTGGTTTCCTTTCATGCCTTTTTTATCAACTCCCTTTCTTTCAAATTTCTCTCTTTCTTCTTCTTCTTCTATCTTCTATCTCGACTTCTTTCCTTCTCTTTCTCTTCTCTTGCTTTCTCTTCTTCTTCTTCTTCTTTCTTCCCTGCGTTGGATTTTTTATTCAACTCTTCTCTTCTGGGTTACATTACTCGCTATTGTGTCTTCATCATTTTTATCAACTTTAATTTTCTTCTTCCTTCCTTCTTTACTTCTTCCTTCTTCTTCTTCTTCTTCTTCTTTTTCTCTTCTTTCTTCTTCTTGCTTTGGATTTGATATTCACCTTTCCTTCGAAATATAATATATCCTATGTATCTCATCATTTTTTTCAATGGTGCAATTTTCTTTCTTTTTGTCTTCTTCATCTTCCCCGTTCCTTACTTTTTGTATTCATCATCTTACCTCCCCTTTGCTTTCCTCTCCTCTCTTCTGATTTCTTTCCCACTCCACATTCCAAATTCCTACGCACCATATACCTTACTCTCTTTACCTGACCTTTCACACAACCTGTCTTCCTACTCGTAAATAGTCTTTCATTCTGCACTACCATAATCTCCTTGGTAAATCCGTAAATCTCCGGATTCATTGTCCTCCACCCCCTTTTTAATCATTAACCGTTAGATATTTTTCCTTTCCCTTTGCCCTAAACATAGTCCGAAACGAAAACATCCCTGTTTGATGTAGATTATTTTCTCTTCCATCAAAGGAACGAGTGCAATCACATTTTGATCTTTAAATTACCGCGAACGGAAAAATTTTTATTTAAACTTCAAATAATATCAGCAAGTATCTTCCTTCAACTACGATATGAAAAAAAAATTTCTTCTTCTTTCTTTTTGTATATTCTCTTCTTCTTCTTTTGGGCACCCTCCTTTTCTTCTTCTCTTTCTTTCTTCTTCTTTCTCTTTTCTTCTTCTCTCTTTCTTTCTTCTTCTCATTACTTTCTACAACTTTCTTGTCCTTGTTCGTCTTTTTCTTCCTAACTACTTCTACAAACTGTTGTGTTGTTTTGTTAGTTCTGTTGTTGTTGTTGTTGTTTTGTTCTTCTTCTTCTTCTCTCTCTTCTTCTTCGTTCTTCTTCTCTACAACTGTGTTGTCTGTGTTTTTCTTCTTTTCTTCTTCTTCTTCTTCTTCTTCTTTCTTCTTCTTTTTTCTCTCTAATCTACTTCATCTCTTCCTCTTCTTATAAACTGTTTGTGTTTTGTTGGTTGTTGTTCTTCTTCTTCTACTTTTCCTTTTTCTCTTTTTCTTTTTCTTTCTTTCTCATTACTTATACAACTTTCTTTCCTTGTTTCTTCTTGTTCTTTTTTCTTTTTATTCTACTTCTTTAATACAAAAACTCGTTGTTGTTGTTGTTGTTGTTGTTGTTCTTCTTCTTCTTCTTCTTCTTCTTCTTGTACACAACTTGCTTAAAAGCCCCCAAATGCCACCATTAGAGTGAGTGTAATTTCTTAATTTAACATTCTATTTTTTTACTTAAACTTAACCCGAAACCCCAACGAAAAAAGGCTCCTAAACGAAAACCACAAAGATGCACCCATTCTGTCCTTGAACTATTCGTTTGTAAACACCAATCCACAAAAACCGCGGCTATACGGCCACTTACGCTCCTATCATTCAAACAATCCAAGCAAGGCAAACCAGACAATGGCTGGACACTGCTTAAGTGACGTTATCTATTTAAACTCATGGATCACGCTAGGAAGATTGACCTGCATAGAACTGACGTCAGCCAGCTCTGTGCGGATTCTGGATACAGGAGTGGTGTCCATAAGGGACAGGTGTATGCGGTAGAGTCATGGGAATCCGTTCTGCTGTCAGCAGTGACCTGATAAAGTCACAAGGATTGCCAACAACTTACAGGAGCCCATTTCCACTAACAACCCCTGTACCTGTCATATAGACTTTCCGACCAAGTGGCCGCCAATTTTAATTCTGGGAATCTTTTGAAAATCACAAACGTGGGCACAAAACCATTGACGGAGCAACTTACCTGCGAATCACGTGTGGTAGTCCACGGAACTAAAGAAACTAAGTCACCTCTCAAGTCACTGTGACTAAACATAGGACCACATATGTAGTCTATTCATATCTATTAAACTGTTCATATCGTATCTATGCAAATCTATTCACATCTATCTCATAAATGATAGCGTCGGTAGTGGCCTAAGTCGGATCAGCCTATCAGCGGCGGGAGTCAATCCCCTTTTTACAAGGCGCTACACCAGGAGATTGTATATAGCCATCTGAAAGTGGAGCGCCAAACTTACCACAGCTCCATTACTTTACCGCCCAGACCTGAGCTACTCATACGCTGAGTGTGGCGGGGCGTATCGAACTAGGAACCTTGTAGTTTCTAGCCGAACACTCACCGACTGAGCAACCCGGCCTAATTCGGTGGTATGATGATGTCTAGTCACGACTAATTCGACGACGCAGGGTTCGCGGCTCTGAGTCGGCGTCATATAAGCAAAACCAGCACGACGGTAAACCGGAGAGCAATGGACATCGGGGCGGGTTCGTGGATCGAGGCCTCGTGGCCCGACTACAGAACATCATTCATATGTTGCGTGCGCTCGCTCACACACACACACACACACACACCACACACACACACACACATACAACACAACACAAACAACAACATGCAACGCACAGCACACACCATCACATTTAGACTCCCTTTCACATTTAACATCCACACACACAAAAAACCGCGCGCGTGCAATATACCCTATTTATATTGTTTTTATATATACCAAGTACCAAATAAAAAACGGCCCCGGCGACTGAAAAATAGATTTTGAAACATATGGCTAAGGGGTGAAGTTAAAAGATTCAATGTCAGCCGATTTTCTACCCTAAGTAAAAGTTAAAAAATTCATACATTAAAGTGAATTAAAAAAATAAAACAATTTGAAAGCACAACTCTTTAAATATGCTATATAAAATAAAACAAACAGCTACTATCATAGCATTACAATATTAATAGCCGCGTCATAGTATTTATTAAAACTTGTTGTTAAAAAACAATGGAGAATCCTGTTCTAAATGCTGCATGAGTTCAAAGATTTTGAGCTGTATTTATTTGAATAAATACACCTCAAAAAAATTGCAACATCAGCCCAACTCGCTCATGTTATGACGATTTGGCATCAGACGTTGGTGTCACCGATCGCGCCTAATGTGAAAAGCAGTGACATAATTTTTGTTACAGACAAAAACCGCAAGCGGAATCTCCGATCTTAATCTAATACCAGAAATATTATGCTAAATGTTTTTTACCTTCCCACTGTGAATCAATGCAAAAAAAAAATACAAGACAATAGTACACTAGTTTTTTTAATAGAAAATAGCGATAATATTAAAAAGGATATCAAATTAAAAAAAACCGCAACTTAAAAGTTTCCTTCGTAGAAAGATCATAATTTATATATATAAATATATTATATATATATATATTATATAATATGGTGAGATGTGAGGAACATAAAACAAAACTCAGACTCTAAAAGTTGTGTTATACATCTCGCATCACACCGTATGAGCATTGAGCTCACTCGGCATCACAATATCATTAAGAAATTATCAGGTTGATCATACAAGTCATATCTTAGAAGGTAAGTTGGTGGGAGGAGCCGGGGGTAGGCAACCAGTCAAGGGGTGGTAAGCGTTGAGGAGAGGTCTCTAAATGGTCAATTAATATATATATATATATATAGTACATATATATATATTAGTATAGTATAGAGAGAGACAGAGAGAGAAGAGAGAGAGTAGGGGGGTTGAACAAAAATATTAAGACATCAGGAATTATTCTTGTATGTTCGTTTATGCTCAACTAGTTTCGACCTAAGTCATTGTCAGAGAAAGAAATTTCTTTTATTGAAGAAATTGTGATATTAGACATTATTTAGAAAGGTGGCATTATAGAAAGGAATTATTTAAAAAAGTTCAAGGTTTGTGTGGTCTAACATGCTGTTAAAATCCGGTAGGCGACGGTTTTTATTGAGTAGCAGTCCCATATATATATGATATATATATATATATATTATATATATATATATTGGTTTGTTGGTGGTCTTTGAAAGCTTATATAACAATGCCAAGTATAAAAAAAATAAACGTAGCTATGATGCTTGTTTGTTAACTGTGATTTATTCTTAATATTTCGAGATAAAATCTTCTACAGAAGATCTCCACAACTGGCCTTTGCTAGGGACTGTCCATTGTTCTTCTTCTCATACTTCCAAACTCTCTGTCGTATGTGTGTGGTGTATGTTTGTTATGTGTGTGTGTGTGTTGTGTGGTGTGGTGGCGCGCTCGGCCGTTGTGTTGTTATGCGGGTTACAGCCTGTTAGTTTTGATTATCATCTCCAGACTGGGCTTCTTTCAAAGCATTCATTTTTTGTTTTTATTTAACAAAACCCTTATATAACATATATATATATATATATATATAATATGGTTTTAAGTCCCTATATATGATGTGTGTATCAGTCATAAAACGTAAAGCGAATTAAGTAATGTTTAATCATGTGTAAAAAAGAAGAAAAAAACTATGGATGTTTGAAATATTATTCATCCGTATGACATATTATCCACTTTCATATGTGAGTGAACGGCTTCGTCACACTTAGATTGCTGTCGGTACCAGCTCCGGGCGATTTCGCGTAGTGCAACTGAGTACGTTTACCGTGTGTGAAATTCAGCTACTGCATCAGTTTTCCCACGGTATTCACTTCTAGACTAACCTATGACAGCGTTCCGTATGTGGAGTGCGCGTAAACTAATCATCAGCAGCTGAGAATTCACAATATACTACAGAGACGAAATTTAAGACATTAATGACCAATATACTATAAATATATATAATATATATATATATATAAATATTATATAAATATATGCTTTAGGTGTGTAATTTGAAGCAGCATTCTTTCATGTCGTTCCCGTTATATACCATGTAGAATTAAAAACAAAAGGCACATCTCCTGGTTTAACAATTTTATTTTTGATCTTTTCAATTTTCTGGCCAACTTTTTTATCGTTTGGGTGGAATTGGTGCGTAAGTCCACCAAAGTTTCAGTCCCGATAGTACTTTCGGCACTCGAAATGTGCCCCGTCATCAGACGCGGTGATGTGTTCCAAAAATTTTTTTTTTTTATTATAATTAATGTGGAGGCTGGAAGGAGAATTGTTTTAAAAAAGGTGTTATAGGATTTAAGAATGGTATTTGTACTGCTATGCGAAAATAATTTAGTTATTAGATTTTATTAATTTCCTAACAGTAACAATGTAAAAATAGAGACCGTATTTGAAAGAAAAAATGAAAGAAATACGTTTAAAAAAGAAACGAAAAAAAAGAAAGAGAATAAGAGATAATAGAAAAGAAAAAAATTTAAAGAGGAAAGAAGGAAACTGAAAGAAAAACTAATAGCTATAACTAAACATAAAACTGCAAATCATATACTCAAAATCCCGGATATTACAGGTTACCCAGAAAAAAACAGAACCAAAGTTATTTATTTTGTTTTCCTATTAAACTAACCCTAACCCCAACCCCTAATCCTTAACCTAACTCTAACCCTACTGTAAACCCTAACCCATAACCCCTAAACCCCCCCTAGTTAAAATTAACATTTTATTAACAAATGTTTACTGTTCTTTTTTCTGTGGCTCATGGGATAGAAGTTATTATTTCGCAAAGTTTTACCCGATATTTAATTACATCGTTTTAAAGTTAATGCAGAGTATGAGTACTCATACTTATTAAGATGAAGACTCCTTTTTTTACGAGATGATATATAGACTTACAGACACCAAACCCATAATTAGACTGGCATTGATATATATAATGTGATTCCTTGCTATTTATTAATATAAACCATATCTGGAAGATTATATCCCCAGTAATTAATATCTAAATATTCGAATGAAAATCGGAAAGAAAGGAAAGCTAAGAAATTAGAATGCAAACAAACGAACAAAGAAATAGCTGTTACACCCAACATATATGAGGAATATTATATGATATACCAGTAATATATACTATATATAATATACTATATGATGAATAAGATAATAAAATTGGAAAAAACAAAAGCATGTATTCAACTGATAGCGCATCAGGAGCAAGAAGTGTGCAAAACGTTTCGGGGCCCAAAACTCTCGACGTTTTAAAAAGCACACCGGCCCAATCCTCACACAATATTGAGGACCTATCGCATTATTAAGTATTCGACTCGCACGTTGAATGCGATAGGTCTCATATTAGTTGAGGATTGGCGTGTTGCTTTTTAAAACCGTCGAGAGATTTGGCCCCCGAAACGGTTGACACTTCTTCCTGATGAGCCTATTTCCAGTTGTAAACATCTTTTGTTTTTTCATATATATCTTATATCATACTGCGATTAATTTCCATTTTATTTTCATTATAAACGTTAATATATACTATTATATTACTATAACTATAATTATACAAACACACACAACACACCACACACACACATAATACTTAAAATATATATAGTAGACTATATAGTATATAATATATTATATGAGTCGGTAAAAGGATTGCTTGTGAGAACAAGAAATGAATAAACTCAAAACAGAATCTAAGAGTTGAACGGTTTCGTTCCAATTTATAGGACCTTCATCGATCAAATATTTTTTTTATTGAAGCAGAAATTACGTGCAATAGTAGAAAGTGATACTTTGGGAGGGGTGAACGTTATAGCGGAAGTGAAGCGGAGGGAAGATAGGGCAGAGCAGAAAAAAATAAAGTGAGGTAAGGTCCCTACATCAAACCAACCCAGAACTTACCCCCTCCTTTCACCTACCCTGCTTGCCCCCATCTCACTCCCATCCTCTCCACTCTTACTTCCTGTAAACTACCCTCCACCTTCATTCATCCTTATATTTGTTTTGAGTTATCATTCTGTTCACTATCCCTTTTACCTACCTCATACGTCCGATTCTACTACATCCATCTATATATATATATATTATTATATATATATATATATATTATATTTATAACTATATATAAAGGAAAGAATAGAGAAAAAGTTAAGGTAAAAATAAATACATATATGAGAATGAGGATACATGTCCTAGAAAAGAGAAAAATAATTAGACCATATTACCATAAATAGCACATATTATTGCGATCTCTTTTCATAGACATTTTGATACACCCCTCAAAAATCCCGGTGTTTGTTAACAGACGATTTTAGGTTTTTTTTAAATTAAAAAAACTCTCTCTTAACCCTAACCCAATCCTACAACAACTGGATTTTGGACGGTTTGTAAATGGAAAAAAAAAAAATTCTATGAACGAGATCGCAAAAAAGGGTTGCCTAAAGGTCTTATAGTCCGAAATAAAATTAAAGAAAGAAAGGATTGAACGGGGGAAGGCGGGGGAAGTAAAATTATCATCAAAAATGATGTACCGATAAAAAAAACAGTAAACAGTAAGTGTAAAGTCGTTCATGGCCTTAATAGTCGCGGAATCCAGAGCTGACAGCCGAAAGCGTCATATCCCTTTTTTCCCCAAGCGTTATAGACCAACCCGATATTGTTTTTGGAAGTCAGAGTGTTGAAGCGCTACAACACGTTCCATCAGTCCCTCACTACAGCACAGAAAGATCCCGGTGTTGCTACGTATACGCTTGAGTGGCCAAGGAACCGGATTTATATTCGAACCAGCGGTACCTTGGTTCCAATTGTCGGACGCTCTAACCCAAACCGGCCTATCAATAGAAATAAGGAGATTAAAATGAAAATAACTTAAATTCATAATATACCAACCCCACCCCTCACCGCACACGAGATTAACAGAGTAGGCATTGTACACAATGTCAATTCCTTAAAGTGTGAGTTCAAAAAACAGTTGAATTCAGAGTTTCCTTCCTCCGGGGACGGCGCCGTGCCTACCAACCGTAAGAGAGCTCACGTGCTGCCCTACTAATTTATCCATATCTGGAGGAGAGAGAGGATTTCATACCTTTCTCCCAGAGGCGGAATTAGTCGCCTAAGTAGTGAAATTGCCAATTCACATGAAATAGAATAACTAAATAAATAAACTGAAACGGAATGAAAGACAGAAAAGAAGAATGAACACAAATAGAAAAAAACAAAAAGAAAATCAAAAAAAAAAGAATTATTATTTAGATCAAAGAAAGAAAAAGAAAAAGAAAGAAGATAAGGTGAGAGAAAAGGAAGGATATTATCATAAATAGAAAAAAAGAATATGAAAGCAATGGAATTTATTGACAAAAGTATAGAAAGAAAGAAAAAAAAGAAAAGAAAGGAGACGGAAAATATCATAAATTAACGAAAAAAAGATATATTTAAAGAATTGGAATCGCAAATTATTTGAACAAAGAGGAAAAAAGGAAGAAATGAAAGAAGAAGGACTAAGAAAGCAGTGGAAGAAATGCGTTATCATAAATAAAAAAAGAATGAAAAATACTTGGAAATTATTAGAATCATAAGAAAAGAAAGAAAGAAAAGCAAAAGAAGAAAGAAAGAAGAAAGAAAGAAAGGGAAATGGTTCATAAATAGAAAAAGAATGAAAAGAATGGAATTATTAACAAAGAAAAAAAAAGAAAGAAGAAAAAGAAAGACATTGAAAAAAGAAAGAAAGAAAGAAAGAAGGAGGAAAATGGTCATAAATAGAAAAAAACAGACAATGGAATTATCTAGAACAAAGTAAGGAAAGAAAAGAAAAGAAAAAAAGAAAGAAAAGAAAGAAAGAAGAAAGAACAAGATGAAAGAAAGATAGGAAATGGTCTTCATAGAGATAGAAAAAAGAAGTGAAAGAATGAAAATTATTTAGACAAAAAGAAGGAAGAAGAAAGAAAAAAAGAAGAACCAATAAACATAGAAACCAGCACAACGAGGAAAAGGAAACCGAAAAAGAAAGCAAAGGAATGAAATGGTGTCAGACATATAAATAGGACACAAAAGAAGAAAGAAATATTGAAGAGAAAATGGCGGATAAATGGCAGACAACAAACAACACAGCAAAGTAAAGATTGAAAACAGAAAGAATTGACTTGAAAGGGAAAAACCGAAAACAGGAGAAACTAAGAAGGAATTAGCAGATGGTCAACTCAAATAATAAAATAGAAAGAATCAAAAAGAATTTGCGAATCTATTAGACATAACGAAGAATGTATATAGATATGTAAGAAAGAAAGAAAAAGAAAAGAAAAGAAAGAAAAAAGAAAGAAGGAATGGTCATAGATTTTAGAAAACACAAAAGAAAATGGAAATTGTAACTTAAAATTTTCTAATAGACTATATGTAAAAAAAGGAAACGAAAAGCCAAAAGAAAAGAGAAAGAAAGAAGAAAGAAAGTAAATCATCGCAGTTATAGAGGAAAAAAAGCTTTAACCTAAATGTTCATAGATGCCTAGTAGAAAAGAAACAGATAATTTATGAAAAGAAAACCTGGTTTTTATCGCCACAGTCCCTTAAAATCCTTTCTCAAATTACGACCACACAGAAGGGAAAGTGAAGGCAAGAAACGATGAGAATGGGTCTAAGAAAGGAGAAAGAAAGATAAGAAAGAAGAAAAACTTTTTACCACAGTATATATTATGGGAAATCTTTTAATACTCGAAAATAAGCTGACATTATTAGACAAAGAAAAGAAAGAATAACAAGAAAAGAAGAAGAAAGACAAAGAAAGAAAGAAAGACTTAAAGAAAACTAGCAATACACTTGTTTTACCATCATTACAACTGTACTTCAACACAACTCAAATTTGAAATATTGAATCTACAGTAGAGTTCTTCCCGTCCCTCCAAGCTTAGATAGAAATAAAGATAATGGAAGAATAATTAGAGATATAAAACTAAAATAATATTAAAACCAGAGACAACAAAGAACCGAACATAGTTAAAAGAATAAGAAACGTAAAAGATATAAAGATAAAGAAAAAAGAAAAGTAAGGATATAATAATAAGGTTACATAGATAGAAAAAAGAATGAAATTATTAGACAAAGACTGAGGAAAGATAGGAAAGATTATAGAGGACAATACACCTAAATAGCACAAAAAGATCACACAAGAAAGAAGAGGAAGGTTTTAGAATCATCAAATCCTAGCAAAGCAAAAAAAAGAAGAGAAAGATGGACCACCTCGCCAACTCAACCGAATGATAGGCAGCAACATCCGTAGAGTAAAAACATAGCCAACGCCGCAAAAAAAATCTCCTTATCTACTATAATAAAGGGATAGGACTCTCTGGGCCCAGCTAGGGTGATGAGGCTAGATACGATGAGGCAGCCTGGATAAGCCACAATAGGGTAGACCAAGCCGACACACTGACATATATAATATAATGGAATAAACAAACTAAAAATGAGATAAAGAACTTAATTATGAACAAATGCGAAAAGCGAAAAGGAAAAATGTTCAATAAATCACAAAACGTGTATTGAAAAAATAAATAAGACACAGACACAAAAGAATAGTCAAAAAGTTTTATTTATCACCGCTACAAGGATAAGACAATGACTTTCCAACCACAAAACGGATAAAGAAAAAGAAATTAAATAAGAATCACAAGTAAAGATAATCTCCAAAAACCCGATTCAATAAAATCAGAACAAACACCAATAATATGATGGAAGCTACCAAAGCAAGGAATCAAACCCTCAATACAATAAAATCAAACACATAATTAAAATACCAACACAACAAATGAACTATCCTGAACTTGAAATCAGAAATAGAAGAATAAGAATGGAATTCAAGCAAAATAACTCGATCCTCCTAAAAATCATCAAAGGATAATCTTTTGTTCTCATTCATGTTCTCCAACAGAAAAAAACATCAGATTACGAGATTGTAAATATATAGATCATCAAATATAATACCAAGATAATGACACCAAGTGGTATCAGAAATAATAAAATATTTGAATACAAAAACACAAAACAATAAGACAAAAAATGTGTAACCCAATAATTACAGAAACATCAACATTACAATACATTACAAGAAGATTAGGAAAGAAATACCAGGGAAAACAGCAAACGACAAATAAACAAGATGTTTAGACATAGAGACGAATAATTACCAAAACATCAACAGACAGACAGAACATAGATTAATAAACGAAATACAGAAAACATCCAGACAGACCGAGATACAATATAAATTAAAATGAAGAAGAGCAGATAAATAAATACCATAATAGACTATATACATTAGCAGATAAATAATAATAATAGATAGTATTAATTGATCTGATAGCGTGAGATCAAGAAGATAAGAAATCAGAAGAGGAGGAAAAGGAAATAACAGCATCCAGCACGATCCATGAAAGAAAGATGGAAGAAAAAAGAAAGAAAGAAAGGAAAGAAGAGAAGAGAGAACAATCTGTAATAATGCAGCATGAACAAGAGAAGAGGACCGACAAGAGAGACAAATAAATACAAAAAAGAATGGGAATTATTAGACAAGAAGAAAGGAAAAAAAGGAAAGAAAGAAAGAAAGAAGGAAATGTCATAGATAGAAAAAAGAATGAAAGAATGGAATTATTAGACAAAGAAGGAAAGAAAGAAACGAAAGAAAAGAAAATAAGAAAGAAAGAAAGAAGGAAATGGCAGTAGATAGAAAAAAGAATGAGAGAATAGGAATTATTAGCAAAGAAGGAAAGAAAGAAGAGAAGAAGAAAGAAGGAAAAAGGAAAATGTCGATAAATAGAAAAAAAGAATGAAAAGAAATGGAATATTAGACAAAGAAGGAAAGAAAGAAAGAAAGAAAGAAAGAAAGAAATGTCATAAATAGAAAAAAAGAATAAGAATGGAAATTATTAGACAAGAGAAGAAAGAAGAAAGAAAAAAATGAAAAAATAAAGAAGAAATTATCTAACATAGAAAGAAAAAAAAACCGCTAAATTGTAAGTAAATAGTATGTACAAAAATGGTAGATACATTTGAAAGAGAAGAATGGAATTATTAAAATAAATGAAAAAAAAAGATAAAAAGAAGAAGGACAGAAAGAAAAGAAGGAAAGAAAGAAAGAAAGAAAAGATGGATGTATCATGTATGATATGTTCAATTTGTACACACAGCCAAAATTAAACCTTGTTGAAAATAAGGTTATGACGTTGAATGCCATCAACTAAAATGTGCGATTATTGGGACTCTAATGGAGACTTACGAACGTAGAGCTGATTTGCCCTCACCCCAAGAAGCCCTTTTTTTTCTTCTCGGAGTTCTAAACGACATGGGCGCTGTTATTAAAGGGTGCGATCTTAATGCGTTTTTCATCGGAAATTAAAGAGGTTTCCCTTCTAGAGAGCCCCAATTGCCTCCCCGTCCCCCGAAAAAAAACCCAAGTTTTAAAAAAAGAAAAGAAGACGCAAGATAAATCTAAATGAAATATGTAAAATTAGGAAGGAAGGATATGTCCTGTCTATTCCATTTAGAACCCACACCCTAAACCCTTTTAAAAAGGAAATAATTTTTTAAAAAAAAATGGTCGGGTTACGCTACGGTAGCGGAACGAAAAAGTGTTATATTGTGATAAATACCGCCAATTTTTTATCTTTCATTGTCTCATCTATGGCATATTTGGTTCGAATGAGCGACACCTTTTTTATGCATATCTAATTTATCTTAATATTTATTTCACGTTTTAATTTACATTATGTACTAGAATTATCTCAAATATGTTTTAGATACATGTACCGCCTCTGAATTAAAGATGAGTAAATATAAAGTTTAATACTAATCAGTTATAATTAAGGTAATTATATTATTTCTCTCTGTGAGCGTGTGGATTACAACTGTTTTACAGGCGCAAAAACGAGGATGATTCAATTATAGATGCTCCTGAGCTATGTGATGTTGAAATTTCTGGCTGTGGCAAAGCTCCATATAGCTTCACATTTTGACATTTCCTGTTATGATTTCATCGATAATTAAGAATGAGTGATCTTGCGAGCCCTGGGATTTGTTCTTCCCTAATTATTATACGCACATGCTAAGCCTCATGTGGCCCTCCCACTGTTATATTATGCTGTATAAAAGTGTCTGTAACCTAGATTAAAATATTGAAGGTCCATATTCTTAAATAATGGAGTGACTCATATTTTTATTAGAATTAAAAGATTACATGTTTTTACTATTTAGTATTTTGGGTGACCTTAATCAGGGGTAACTACCCACTCGCGGGGTCAGGAGTGGGCGTGGGGGCGACACGAAAGAAAGGAAAGAGGGGATAGAATGGGAGATTGATGAGAGAGAGAGGAGGTGCTCCACGACGAGCGGCGCACGCACAACCGCATAGATCGCGAGAGGAAGAGAGGACATGAGGAAACCTCACCATCAGATAGTTTAACGTCATTCCAGGACAATGTAGACGCCATTGGCTTCAAGCCACCGCCGTCTAAGCTTCCATATAATAAAAAAGTTGATAAGGGTTGCCGAAGGTAGAAGATACGAAGATAAGAGAGACGAGAGGGAGTAATATTAAAACATACGGCAAGACCGTACAACACATCATCATTAATTCAATAGTAGTTATAGGTGCTATTAGTAACTGATGATCACGATATAACCGCATTGTATAATCCATGAGAGGGTAAGCCTACATTATATTTACGACTCTTCGTCCGGTATACTGATGTGCCATGATAACATGTATAGATATATTAAGCGATCTATCATATGTGTGTTCAATAAATGTGGGTGATGATATTGTGCAAAATTATGTCGACGCGGCTTCCAACGGAGTTTTCGAGCCCTCATTTTCTTTTAGTGGTAATTTGTAGGCTCCTTGTATTCTACATACAAGAGCTACAATCTGCTATGTAGCGGACAAGAGGCTGCAGGAGTGATCGTGAAATATATCTGAGTCAACCAAATGGCGAGGTGCGCGGGGAACGCAGTTGCTTTCGGCGAGTTCTTCTGGCCATTATGACAGAGCCAGAAAAAGTGGTCTCTATATACCTTATTTAGATGAAAATCGATATGATTTTACGAGTCAACAATCTCACACACTTTTGTAATTTCTATAAATGTGCATATTGGCGCGGAGGTTATCATAAAAAGTGTACAAGATTTAGCGTGATAGCTTATACCGGTCAGAACTAAAACGCACGATTTAATTGTTGTCATTATTTATCACCTCGTCCCTGCGCGTAGAACGGTGACAAAAATATGGATTCAGTCTCAGACAGGAGAGCCATCACATTCCTATTAGGTTACAATCTTCCGTATTAAAGCCGTGAGTCCCTCTTGTCCACTTATTAATGGCTTTTTACAACTATCCAGAGTTTTGCCACGGGTCTCATTACACCTTTAAACTAATCTTTCAAAAGAGGATCCGTTTGTTGTCGAGTTTATCGAATGACTAAATTCTCTTTGCTAGATGTTTGCCTTAACTATAGAAAAATAAGTTTTCCTACAACCTCAGTCTTCATTCATTTATCAATGAACAATACTCCACTCAGATTTAGGACGTCCGACAATCGACAATTGAGAACGTAAAATGATGGTAAGGATTTCAGGAGCCCGTTGAATAAGAGAGAGCAGGAATTTACTCCGTTTGGCTTATACAATAGCGCCTCGCATTTTCGAATGTAAGAGCTTAGATCGATTTCTTTTCCAATATAGATCATATAATATGTGAGGTTTGAGTAATAACATACCGACCACATAGAATTATAGTACTTATGAATTATAGTGTAAGGAGGATTTGGAAAGGTGAATTCGACGGTATGTTAGTATTATCTTCAGAGATAAATTTATAAAAAACACCAGGTATAATACCAGTTGAATGTCTTGGTTCTCGGTGATACCGTCCTTTATCTGGCATCCGTCTCATTTAGTCTTCCAGTAGATTGTCTATTGGGTTAATTTTCAGATGTACATTCAGTGCGAGGTTAATATCTTTACACGAGTAGATAAAGAAAATGTGCTCGGAAACAGTCCGTCCTAGGGAAGGAAGATTCGTTAGCTCACGACGTCACCTGTGTTTATACTGTCTTGTTCAAACAAGAACTCTGGAACGGAGAGCCTTGATTGGTAAGAGCTCGCAATATCTGCTTGCTTTTTTCCTAGCCGTCTGTTCTGGTGGATAAGGATTTGACTCTCTCACCAGTGCTCATAAGTGAGTACCCACATATTCTTGATGATGCCTCCATGAAGATTGATCTAATTAATACAAGTCAGAACAAACGTTCGCTATAGCGTCGGCTAAATCGCAAAACTTACACTCAAACTTTTTAAGACCTGTTGTATGTTGTGCCAATTGTCTTGTACCATATACTGCCTTTTAATATAACATACACACACAACACATGCGACAAGCACATGGTACAGCTTATCTACATCTACACAGCGACACCGATACGCTTGTGCAATGATTGGTTATTTACTGAATATTACTGTAATAGATATAATTTTATCTTAGGAGGGCTTTAGGTTGATATATTAAGCGTGAGATAAAGTCTAAGTAAAAATCCTCATTAGCTAATCACTTGGAATTATGGAATCTTGTGTAATTGGTTGCTAGTTTTTCGTGAGTAGCACTGTGTCCGCGCGTCGCGCGAGCGATCACACAACAACGGTACCCACGCACTACAAGGCGAACAACACACACACACAACACCCGAGTCTTACTCACCGAGTATATACGAATAACTGAGAATAACCTTTTCGGCACGAATTCTGCGTGCAGTTTTAAAGCCGTCTTTTCTCATTGCAAATTATAGCACTTAAGATGATCTCTCAGATTGATAAGATACAAAACGGATCAATTAACTTGTCGTTTTCTCTATTGAATCTGATGATCTGCTAATATTTCAAACATCTTCTCATTTTCAACAACCTAATAATCTCAGAACTCTCAATAAAGGCCGACTGAAGAAAGATTATACATAAACATTACAAATCAGTAGATTCGAAAACAAATCATGTGTCTTATATATAACTTCTTGTCGAACTAATCTCAATAACTCTGAATCCATTAAACCAACTTACCGAGTAGGCCATACTCATTCTTAAAGTTCATTATTGTGACGCGTGTTTTCTCTATGAGAGAAGTAATAATAATCAATGAATTAATACAGCCTGTGTTAGAGGATCATAATAAACCGGGAACAACGCATGTCATGTTTACAATGTCTCATAACATAGGTGTAAATTGGTAAAAGACGTATAATTACTTTACAAAGGACTAGGCAAAGTAAAATAATGGATTATTCAGTCATAATCAGAATAATATAACAATAGTACTATAATTCAGTTATGCCCTTTTTATTAATTATCTTTGATTATTCAATGTGAGTATGAAAATGCACACAAGCATTGTATACAACTTAAAGATGCAGGATCGAATATGAATTCGCTTATATTCAAACGCAAGGTGGCTCTATCTCTTAGGGTTTACAAATATTCGGTTTATTTTATCTTCTATAATAGATACTAATGTGAACTTACTGGCGTTCCAATGCAAAAAAGCGTATCATGATGAACGAATAGTTGATTTATAGGCAATAATACTAAATCTTTAATTACTATATTCTATCTATCTCGTGGCTCACCTTTCTCGTAGACTGTAATAGTATTTATTTTCAATATTCATAATGTAATTTGTAGTTATTATTATATATATATTATTATATCGATAGTTTTAGATATCGATATTCCTAGATTATGATGATGATATGGATGAAGTTAAATTTGATATTATTGAAATTTAATAAGATTATCAATCAACAAAAGCGACCACAAAGAAAGAAAATTAATAGGGACGATTAACAGAAATGAACTAGTTCTGTAATCAACGTATCTTCAGATTAGCAAACGATGACAGATCTGCATATCCTTATGATTAAGTGTTAATTGAAAATTTACTCACTATAGACTAAGTGGATTGTAAGCCGTGCTTGTCCTATTGGTTGTTCTTCTCTATATATTACAGCCAAATATTATTTCGTCTATCATGATGAATATTAGAAATAGAGTATAACATATCATACGATATATATAGTGGTTCCCTGGGGCCTTGACTGTATTGTACCATAGTGTATAGTAATAGAGAGATTGAGAGAGAGTGCAAACGGCAAAGTAGAAGAATGAGAATGAGAGGCAGATAGGATAGATAGGTATAGGTAGATCAGATCATGTTTGTGGGTGTGTCGAATACTGTTTCAGCGTGGTTGTTAATAAGTCTCATCATAGGCGAGTGATAATAATTGTAGAGCATGCAGTGGCGCCCCGTAGAGAATGATTATAGAATAACCAGAAGTTAAGATGTGATGAATCGAGTGGCACAAATGCAATTTACTTGTGCGCTATTAAGACACCTTGGCATATAAACGAGGTATGGAATGTCCTACTCTCCCTCAGCCTATGGAAAATGTAGGGCAGGACTGGAGGTCTACACATTTTAACCTCAGTATAAGGGACGAATAACCAGTCTTAAAAGAGAGGATAATAGAGAGAAGTAAAACTCATCTATTAGGGATCAAAACCATAGAGCAGTTTTGAACTTCTCGGCGAACATTAAGAAATTGGATACCTTTCAGGGATGAGTCACAATACCCTCATGAACTTATGCTAGTGCACAGGGAAAAAATTGAAAGGGAGGTATAGAATAAGCCTAAGTAAATTTATTACGAGCTGGACACACACCCACACACAACCACACCACATCACAACACATCACACATATATATATATTATATTTTTTTAACTAATTATATTACTAAATAACACTATATATATATATAATTTATTAGTAGGTTTATAAGAGGAGAATTTTCGCACTCACGAACCAACTAACTGCTGGTCGTACGAGCTTAATGAACCTTCTTACTGTAGAGAATATATAACACCTAACATAATATGTGTTAGAACCTGTTTTGCTAATCCAGATCTGTTTCGACATTATTATGCAAAATGGCATTTTCTTTATCAAAGCAACATTGTAAACGGAAAACAAGAAACAGAAAATTCGTTAAACCCTCTCATCGATAATCCCGAGAAATTCGGAATCACAGAGAGAATCAGCTCATAGCGAGTCAATTTAACCAGGGCCATCTTTCCTCTCTCTTTTTTCTTAAATGTCGTAGTCAGGTATGTTATACTGGTACGATTCTCTGAATAGTATAAAATAAAAAGACAGTGAATAATAAAGGTAATATATAATATACTCAAGGTAAATAATTTATTAAGATGAATTTAACTACATCTCATATGATAGAAGTTCGGTTATCAGCCAGACAGCCGAGCAGGAGTATATCCCCTTTTCACTAGCGACGCCAGGGACCAAGGAGATTATTTAGCGTCGTGAGGTGGGAGCGCCACGCCTACCATTGGCTCTTCACTTTACCGCACATATTCCCTGTGTAAGCATAAACATCAATACGCTTAGTGTCCAACAGATTCGGCTTAGAGCCAAACAATATGCTAGTGGTGTTAATCGACCTTTTATCGCAATGGAACCGTTGAGTGTGAGTCTGCTTATCCACATAAGAGCCCACCTATATATATAACCACGATAACCATATGACCATTAAATAAGTTACCTCTCCGATAGCCTCGTTATGATAGTGCTTTCATGTCTCATACTGCCCGGCCGATCAAGTAAGACATATAACACACATCGCTCTCTCACATAGATAACCACTAATTTTACGATTCTGACATATTCAATCGCGATCTCACCTTATCTTAGCAATACAGTATTTACACAGTGGTTAGCAGCAGTCTAAACCCTGGAACCTCATCACTACAAGCAATATAGGTGTGCGATACTGCTGATTGTAGCGCCTACTCACCCTTGGAACTATACTTCTATATTCAAGAGATTAAATGTTATGCATCTTCAGGCAGCGACCCTTGTGTTGCGAACCCTTTGTCACTCTATAGATGTAGCTGGACAGATCTCAGCTGAGCATCCTCTACCTTTATCGAGTATGTAAACCTTTCTACATCATACCACACCGTCTGAGCCATATTCTATTTCTTAGATCACGCGATAAAGATTTCACTTCTTTTCCTTCATGTGAAATATAAAAACGATCTCTTCATCCTCATCCTTCTCTACTTCCTCGTCGTATTATGGAGATAAGTACTACTTAAAGGATTCACCTTGTTTCTATGTATATAATAGTCATCCCTGAATATAATTTATATATATATATATATTGAGCGAGCAATTATGAGTTTTACCTAAATATAAGTTATTAAATATATGAATACAAACTAGATTTTACTATAACTGGTATTCTATCTTCACTCACGAATATAAAAGAGCAACACAAGTTCACAACCATATAATATAGAGTATATATATATAGTGATTATGTATATAGATATACTCTGCAATTAAGTTTTATCAATGTTATAGATTGTGTTTTTTCTCATACATGTAACGAAGTTTCCAACTATTGATCCGTATATACGAGATTGTCACAATTCTCTTGACGCTTATGATCATTCCAACAGAGTCTCGTAGTGACATTTTACTTTTATCTACACCTTCTATTGAGTTTTTATTGAATTTGGAGAAATGTGGCGGTTACATGAGGTATTTATTATACACTATGTCAATTCTACTCATGATCCTACTACTAACTTATGCCGAATTATCATTATAGTGCGCGAAATAAATATATTGGCTGTATATCATTAACCAATATATACATAACCTTAGAGCATACACCGCTGGTGATCCGAATTAAGAAAGGACATAGTTCTTATTGATTTTGCTAGACCCGTGCGAAGATGACTTCAGAGTGTGTTGTCGAGTAGATGTGAAGTTTATGGTGATAATATTGCAGATGCGAAATTTAATAAGATATTTATTGTATTAACTTATGAAACAATCTAAATTAATATAGATCTGGTACTGTTGTGTAATTTATTATATAAATGACCTGATGAAGTACATTAACAAGAGTGCGTGCGTCAAATGGATCATATACAAATGAAAAATCACTTGATCTCAATATCAGACTATAATATCAATAAGGACTCCAATAACATAGGTGTGTGATAGTCCTTATAGACTCCTTTTTCCTCTTATGGTAACTAAAATACTAAAATTAGAAAAATAACAATGAAAGACGAGAGTGATGGAAGAGTAAGTTTCATTTGTTCCATTTTTTATGATACGTTCTCTCGTGATTTACAAAAATTCTTATTGATTATACTCCCTCTGTGTTCAAATCCGTATTTATCTGTATCTGATTTAGTTTCATTAAGGCCTATTCTAATTTAATTACAATATTTTATTACATTAAAAACATTATAAATTACTTGCACCCGGATGGGTGCATTTATTAAGCTTGCCTAGTAGAGAAATGAACCTATTTTCAGATAGACATGAATGGACACCTGATAAGTAAACTTTGCAAATCTTCTAAATCCAAAGGAAAGATTTAAAAAGTGTATTTCCGATGTAGCCGAGGCTAATGTAAACTTCTAAAAAAGAAACAATGAAGTTAAACACAGGGAAATATTAAAAAAGACGCAGACCTGTCCTAGCGTACAGAAGAAAATGACGAAATATAACATATATATATATAATCTGCCATTACGTATATTTTGCGACAGGCAAGCATTGGGCGGGTGAGTTGATGAAAGGAAGCCGACACTTAGCAGTGGGAGAAATAGTCGCTGACGGAAGCTTTAAGATAATGTGTAAGATGAGACAAAAAGTAGTTCTTCGGTTAAAGACCTACGCTTCAATCGACACAGAGATATACGAGGTCTCAGGCTTTTGAGGTTAGACACTAATATGTATGTGAACTTTTGATCTCTCTCAGCATTTTCATGTTGCCAGAAAACATAGTTCAACAATGGCCAATATTTGGTCGCCTTCTGAGATGGAATCTCCGCCCAGAAGCTGCCCTACAATTACATGCTTTTCCATCAAAAGGCTTTCTTATGCTAGATTTACTGATGTGCAGTTGGCCGTGTAAATATAACCCCCGGTCATAATACTTAGTCGATGATTATCGAATGAACAAATGCTTTCCACCAGATTCTTTCCAACCATGAGAATATACTTCCTTTATTTAAAAAAATATAGGCAATTGTCGACGTGCGCTGACTCATTTGGAAAAAAACACCTACGCCAATAATACAAATTATATGCAGACGGATCACGTTACCCAAGGCGAGTATGTAATAATAAAATTACTTTAATAATTGCTTAACCATATAAGTGATATCCGATATGGTGCCAGTGTATAATATATATATATTATATATTCTTAATATATATTAGTGATATATGAGGAGTGGGCTATCTAAAACAAATTTATATAATAGTTATTATATACTTTATATATATGTAGGTATTATGTAGAGTACAGAGTGTAAATAGATGAAAATCTATAATCATAATCTTATTATATTACCCTATACTCACCTAATATATAGTGTGTAGTTGTGTGTGTGTATATGTGGAGGTATATATATATATTAATAATATAGGTATATAGTATAATATATAAAATTATATATAATAACTTCATTTTTGATTTTTATGAATATATGAGAGGTTTTCACCTCTGTTTCCGAACACCATCAGGATAATTTATCAAAATGATAAAATTAGAACCAATTACTAATATTATTATATATATATATATCATATATTATTATATATTATATATATATATATATATATTATTATATTATAATAATATATGTAATAATATCATACCGTATATATATTATATATGAATCCCAGTCGGTAGAGTGTTCGGCTAGAAACCACCCCAGGGGGTTCCTAGTTCGATACCGGATAAGTC
>CM042160.1:8485506-8548006 GCA_023376005.1 Doryteuthis pealeii
GTATAGATGGATAAACATATTATATATGTGGTGTGCGTGTGTGTGGGTGTGTGTGTTTCTTGTGTGTGGGTCTAGAGTGTACCACATCGATACACCTCATCTATCTATCTATCTATCTCTCTTCTCTCTCTCTATTATATTATATATATATATATATATATATATATATCAATATATATATATATTTGTGTGTGTGTGTGTGTGTGTGTGTTGTGTGTGCAGAGGGGAAGAGAGAATGTTAGAAGAGGGAAGAATGGCTTGGTGGAGATTAGATAGTCGTTACTAAACAACCAGACAACAAGGTAAATAATATATAACTAGCTGAGTAAATAAATAATTAGATTTTGTCTGTATACAGCGCACCATCGAATACATTCACTTATATATGTGCATAAACTTAATATTACTTTATTCAATTTAAATAATTTAAGATTATGAAAAGTTTCGAATTTACCTACGACTTATAGAAATACATCTCTGTTCTGATATAGTGCCAATATAAGTGAAAATTTTCATTTCAACAACGACACCTGGGCGCTTCTTTGTGTGCAGTCGAATGGCCTACAGAGTTTTAATAATGCTTTTGTCCTTTTCCGGATTATAGGCCTCCCATACTTTCATGTGTCAATTCCGTCAGTGGCACATCAATGTAGATAGAATTATATTTCATAACAAGAACTTTCACAGCTGTTGTTTGAATTACCAGACGAGGCCGTTTATTTTCACATAGAGCAAATACTCGTGGGAAATGGTATGAAGTAACTATTCCCCGTCCAACTATAGGTTAAAAATTGCAGGTGCGGGTCTAATGATTTAGAAGTCATGGGGAAATGACTCGTCAAACCAGGTTCAAATCCCGACGAGGACTGTTGCATTTCACATAAGCACTATTACCTTTGGAAAGGTATGCATCCAATTACATCCCAACTATGGGTAAATAAATCGGAGAGATATCCCAGATAACCTGGCTAGGTAACCATTCGTAAAGAGAAGAAAACTGAATAAACCTGATAAAACTCTGTTTACGGAATGGACCTTGTGTTGCAATCCGTCTCGTGTGGTGGGTTTGCGTAAATATATATAAAGTAAATTGTAGAGGTAACTGGGCTCTTTAAACCTTGGTTAAAGGCAACCAGTATATGAGAAGAAAATCGAATTCAAACCTGTTAAATCCGCTCAATGTATTGTACTTGTGCATATCCTCTTCGTGCAGAAGGGTTGTTATATATTATATTCGAGAATCATTTTAGAGATATCAAGATTATTGGTTTAAGTATGCTTCCCTTTCTAACTTCTAATGCGTATATTTTAAAGCAAAGGTCGTTTTATGATAATCTGATTCATCCATAGAAAGGAACTGAGTGTTGTTTGGTTGGTTTATTTCATATAGTACTTAAATAATAGCAATGAAATTGTATTTTTTTCCTATAAAATAATCAGTAATGGTATCGTTTTGTTTTCCTATAAGATACGTCTGCGAAACCTCGAAAGAAGAAAGAAGAAATCTCACGGGACTTGTTAATTCAAAATATTAGTTGTTAATCATTCTGTGACCTTGTAGTATTGCTTAGTAAACCGCTTTTTTCTTATCTTAAAACTCGTTCTCTTCTTCCTGTTATGTCCGCTTGTAACTCTGTTTCATAGTTTTCTAGCATGCCAGCATTTTGGATATCATATACCATGCTGGATATTGCTTCTTAAAGTTTTTCTTATCTCTGCCTCTAGTCGTCATTTATCTTGCATAGGTTATCTCTGGTTCTGGGATATCACTCTGTGTAGTTCAATAATGTTCTTGTATTTTCATGACCATCAGCGACAAACCCGGAGACATATTTGTATACTCCTTTATTTTTCGATTCCCGATTACATTTCTCTGAATTGCACGTGGAAGCAGAGACGGTAAATACAGGTCTTGCCCTAACAGCTGCTTGCTTCAACTGCACTTTCTACATTTCCAGATCACCTGGTCACGTGATCTCTCAGCCAATGAAAGCCCGCTCATGATGACTCTGTGGTCAATGCTGTTTCAATCAAACATTGCACCCTTAAGTTATTTCCCACTTCTTTACGTTATTTTCTACTAAACTACACTACCTCACAAAAAAGGATAAGTTCTGACCATTCATTATTTGCAACGCTAACATTATTGAAATTATAGTCTGACATTTTACAGGAGTTGTTACAATATGTGCACGTGTCATAAATTGTTGACATATCCAGTAGGAATTCAAGGAGAGCCAGTGGAAAAATAGTGACTGTGGAACTTTGTCCCCTAGAGGCACGAATCTCACGTGTCACGAGAAAAGCGTAATTAGGAGTTTTAGATTTTAGATACAAACCTGACTTTTGAGCAGAGAGGATGTGCCTTTCTGCTGCTGGGGTTGATATATCCCCGCTCGGAAGATCATGGCTAAATAAAAGATTGACCAAAGAAAAATTCTTTGAATTAATTTAATTTACAATAACTAAAGTTAACCCAAAAAAGAAGCCCTAAGTTAAGAAAACAGCCACTCCCAAAATAGAGAAAAATTCTTTGCGAAAAATTCAAAACGGATTCCGCAGAAATCGACCACAGCCTTCATATATTTGACTATTCGGCACGGATCATAGAAGGGGTCGAGCAAAGAAATCTAGAGGCAACGCTAATATTTCGTAGATTTCTCCAAGGCTTCCATACATAGAGGAAAAATGTTTAACAAATACTCTAGCATATGGTGCTCCCCAATAGAAACGGTCGCCTCTATAATGATTGTATACAAAGACACTAAGCCAATGTACGCTCACCTGATGGCGATACAGATTTCTTTGACATCGCGCTGGAGGTCCTACAAGAGATATATTAGCATCATATAATTTATAATAACCTAGACTATGTACTCGAACATCATTAGATTTCATTAAAAGAAAAAGGTTTCACACTAAAAAAAAAGGCAAGTAACAGCGATATCCCGCCACAAATAGTCGCATATGCAGGACCTATACTGATGACCTCGCATTCTTGCACCGCACAGGCTGAATCACTACTACATAGCTTGGAGGAGGCAGCAAAGAATATAGGTCTCTATGTGAAACGATATCTTATGGAAAAAATTATTTAATCTTCCTTGTAAATTAGCATAAAAGATAGATTGTAACTGTTAGTAGCCCTACCAAACAAGAGTTGCTCCCCTTTGATCGTAAGGGAGTGGCGGTAACCCGGAATAGGACTTAACACCATGTTACTTTGGCTGTGGTTTTGGACTGTACAGACGTGCATCAGCACGCGTGAACAGCGACCACGTGCGTTCAGCATGGTTGCGCTAGTTTTAAAGTCATTTTTGGGTAGAAGCATTGTCTCCCTGTGTAAATAAAGACATTACAAGCAGAGAGTCAGCAGATAAGACTTGGGCCCATGTGTACCACACACATGATACACCCCTGTTGAATTTCTATCCAAAACCAATCCACTGTATTCCCTGTCAGTGAGAATAAATAAAAACAAATATTGTTTATATGTTAAACATATTTCACTTTTTTTTATGATTTTGTATATCGTACATTATCGAGATATAACAGTAACCTTCAAATATTTATTAGATATTAAAAAGTTCTTATATAGAATTTATAAAAAAATATAAAAGAAATGTGTCCATGCCTTTAACATGGGCATTAGTCAGAAGTGAACAGAATGTTGCACAGACTACATGTCTACTACATTCGTCACTTATGCAGTATATTAAATGCCAAGTGGTGGCAGCATGTTTCAAACAGGACCATCCTGAAGAGAACTGTTCCCTGGCATGCACGACATACTTGTCCAGCGCAACCTGAGATGAGTGGCTACTTAAAATACTTGGGGATGACGGACTACCCAAAGCGGATCCTTTTAATCTCAACTGATAGAGGGATCACGTGAAATTGGTAGATTCAAAGTTCGATACAAAGACAACATCAAGAGAAACCTAGAGGGACTTTAACATCCCATAGGCAGTGGCAAGATACAAACCACAGACCGAACATTATTCTGAAAAAACGGATTCGCGGGTGTCATCATCGGATACGATGGACAACAAAGTAATAATAATAATAATAATAATAATAATTAATAAAATAATAATAACAATATTATACCCTATCCCAGCCAGGAAACCAGACCTAGTGTTGATTACAAAAAAAACAAAAAAAATAGAGAACGTGTCAGCTGGTGAAATTGCGGGCCCAGCAGATCACAGAGTGAAGCTGAAGGAAAAAGGAAAAGATGGATAAATAACCTGGACCTTACTAGAGAATTGAAAAAGCTGGGGAACATAGGAGTGAAAGTGATACCAATTGTAGCTGGTGCACTTGGAACGGTACAATAAACTGAATATTTTTAAAAAAAGACTGGAGGATCTAGAAATGAGAGGAAGAATTGAGGCTATCCAGAATACTGCACTGCTGCAATCGGCTAGAATACTCAGAAGAGTCCTGGAAACCTGAGAAGACTTGTTGTTCACTCAGACTTCAGTGAAATACAATTCAGCTAATGTTGATGTGAAAAATTCAGAAGGAGTGAAAAAATCTATTAATAATGCAAATTCGCTTCCGTTTTTGTCTGTAACAAAAAAACTACGTCACTGCTTACGTCACATTACTCAAAAATCGTCATAACATAGATTAAATTTACACTCAAAATTTGAACATGCAACATTAGACAGTCCTGTTTTATGTTTTAATCCTTTAATGAATTTGATGATTTTACTTACTTAGGTACAAACTCCTGACATTGAATTTTTAACACTACCCCTCGCCGCCCAATATGTTTCGAAAATCTATTTTTACATCACCGGGAGGGCGTTTTGTATTTTGTTAGTAATGATAATAGTCAGGAGAGAAAGGAATGAAGCTCAGATCATCCACCTACGAATCGCAAGGTTCCTAGTTCGATACTAATCCAAGCCAACTCAGCGAATGTGTAGCATAGCTTGGGTAATATTGAGCTGTGCGGTAACGTAGGGAACTGACGATTGGTTTAGTGCTCCATCTCTACGAAAATAATCTCACTTGGTCTAGCGCTAGTTAAAAAAGGGATAGATCACTCACTGTCCGATTGATACCAACGATAGGTCACTCCGACCACTTTTTAAAACTTTAGAATTATAATAGTGGACATCAATTGCAATTCTTTGCCTGATTATTATGTCACTGGCAACACCATCTGAATGCATAATTTGATATGCACAATATATATATATATATATATATATATATTATATTATATATTCATCTCTTTCTACTATTCATCTACATAGATATGTATATATATACACATATGTATATATATCAATGTCATAATTCATATTTGAATTTACGGGGTAAATGGATTTCACATAAAAATTCCATGTACTAAATTATTCATATGTATACAAATATATTTATATATATATATATAGTATATATTATAATATATTACAAATATGCATATTATAAATATATATTCAGTACGGCAAATATTATTAAATTTGAATTTACGTATGAACATTAGCACATGGAATTCCATAACAAACACCACACACACCAACAAACACACCACACACACATATATACTATATATATATATATATATATATATATTTGTGGTATGTGTTGTGTGTGTGGTGTGTATGTGTGTGTGTGGTATAGTATTGGACAAAAATATCCAGAATAAAAACAGTTCCATTTATTATTATTGTCACGGATTTTAATTAACTTCAATAGCATGGACACGTCAAAATCGCAAGACTTTTAAAGTGAAACATTAATATCTAAACATCTATATATTAATGCGCTTGATCCTAAATCTTTCGTCTTTTATTATCCTGAAACACCCTCTTTGTTAAAAATGAGACCGTCCAATCGTTCAAGATATAATGCAAAAATGTAAATGCAATTATTCAGCTTATTTATTTTTCCCATTTCATTTCTCCCAATTTTGAAAATAAAGTATTCCAAATGGTTTTGCATTCTTAAATTAATCTGAAAAAAAAATGAGAACTAATTTTGTTTTATTCATTAATTGACATGTGATTGGAAGATATTTTGCTAATTTTTGATCTCATGTCGGTCCCGGCCTCTCGTCATAAATTAGACGCCATATTTCAACTATATGATCTTGAAGTTCATGAAAATTAAATACTTACAAAATGAGTATACTAAGTATCATATCGATTGTTATTGTAATTTCTTTGTAGTATTTATTTCATGTAATGAAATTGACAATCGATCGTTTCTGGCTTAAATACTTCCTCTTGATTTAGATAAAATGACCATACAGTCGAAATCAAAGAATTTATCAAAACAGGTGATGAAAATGATGAAATTTAATGTCATTTTTCGACAGGTTAGGGCCAGTTTTATCTCAGTCGGTAAAGCTTGCGGCTTAGGTTTCCTGCTTCGAAGCCGGCCCTCACCAACTCAGCATATGAGTAGCACAGGTATCTGTGCGGCTATTAATGAGGAAGCTGATGGTAAGTGTGGTTCTCTTACCTAGATGTTAAAATAATCTCCCTTTGGTCTTGCACTAGTGAAAAAGAGTACCCATTGGTGGCGTTTGACATCTCTGCTGAGGTATAGTCGGCGAATCTTCCATCCCCAGTCTAAAAACCACACTTACCTGGAATGCATAGAGAATATAGATATGAAACTCCAAGTACAGGAATTCCAATCATAACAAAGATTTTCCAGAAACGGGTAACATGCCCAATAAAATCAATGCAATTAATTAATCAAAACTTGTTATATTAACATATGAGAATAGGGAATTTTATAACAAACAATTCGATATTAACTTGCTAAAAAAAAAAAAAAAAAAAAAAAAAAAAAAAATAAAAAAAAAAAAAAAAAAAAAAAAAAAAAAATTTTAAAAAAAAAAAAAAAAAAAAAAAAAAAAAAAAAAAAAAAAAAATTTAAAAAAAAAAAAAAAAAAATTAAAAAAAAAAAAAAAAAAAAAAAAAAAAAAAAAAAAAAAAAAAAAAAAAAAAAAATCAGTAGTGCAATAAGCGTCTTCTGTTTGTAAATAACGAGAGGGTCTCCGTGACGTACTAACATGCTTGAATGCTACACCATTATTGTTGGATTATTTTGCGTAATAATGTGTCATAGAAATCCACCACTTAAACCGAGGGACATGGCGTGGTCAGGTGGATTTAAATCCAGCCAATCAACAGCTCGAACTACGTGGTTGGTTAACTATTTAATCACCGATACTGACAGCCGTTCATTTGCACGTTTTTTTTTTGTCGAATGCCGGGCGTCAAGCATACATTGACGAACAGGAACTTGCAGCCAATGACTTTGGCTCAACACAAGGATTTTTACCCAACACTAAGGACACCAAGGAACAACAAAGGATCATAACCCAACGCCTAGAGGGACATCAAGGAACAACAAAAGGGATCATACGCCAACGCTAGGGACCACCAAGGAACAACCAAAAGGATCAGTTACCCAACGCTAAGGGACACAAGGAACAACAAGGATCATAACCCAACGCTAAGGGACACTAAGGAAACAAACCAAAGGATCATACCCAAAACCTAAGGGACACCACAGGAACAACAAAAGGATCATACCTAACGCTAAGGACACCAAGAACAACCAAAGGAATCAAAACCCAAGGCTAAGGGACACCAAGGAACAACCAAAGGATCATTACCTAACGCTAAGGGACACCAAGGAATCAAAACCAAAGGATCATACCAATGCTAAGGACACCAAGGAAGACCATAGGATCAATACCAACGCAATATCGACACCAAGAACAACCAAAAGCATCATACCAATACTACGCGGACCACCAAGGAACCAACCAAATGATCAATAACCCAACGCAAAGGGACACAAGAAAATCAAATGATCATACCCAACCCGCTAAGGGACACAGGAACAAACAAAGGATCATACTCAACGTTCAAGACACAAGGACATCCAAATGATTCATACCCAACTATAAGGACACCAAGGAACAACGAAAGGATCATACCCACGATAAGGGACACCCAAGGAACAACCAAAGGATCATACAACGTTAAGGCGACACAAGGAACAACCAAGGACATACCCAACGCTAAGGGACACCAAGGAACAACCAAAGGATCAACCCAACCGCTAAGGGACACCAAGGAACAACCCAAAGGATCATACCCAACGCGTAAGACACCAAGGAACACAATGATCAATACCCAACGCAAAGGGACACCAAGGAACAACCAAAGGATCATACCCAATACTACGGGACACCAAGGAAAGGCCATAGGATTATACCCAACGCTAAGGGACACCAAAGAACAACCAAAGAATCATACTCAACGTCAAGGGACACCAAGGAACATCCAAATTATCATACCCAACGCTAAGGGACACCAAGGAACAACGAAAAGGATTCATACCCAACGATAAGGGACACCAAGGAACAACCAAAGGATTATACCCAACGTTAAGGGACACCAAGGAAAACCAAAGGATCATACCCAACGCTAAGGGACACCAAGGAACAACCAAAGGATCATACCCAATGCTAAGGGACACCAAGGAAAGACCATAGGATCATACCCAACGCTAAGGGACACCAAGGAACAACCAAAGGATCATACCCAATACTACGGGACACCAAGGAAAGGCCATAGCTCATACGCAACACTAAGGGACAACAAGGAACATCCAAATGATCATACCAGCGCTAAGGGACACCAAGGGAAAGACCATAGGATCATACCCAACGCTTAAGGGACACCAAGGAACAACCAAATGATCATACCCCAACGCTAAGGGACACCAAGAACAACCAAAATGATCATACCCAACGCAAAGGGACACCAAGGAACAACAAAGGATCATACCCAATACTACGGGACACCAAGGAAAGGCCATAGGATTATACCCAACGCTAAGGGACACCAAAGAACAACCAAAGAATCATACTCAACGTCAAGGGACACCAAGGAACATCCAAATGATATACCCAACGCTAAGGGACACCAAGGAACAACGAAAGGATCATACCCAACGATAAGGACACCAAGGAACAACCAAAGGATCATACCCAACGTTAAGGGACACCAGGAACAACAAAGGATCATACCCAAACGCTAGGGACACCAAGGAACAACCAAAGGATCATACCCAATGCTAAGGGACACCAAGGAAAGACCATAGGATCATACCCACGGCTAAGGACACCAAGGAACAACCAAAGGATCTTACCCCAATACTACGGGACACCAAGGAAAAGGCCATAGGCTCATACGCAACACTAAGGGACAACAAGGAACATCCAAATGATCATACCCAGCGCTAAGGGACCACCAAGGAAAGACCATAGGATCAGACCAACGCTAAGGGACACCAAGGAACAACCAAATGATCATACCCAACGCTAAGGGACACCAAGGAACAACGAAGGATAATACCCAATACTACGGACGACCAAGGAAAGGCCATAGGATCATACCCAACGCTAAGGACACCAAGGAACAACCAAAGGATCATACCCAACGCTAAAGGACATCAAGGAACACAAAAGGACATACCCAAAACGCTAAGGACACCAAGGAACAACCAAAGGATCATACCCAACGCTAAGGGACACCAAGGAACAAACCAAAGGATCATACCCAACGCTAAGGGGACACTAAGGAACAACCAAAGGATCATACCCAACGCTAAGGGACACTAAGGAACAACCAAAGGATCATACCCAACGACTAAGGACACCAAGGAACAACCAAAGGATCAACCCAACGCTAAGGGACACTAAGGAAACAACCAAGGATCATACCAACGCTAAGGGACACTAAGCAACAACAAAAGGATCATACCTAACGCTAAGGGACACCAAGGAACAACCAAAGGATCATACCCAACGTTAAGGGGACACCAAGGAAACAACCAAGGATCATACCTAACGCTAAGGGACACCAAGGAACAACAAGGATCATACCCAATTGCTAAGGGACACCAAGGAAAGACCATAGGATCATACCCAACGGCAAATGGACACCAAGGAACAACCAAATGATCATACCCAACGCAAAGGGACACCAAGGAACATCCAAATGATCATACCCAACGATAAGGACACCAAGGAACAACGAAAGATCATACCCAACGATAAGGGCACCAAGGAACAACCAAAGGATCATACCAACGTTAAGGGCACCAAGGAACAACCAAGGATCATACCAACGCTAGGACACCAAGGAACAACCAAAGGATCATACCCAACGCTAAGGGACACCAAGGAACAACCAAAGGATCATATCAACGCTAGGGACACCAAGGAACACAAATGATTCATACCAACGCAAAGGGACACCAAGGAACAACCAAAGATCATACCCAATACTACGGGGACACCAAGGAAAGCCATAGGATTATACCAACGCTAAGGGACACCAAAGAACAACCAAAGAATCATACTCAACGTCAAGGGACACCAAGGAACATCCAAATGATCATACCAACGCTAAGGGACACCAAGGAACAACGAAAGGATCATACCAACGATAAGGGACACCAAGGAAACAACCAAAGGATCATACCCAACGTTAAGGGACACCAAGGAACAACAAAGGATCATACCCAACGCTAAGGGACACCAAGGAACAACCAAAGGATCATACCCAATGCTAAGGGACACCAAGGAAAGACCATAGGATCATACCCAACGCTAGGACACCAAGGAACACCAAAGGATCATACCCAATACTACGGGACACCAAGGAAAGGCCATAGGCTCATACGCAACACTAAGGGACAACAAAGGAACAGTCCAAAGATCATACCCAGCGCTAAGGGACACCAAGGAAAGACCATAGGATCATACCCAACGCTAAGGGACACTAAGGACCAACCAAAGGATCATACCCAACGCTAAGGGACACTAAGGAACAACCAAAAGGATCATACCCAACGCTAAGGGACACCAAGGAACAACCAAAGATCATACCCAACGCTAAGGACACTAAGGAACAACCAAAGATCATACCCAACGCTAAAGGACACTAAGGAACAACAAAAGGATCATACCTAACGCTAAGCGACACCAAGGAACAACCAAAGGATCATACCCAACGTTAAGGGACACCAAGGAACAACCAAAGGATCATACCTAACGCTAAGGGACACCAAGGAACACCAAAGATCATACCCAATGCTAAGGGACACCAAGGAAAGACCTAGGATCATTACCCAACGCAAATGGACACCAAGGAACAACCAAATGATCATACCCAACGCAAAGGGACACCAAGGAACATCCAAATGATCATACCCAACGATAAGGGACACCAAGGAACAACGAAAAGATCATACCCAACGATAAGGGGCACCAAGGAACAACCAAAGGATCATACCCAAACGTTAAGGGACACCAAGGAACAACCAAAGATCATACCCAACGCTAAGACACCAAGAACAACCAAAGGACATACCCCAACGCTAAGGGACACCAAGGAACAACCAAAGGATCATATCCAACGCTAAGGGACACCAAGAACAAACCAAATGATCATACCCAACGCAAAGGACACCAAGGAACAACCAAATGATCATACCCAACGCAAAGGGACACCAAGAAACAACAAATGATCATACCCAACGCAAAGGGACACCAAGGAACAACCAAAGGATCAATACCCAATACTACGGGACACCAAGGAAAGGCCATAGATTATACCCAACGCTAAGGGACACAAAGAACAACCAAAGAATCATACTCAACGTCAAGGGACACCAAGGAACATCCAAATGATCATACCAAACGCTAAGGGACACCAAGGAACAACGAAAGGATCATACCAACGATAAGGGACACCAAGGAACAACCAAAGGATCATACCCAACGTTAAGGGACACCAAGGAACAACCAAAGGATCATACCCAACGCTAAGGGACACCAAGGAACAACCAAAGGATCATACCCAATGCTAAGGGACACAAAAAGACCATAGGATCATACCCAATGCTAGGGACACCAAGGAACAACCAAAGGATCATACCAATACTACGGGACACCAAGGAAAGGCCATAGGCTCATACGCAACACTAAGGACAACAAGGAACATCCAAATGATCAGACCAGCGCTAAGGGACACCAAGGGAAAGACCATAGGATCATACCCAACGCTAAGGGACACCAAGGAACAACCAAATGATCATACCCAACGCTAAGGAACCAAGGAACAACCGAAAGATAATACCCAATACTACGACACCCAAGGAAATGCCATAGGGATCAATACCAACGCTAAGGCGACACCAAGGAACAACCAAAGGATTCAATACCCAATTAACTACGGACACCAAGCAAAGCCATAGGTCATACCAACGCTAAGGGACACAAGGAACAACCAAAGGATCATACCCAATACTACGGGACACCAAGGAACAACCAAAAGGATCATACCCAATACTACGGGACACCAAGGAAGGTCATAGGATCATACCCCAACGCTAAGGACACCAAGGAACAACCAAAGGATCATACCCAATACTACGGACACCAAGGGGAATGGTCATAGGATCATACCAACGCTAAGGGACACAGCGAACAACCAAAGGATCATACCCAAACTACGGACACCAAGGAAAGTCAAAGATCATACCCAACGCTAAGGGACGACCAAGGAACAACAAAGGATCAACCCAATACTACGGGACACAAGGAAAGGCCATAGGATCATACCCAACCCGCTAAGGGACCACAAGAACACCAAAGGATCATAACCCAATACTACGGACACCAAGAAAGGTCATAGGATCATATGCCCAACGCTTAAGGGACACCAAGGAACAACCCAAAAGATCATACCCAATACTACGGACACCAAGGAACAACCAAAGGATCATACCAATACTACGCGACACAAGGAAAGGTCATAGGATCATAACCCAACGCAAGGGACACCAAGGAAAACAACCGAAGGATAATACCCAATACTACGGCGACACCAAGAAATTGCCATAGGATCATACCCAGACGCTAAAGGGACAACCAAGAACAAACCCAAAGGATCATACCCAATACTACGGGACACCAAGCAAAGGCCATAGGATCATACCCAACGCTAAGGGACGACCAAGAACAACCAAAGCATCATACCCCAATACTACGGGACACCAAGGAACAACCAAAGGATCATACCCAATACTACGGGACACCAATGAAAGGTCATAGGATCATACCAACGCTTAGGGACACCAAGGAACAACAAAGGATCATACAAACAATACTACGGGTACACCAAGGAACAACCAAAGGATCATACCCAATACTACGGGCACCAAGGAAAGGTCATAGTATCAACTTACCCAACGGCTAAGGGACAACCAAGGAACAACCAAGGATCATACCCAATAACTACGGAGACACCAACAGGAAAGCCCATAGGAGCATACCCAACGCTAAGGACACCAGAACAACCCAAAGCATCATACCCAAATACTACGGGACACCAAGGAAAGGTCAATAGGATCATACGCCAACGCTAAGGGACACCAAGAACACCAAAGGATCATACCCAATACTACGGGACACCAAGGAACAACCAAAGATCATACCAGAAACACGGACACCAAGGAAAGTACATAGGATCATACCCAAGCTAAGGGACACAAGGAACAACCGAAGGATTAATACCCAATACTACGGACACCAAGGAAAATTGCCATAGGATCATACCAACGCTAAGGGACACCAAGAACAACCCAAGATCTACCCAATACTACGGACACCAAGCAAAGGCCATAGGATCATACCCAACGCTAACGGACACCAAGGAACAACCAAAGGAGTCATACCCAATACTACGTGGACAACAAGAAACCAAAGGATCATACCCAATACTACGGACACCAAGGAAAGGTCATATGATCCAACCCCAACGCTAAGGGACACCAAGGAACAACCAAAGGACATACCAAATACTACGGGACACCAAGGAACAACCAAAGTACCATACCCAATACTACGGGACACAAGGAAAGGTCATAGTCATACCCAACGCTAAGAGACACCAAGAACAACCAAAGGATCATACCCAATACTATGGCACCAAGGAAAGTTCATAGGATCATACCAACGCTAAGGGACACCAAAGGAACAACCAAAGATCATTAACCCAATACACGACACCAAGAAAGGTCATAGGCATCTATACCCAACGCTAAAGGGACATCCAAGGAAACAACCAAAGGATCATAACCCAATTACTACGGGACACCAAGGAAAGTCATAGGTCATCCCACGCTAAGGACACAAGAACAACACAGGATCATTACCAATACTACGGGACACCAAGGAACGAACCAAAGGATCATACCCAAAACTACGGGACACCAAGGAACAACCAAAGGATCATACCCAATAACTACGGGGACACCCAAGGAAAGGTCATAGGACACTACCAAACGCTAAGGGACACCAAGGACAACCAAAGGATCATACCCAAAATACTACGGACACCAAGGAAAGTCATAGGAATTCATACCAACGCTAAGGGACACAAGAACAACCAAAGGATCACCCAATACACGGGACACCAAGAAAGGTCATAGAATCATACCCAACGCTAAGGACACCAAGGAACACACCGAAGGATCGATACCCAATACTACGGGACAACCAATGGAAAGGTCATAGGATCATAGCCCAACGCTAAGGGACACCAAGGAACAACCAAAGATCATACCCAAATACTACGGACACCAAGGAACAACCAAAGGATCATACCCGTAATTCACTTACGGCCGACCACCAAGGAAAAGGCATAGGATCAATCCCAACGGCTAAGGGGACAACCAGGGAACAACCAAAGATCTATACCCAATACTACGGGACACCAAGGAACCAACCAAAGATCATACCCAATAGCTACGGGACACCAAAGGAACACACCAAAGGATCATACCCAATACTACGGACACAAGGAAGGTCATAGGATCATACCCAACGCTACGGACACAAGGCGAACAACCAAAGGATCATACCCAATACTACGGACCACCAAGGAAGGCTCCATAGGATCATACGCAACGCTAAGGGACACCAAGGAACAAGCCCAAAGATCATACAATATACGGGACTACCAAGCGAAAGGTCATAGGATCATACAACGCAAGGGGACACAAGAACAAACCAAAAGGATCATACCAATACTACGGGCCAACCAAGGAAAGGTCATAGATCCATACCAACGCTAAGGGACACCAGGAACAACCAAAGGCATTCATACCAATACTCACGGGACACCAAGAACAACAAAGATATACCCAATACTAAACGGAACACCAAGGAAAGGTCATAGGATCATACCCACGCTAAGACACCAAGGGAACAACCAAAGGATCAATACCCAATACAAAACAAAAAAAATACGGGACACCAAGGACAACCCCAAAGATCACTACCAATACTACGGGACACCAAGGAACAACCAAAGGATCATACCCAATATACGGACACCAAGGAAAGGTCAAGGATCATACCCAACGCTAAGGGACACCAAGGAAACAACCAAAGGATCATTACCCAATACTACGGGACACCAAGGAACAACAAAGGATCAACCCGAATACTCGGGACACAAGGAACAACCAAAAAGGATCATACCAATACTACGGGACACCAAGGAAAGGTCATAGGATCAACCCAACGACTAAGGGACACCAAGGAAACAACCAAAAGCGATCATACGCCCAATACTACGGGGACACCAAGAAAGGTCATAGGGATCAACCCAACGCTAAGGGACACCAAGGAACAACCAAAGATTCGATAACCCAATTACTACGGGACACAGGAAAGTCATAGGCATCAACCCAACGTAAGGGACACCAAGGAACAACCAAAGGATCTATACCCAATTATAACGGGACACAAGGAAAGGTCATAAGGATCATACCCAACGCTAAGGGACACAAGAACAACCAAAGGATCATACCCAATACTACGGGACACCAAGGAAAGTCATAGGATCATTACCCCAACGCTAAGGCACCACCAAGAACAACCCAAAGGATCATACCCAATACTACTGGACACCAAGGAAAAGTCATAGGATCATACCAACGCTAAGGACACAAGGAACACAAAGGATCATACCCAATTACGACGGACACAAGGAACAACAAAGATCATACCCAATACTACGGACACAAGGAAAGTCAATAGTTATCATACCCATATACAGGACACCAGGAACAACCAAGGACATACCAATACTACGGGACACCAAGGAAACAACCAAAGGATCATACCCGAATACACGGGACACCAAGAACAACCAAAGATATACCCAATACTACGGACCACCAAGGAAAGGTCATAGGATTTCGATAACCCAACGCTAAGGGACGACCAAGAACAAACCAAAGATCATACCCAATTACTTACGGGACACCAAGGAAAGGTCATAGGATCATACCAACGCTAAGTGACACCAAGGAACAACCAAAGATCATACCCAATACTACGGGACACCAAGGAACAACCCAAAGATCATACCCAATACTACGGGACACCAAGAACAACCAAAGGATCATCACCCAAACTACGGACACCAAGGAACAACCAAAGGATCATACCCAATACTACGGGACACCAAGGAAAGGTCATAGGATCACTACCCAACGCTACAGGGACACAAGAAACAACCAAAAGGATATAACCAAACTACGGACACAAGAAAGGTCATTAGGATCATACCAACAGCTAAGGACACCAGGAACAAAAAGCCAAAGGATCATACCCAAATACTACGACACCAAGGAAAGTCATAGGATCATACCCAACGTAAGGTGACACCAACGAAAACAACAAAGGATCATTAACCAATCTTACGGACACCAAGAAACAACCAAAGGATCATACCCAATACTACGGGACACCAAGGAAGTCATAGATCATACCCAATCGGCTAAGGACACCAAGGAACAACCAAAAGGATCATACCCAATACACGGGACACCAAGGAACAAACAAAGGAATCATACCCAAATACTACGGCGACACAAGGAAAGCGTCATAGCGATCATACCCAACGCTAAAGGCGACACCAAAGGAACAACAAAGGATCATACCCAAATACTCGGGACACCAAGGAACAACCTAAAGGATCAGACCAATACTACGGGACACCAAGGAACAACCAAAGGGATCATACCGCTTAGCGTGGGATGATCTATGACCTTTTCTTGGGTCCCGTAGTATTTGGTTTATGATCCTTTGAGTTTTCCTTTGGTGTCCCCGTATTATTGGGTATGAATCCTTTGGTCTGTTCCTTGTGTCCCGTAGTATTGGGTATGATCCTTTTGGTTGTCCTTGGTGCCCTTGTAGCGTTGGGTATGACCTTATGACCTTTCTTGTGTTCCCGTAGTATTGGGTATGATCCTTTGTTGTTCCTTGGTGTCCGCTAGTATTGGGTATGATCCTGTCTGGTTGTCCTTGGTGTCCCTTAGCGTTGGGTAGATTCCCTATGACCTTCTTGGTGTCCCAGTGAGTATTGGGTATGATCCTTTGGTGTTCCTTTGTGTCCCTAGTAGTTGGGTAGCATCCTTTGGTTGTTCCTTGGTGGTCCCTTAGCGTTGGGTATGATCCTATTGGAACCTTTCCTTGGTCCGTAGTATTGGTATGATCCTTTGTTGTTCTTTGGTGTCCTTAGCGATTGGGTATATCCTATGACCTTTCCGTTGTGTCCCGTAGTATTGGATGATCCTTTGGTTGTTCCTTGGTGTCCCTTAGCGTTGGGTATGACCTATGGACCTTTCCCTTGCGTGTTCCCGTAAGGTATTGGGTATGATCCTTCTGGTTGTTCTTGGGTAGTCCCCGTAGTATTGGTATGATCCTTTGGTTGCTTCCTTGGTGTCCCGTAGTATTGGGTATGATTCCCTTTGTTTTCCTGGTGTCCGTAGTAGTTGGGTATGATCCTTTTGGTTGTTCCTTGGTGTCCCTTAGCGTGGGTTTATGATCCTATGACCTTTCCTTGGTTGTCCGTATCTATTGGGTATCGATCGCCTTTGGTTGTTCCTTGGTGTGTCCCTTAGCGTTGTATGATCCTATGACCTTTCCTGGTGTCCACGTGTATTGAGGTATGATCCTTTGGTTGTTCCTTGTGTCCCGAGTATGGTATGATCCTTTGGTTTTCCTTGGTGTCCCGTAGTATTGGTATGATCTCTTGGTTGTTCCCTTGGTGTCCCTCTAGTTTGTTTATGATCCATATGGACCTTTCCTTGGATGGTTCCCGTAGTATTGGGTATATCCTTTGGTTGTTCCTTGGTGTCCGTGAAGATATTGGGTATGATCCTTTGGTTGTTCCTTCGGTGTCCCTTAGCGTTGGGTATGATCCTATGAGCCTTTCCTTGGTTCCCGGTAGTATTGGGTATGTCCTTTGTGTTCCTTCGTGTCCCTTAGCGTTTTGTATGATGCCTATGACCTTTCCTTTGTCCCGTAGTATTGGGTTATGATCCTTTGGTTGTTCCTTGGGGTCCCTCATAGCGTTTGGATTGATCCTATGACCCTTTCCTTTGGTGTCCCATAGTATTGGGTATGATCCGTTGGTTGTTCCTTGGAGTGTCCCTTAGCGTTGGTACTGATCTATTACCCTTCCTTGGTGTCCGTAGTATTTGGGTATGATCCTTTGTTGTTCCTTGGTGTCCCCTTAGCTTGGGTTATGATCCTATTGACTTCCTTTGGTGTTCCCGTAGAATTGGGTAGATCCTTTGGTTCCTTGGTGTCCCTTAAGCTTTGGGTATTGATCCTAGACCTTTCCTTGGTGTCCCTTAGTATTGGGTTATGATCCTTTGGTTGTTCCTTGGTGTCCCGTAGTATTGGGTATTGAATCCTGGTTGTCCTGTGTGTCCGCGTAGTAGAGTATGATCCTTTGGTTGTCTGGTGTCCCTTAGCGTTGGTATGATCATATGACCCTTTCCTTGGTGTCCGTAAGTATTGGTATGATCCTTTTGGTTGTTCCTTGGTTGTCCCGTGTATTGGGTATATCCTTGGTTGTTCCTTGGTATGTCTCCTAGTATTGGTATGATCCTTTGGTTGTTCCTTGGTGTCCCTTAGCGTGGGTAGCCTATTGACCTATTCCTGGTGTCCCGTAGTATTGCGGTATGGATCCTTTTGGTTTCCTGGTTGTCCCGTAGTAGTTATTGGGTATGATCCTTTGGTTGTTCTTGGTGTCCCTTAGCGTTGGTATGATCTAACCTTCCTTGGTGTCCGTAGTATTGGGTTATAGAACTTTGGTTGTTTCCTTGGTGTCCTAGCATTGGGTATGATCCTATGGACCTTCCTTGGGTGTCCCGTAGTATTGGGTATGATCTTTGGTTGTTCCTGGTTCCCTTAGCGTTGGGTATGATCCTATGACCTTTCCTGGTTCCCGTAGTAATGGGTATGATCCTTTGGTAGTTCCTTGGTGTCCCTTTAGCGTTGGGCTATGATTCCTATGACCTTTCCTTTGGTGTCCCGTAAGTAGTATTGGGTATGATCCTTTTGGAGTTCCTTTGGTGTCCCGTATATTGGTATGATCCTTTGGTTGTTCCTTGTGTCGCCGCTAGTACTGCCGGTATGATCCTTTGGTTGTTCCTTTGGTGTCCCTTGCGTGGGTATGATCCTATGACCTTTCCGTGTGTCCCGTAGTATGGTATGATCTGTTGGTGTTGCCTTGTGTCCCGTAGTATTGGGTATGATCCTTTGTTGTTCCTGGCTGTCCCTTAAGCGTTGGGATATGATCCTATGAACTTCTTGGTTTCGTGTATGGGTAATGATCCTTTGTTGTTCCTGGTGTCCCTTAGCGTTGGGTATGATCCTATGACCTTTCCTTGTGTCCCGTTAGTAGTTGGTAATTCCTTGGTTGTTCCTTGGGTCCTTAGCGTTGGTGTATGATCTATGACAACTTTCCTTGGTTGTCCCGTAGATATTGGGTATATCCTTGGTTGTTCCATGTGTCCCTTAGCTGGTATGATCCTATGACCTTTCCTTGGTGTCCCGTATAGTATTGGGTTATTGCATCTTGTTGTCCTTTGGCCCTAGTAATTGGTATGATCCTTTGGTTTTCCTTGGTGTCGCGTAGTATGGGTATGATCCTTGGTTGTTCCTTGTGTGTCCCTTAGCGATGGGTATGATCCTATGACCTTTCCTTGTTTGTCCCGTGTATTGGCGTATGATCCTTTGGTTGTTCCTTGGTGTCCCTTACTGTTGGGTATGACTCCTATGACCTTTCCTTGGTCTCGTTAGTATTGGGTAGATCCTTTGGTGTTCCTTGGTGTCCCTTAGCTTGCGGTATATTCCTATGGACCTTTCCTTGGTGTCCCATAGTATTGGGACTATGAGTCCTTTGGTGATCCCTTAGCGTTGGTATATCCTATGACCTCCTTGTGTCCCGTATAGTATTGGTATGAGCCTTTGGTTGTTCCTTTGGTTGTCCCGTAGTATTGGTATGATCTTTGGTGTTCCTTGGTGTCCTTAGCGTGGGTATGATCCTTATGACCTTTCCTTTGGTGTCCCGATTGGGTATGATCTTTGTAGTTCCTTGTGTCGTTAGTATTTGGATGATCCTTTGGTGTTCCTTGGTGTCCCTTAGCGTTGGTATGATCCTATGGCCTTTGCTTGGTGTCCCGTAACTATTGGGTATGATCCTTTGGTTTTCCTTGGTGTCCTTAGCGTTGGGATGATCCTATGGCATTCCTTGGTGTCCCGTTGAAGTATTGGAGGTATTATCCTTCGTTGTTCTTTGGTCCCTGTAGCCGTTGGGTATGTCAACCTTTCCTTGGTGTCCCGTAGTATTTGGGATGATCCTTTGGTTGTTCCTTGGTGTCCCGTAGATTGGTATGATCCTTTGGTTGTTCCTTGGTGTCCCTTAGCGTTGGTTATGATCCTATTGACCTTTCCTGGTGTCCGCGTAGTTATTGGTATGATGCTTTGGTTGTTCCTTGGGTCCCTTACGTTGGGTAGGATCCTATGGCTGTCCTTTTGGGTCCCGTAGTATTGGGTATATCCTTTGGTGTTCCTTGTTGCCCTAAGCGTTGGGTATGATCCTATGACTTTCCTTGGTGGTCCCGTAGTATGGGAATGACCTTTGGTGTTCCTTGTGTCCCGTAGCTATTGGGTATGATCCTTGTGTTCCTTGGTGTCCCTTAGTGGGTATGATCTTGACCTTTTCCTTGGTGTTCCCGTAGTATGGGTATGTCCTTGGTGTATCCTTGGTGTCCCGTTAGTATTGGGTATGATCCTTTGGTGTTCCTTGTGTCCGCTTAGCTTGGTGATGATTCCTATGGCCTTGCTTGGGTCCCGTTAGTATTGGCGTTGATCTTTGGTTGTTCCTTGGGTCCCTTTAGCGGGTATGATCCTATGGATTCCTGGTGTTCCGTAGTATGGGAGTATTATCCTTCGGTTGTTCCTTGGTGTCCCTTAGGTTGTGTATGATTCCTATGACCTTTCCTTGTGTCCCGTAGTATTGGGTATGATCCTGTTGGTGTTCCTTGGCTTCCCGTAGTATTGGTATGACCTTTGGTTGTTCCTTGGTTCCCTAGCGTTGGGTATGAATCCTATGATCCTTTCCTTGGTGGTCCGTAGTATGGGTATGATCCTTGTGTCCTTTGGTGTCCCCTAGCGTTGGGGTGGGATATGATTCCTATGCCTTCTTTGTCCCGTCAGTATTAGGTATGATCCTTTGGTTGTCCTTGGTGTCCCTTAGCGTTGGCCGTATGATCCTATGAACCTTTCCTTGTGTTCCCGTAGTATTTGGTAATGGATCCTTTGTTGTTCCTTGGGTTCCCTTAGCGTGGTATGATCCTATTGACCTTTCCTTGGTGTCCCGTTAGTATTGGGTATGATCCTTGTTGTTCCCTGGTGTTCCCTGTAGCGTTGGGTATGACCTATGACCTTTCCTTGGTGCTCCCGTATATTGGTATGATCCTGGGTTGTTCCATTGGATGTCCGTAGTATTGGTATGATCCTTGGTGTTCCTTGTGTGCCCTAGCTTTCTGGGTATGATCCTATGGCCTTTGCTGGTGTACCGTAGTATGGGATGATCCTTTGGTATGTTACCTTGGTTGTCCCTTAAGCGCTTGGTAAATATCCTATGGCATTTTCCTTGTGTCCCTAGTATTGGTATTATCTTTCGGTTGTTCCTTGGTGTCCCTTACGTTGGGTATGATCATTGGTGTTCCTTGGCTGTCCCTTAGCGTTGGGAGAGATCTAATGGTTCTTTCCTCTGGTGTTCCCTTAGCGCTGGGTCTGATCATTGGATGTCCTTGTTGTCCCTTAGTTTGCGTATGAGCCTATGGCCTTTCCTTGTGTCCGTAGTTATTGGGTATGATCCTCTTGGTTGTTCCTTGGTGTCCCTAGCATTGGTATGATCCTATGTCTTTCCTGGTGTCCCTTAGCAGTTGGGATGATCCTTTGGTTGTTCCTTGTGTCCCTTAGCGTGGTATGGATCCTTTGGTTGTTCCTTTGGTGTCCCTTAAACGCTTGGGTTTATGATCCTTTGGTTGTTCCTTTGTGTCCCTATCGTTGGTATGCATCCTTTCGTTGTTCCTTTTGGTGCCTTACGTTTGGTATGATTCATTTGGAGGTTCCTGCGTGTCCCTTGACTTGGAGTATGATTCTTTGGTTGTCTTTGGTGTCCCCTTATCGTTGGGTATAATCCTATGGCCTTTCCTTGGTGTCCCGTAGTATTGGGATGATCTTTGGTTGTTCCTTTTGGTGTCCCTTTGCGTTGGGTATGATCATTTGCTTGTTCCTTGGCTGTCCCTTTGCGGTTGGTATGATCATTGTTGTTCCTTGGTGTCCCTTTGCGTTGGGTATGATCATTTGTTTTCCTTTGGTGTCCCTTAGCGTGGATATGATCCTTTTGCGTTCCTTGGTGTCCCTTAGCGTTGGGTATATCCTTTGGTTGTTCCCTTGGTGTCCGCTTAGCGTTGGGGTATGATCCTTTGGTTGTTCCTTGGTGTCCTAACGTTGGTAGATCCTTTGGTTGTTCCTTGGTGCCCTTATCGACTTGGTATGATCCTTTCGTTGTTCCTTGGTGCCCTTATCGTTGGGTATGATCATTTGATTGTTCCTTTGGTGTCCCTTTGCGTTGGTATGATCATTTGGTTGTTCCTTGGTGATCCATTTGCGTTGGGTATGATCCTATGGTCTTCCTTGGTGTCCCTTAGATTGGGTATGATCCTTTGGTTGTTCCTTGTTTCCCTTAGCGTTAGGTATGATCCTTTGGTTGTTCCTTGGTGTCCTTAACGTTGGTATGATCCTTTGGTTGTTCCTTGGTTCCCTTAGCGTTAGTATGATCCTTTTGTGTTCCTTAGTGTCCCTTAGCGTTGGGTATGATCCCTTTGGTTGTTCCTTAGTGTCCCTTAGCGTTGGTATGATCCTTTGGTTGTTCCTTGCTTGTCCCTTAGCGTTGGGTATGATCCTTGGTTTTCCTTAGTGTCCCTTAGCGCTTTGGGTATGATCCTGTTGCGTTGTTCCTTAGTGCCTTAGCGTTGTATGATCCGATGGTCTTTCCTGTGTGGTGTCCCTTAGCGCCTGGCTATGATCATTTGGATGTTCCCTTGTTGTTCCCTTAGTGTTGCGTATGAAGCCGTGGATGGCCTTTCTGGGTCCCGTATATTGGTATGATCCTTTGGTTGTTCCTTGGGTCCCTTAGCGTTGGGTAGATCCTATGGTCTTTCCTGGTTGTCCCTTAGCATTGGGTATGATCCTTTGGTTCTGTCCTTGGTGTCCCTGTTAGCGTGGATGATCCTTTGGTTTTCCTTGGTGTCCCTTAAACGTTGGTATGATCCTTTTGGTGTTCCTTGGTTCCCTTATCGTTGGTATGATCCTTTCGTTGTCCTTGGTGTCCCTTAGCGTTGGGTATGATCATTGTGGATGTTCCATTGTGTCCCTTGACGTTGAGTATGATTCTTTGGTTGTTCTTGGTGTCCTTAGCGTTGGGTATAATCCTATGGCCTTTCCTTGGTGTGTCCCGTAGTATTGGGTAGATCCTTGGTTGTTCCTTGGTGTCCCTTTGCGTTGGTATGAATCATGTGTTCCTATGGTGTCCCTTAGCGTTGGATATGATCCTTTGGTTGTTCCTTGGTGCTCCCTAGCGTTGGGATTGATCCTTGGTTTGTTCCTTGGTGTCCCTTACGTGGGTTATGATCCCTTTGGTTGTTCCTTGGTGTCCCTTACGTTGCGTATTGATCCTGGTTGTTCCTTGGTGCCCTTATCGTTGGGTATGATCCTTTCGTGGTTCCTTGGTGTTCCTTATCGTTGGTAATTGATCATTTGGATTCGCTGGTGTCCTTTGCCTTTGGATGATCTTTGCGTTGTTCCTGGGTGTCCATTGCGTTGGGTATGATCCCCTATGGTCTTTCCTTGGTGTCCCTTAGCATGGTATGATCCTTGCGTTTTCCTTGGTGTCCTAGCGTTAGGTATGATCCTTTGGTTGTCCTGGTGTCCCTAACGTTGGGTATGATCTTTGGTTGTTCCTTGGTGCCCTTAGCGTTAGGTATGATCCTTTTTGTTGTTCCTTAGTGTCCCTTAGCGTTGGTATGATTCCTTTGTTGTTCCTTAGTGTCCCTTAGCGATTGGGTATGATCCTTTGGTGTTCCTTGAGTGATCCCTAGCGTTGGGTATGACCTTTGGCGTTTTCCTTAGTTGTCCTTAGCGTTGGTATGATCCTTGGTTTTCCTTAGTGCCCTTAGCGTTGGGTATGATCCTTGGTTGTTCCTTGGTGTTCCCTTAGCTGTTGGTATGATCCTCTTGTTGTCCTGTGTCCCTTAGCGTTTGGTATGATCCTTTTTGTGATGGTCCTTGATGTCCCTTAGCGTTGGTATGATCCTTTTGGTTTCCTTGTGTCCCTTAGCCGTTGGGTATGATCCTATGCCTTTCCTTGGTGTCCCGTAGTATTGGGTATTATCCTTCGGTTGTTCCTTGGTTGTCCTTAGCGTTGGGTTATGATCATTTGGTTGTTCCTGTAGTCCCCTTAGCGTGGGTATGATCCTATGTCTTTCTTGGGTCCCTTAGCGCTGGGATGATCATTTGGATGTCCTTGTTGTCCCTTGTGTTGCGTATGAGCCTATGGGCCTTCCTTGGTGTCCACGTAGATATTGGGTATGATCCTTTTGGTTGTCTTGTGTCCCTTTAGCGTGGATGTCCTATGGTCTTTCCTGGTGTCCCTTAGGCATTGGGTATATCCTTGTGGTTGTTCCTTGTGTGTCCCTTAGCTGTTGGGTATGATCCTTTGGTTGTTCCTTGTGTCCCTAACGTTGGGTATTTATCCTTTTGGTTGTCCTTGGGTCCCTTATCGTTGGTATGACCTTCGTTGTTCCTTGGTGTCCCTTAGCGTTTGGGTATGATCATTTGGTGTTCTTGGTGTCCTTGCGTTGAGTATGATTCTTTGGTTTGTTCTTTGGTGTCCCTTAGCGTTGGGTATAATCCTATGGCCTTTCCTGGTGTCCCGTAGTATTGGTAGATCCTTTGTTGTTCTTGTGCCCCTTTTGCTTGGGTATGATCATTGGTTGTTCCTTCTAGGTGTCCCTTAGCGTTGGTATGATCATTTGGTTGTTCCTGGTGTCCCGTTAGCGTTGGATATGATCCCTAGGTCTTTCCTTGGTGTCCCTTAGCGCTGGGTATGATCATTTGGATGTTCCTTGTTGTCCCTTAGTGTGCGTATGAGCCTATGGCTTCTTGGTGTCCCGTAAGTAGTTGGGTGATGATCCTTTTGGGTTTCCTTGGTTGTCCTTAGCGTGGTATGATCCTATGGTCTTTCCTTGGTGTCCCTTAGCATTGGGTATGATCCTTTGTTGTTCCTTGGTGTCCCTTAGCCGTTGGGTATGATCTTTGGTTGTTCCTTGGTGTCCCTTAAAACGTTGGGTATGATCCTTTGTTGTTTCCTGGTGTCCCTTATCGTTGGATGATCCTTTCGTTGTTCCTTGTGTCCTTAGCGTGGGGTATGATAATTGGTGTTCCTTGGTGTCCCTGACGTTGAGTATGATTCTTTGGTTGTTCTTTGGGTTCCCTTAGCGTTGGGTATAATCTATGGTTTCCTTGGTGTCCCGTAGTATTGGCGTATGATCCTTGGTTGTTCCTTGGTTCCCTTTGCGTTTGGGTATGATTCATTTGTTGTCCTTGGTGTCCCTTAGCTTTGGGTATGATCCGTTTGGTTGGTTCTTGGGTGTCCCTTAGCGTTGGGTATGATCCTTTGTTTGTTCCTTGGTGTCCCTTAAGCGTTGGGTATGATCCTTTGGTGGTTCTTGGTGCCTTAACGTTAGGGTATGATCCTTTGGGTTCCTTGGTGTCCCTTATCGTTGGGTATGATCCTTTCTTGTTCCTTGGTGTCCCTTATCGTTTGGGGTATGATCATTTGGATGTTCCTTGGCTGTCCCTTGACGTTGAGTATGATCCCTTTGTTTGTTCCTGGTGTCCCTTAGCGTTGGGTATGATCATTGGATTTTCCTTGTTGTCCCTTTGCGTTGGGTATGAATTCATTGGTTGTTCCTTGTGTCCCGTAGTATTGTGTATGATCCTTTTGTTGTTCCTTGGTGTCCATTTGGTTGGTATGATCCTATGGTCCTTTCCTTGGTGTCCCTTTAGCATGGGTATGATCCTTTGGTTTTCCTTGGTGTCCTTTAGCGTTAGCGTATGATCCCTTTGGTTGTTCCTTGGTGTCCCTAGCTTGGGTTTGATCCTGTTGGTTGTTCCTGGTGTCCCTTAGCGTTAGGTATGATCCTTGTTGTTCCTTGTGTCACCTTAGCGTTGGTATTGATCCTTGGTTGTTCCTTAGTTTCCCTTAGCGTGGATGATTCTTTGCGTTGTTCCTTGTGTCCCTTAGCGTTGGGTATGATCCTTTGGTTTGTTCCTTGGTGCCCTAGCGTTTAGTGATCCTTTTGTTGTTCCTTGATTCCCTAGCGTTGTATGATCTATTGGTTGTAGTCCTTGGTGTCCCTTAGTTGGGTAAAATCCTTGTGTTGAGCAAAGTCATTGCTGCAGGTCTGTTTCGTCAATGTCAAACAACGTGCAAATGAACGGCTGTCAGTATCGTGATTAAATAGTTAACCAACCAACGTATTCGAGCTGTTGATTGGCTGGATTTAATCCACCTGACCACGCCATGTCCCTCGGTGTTTAAGTGGTGGATTCTATGACACATTATATACCAAAATAATCCAACAATAATGGTGTAGCATTCAAGCATGTTAGTACGTCACGGAGACCCTCTCGTTATTTACAAACAAAAGACGCTTATTGCACTACTGTTAGCAAGTTAATATCGAATTGTTTGTTCATATTCCTATTCTCATATGTCTTAATATAACAAGTTTTGATTAATTAATTGATTGATTTTATTGGCATGTTACCCCGTTTCTGGAAAATCTTTGTTATGATTGGAAATTCTGTACATTGGAGTTTCATATCTATATTCTCTATGCATTCCAGTAAGTGTGGTTTTTAGACTGGGGATGGAGAATTCGCCGACTATACCTCAGCAGAGATGTAAAACCCACCAATGGGGTCACTCTTTTTCACTAGTGCAAGACCAAGGAGATTATTTTAACATCTGAGGTAGAGAACCACACTTACCATCAGCTCCTCATTATACCGCACAGATCCCTGTGCTACTCATATGCTGAGTTGGTGAGGGCCGGTATCGAAGCAGGAACCCTAGCCGAATGCTTTACCGACTGAGATAAACTGGCCCTAACATGTCGAAAATGACATTAAATTTCATCAATTTTCATCACCTGTTTTGATAAATTCTTGATTTCGACTGTATGGTCATTTTTATCTAATCAAGAGGAGCTATTTAAGCCAGAAACGATGATTGTCAATTTCATTACATGAAATAAATACTACAAAGAATTACAATAACAATCGATATGATACTTAGTATACATATCATTTGTAAGTATTTAATTTTCAATGAACTTCAAGATCAATATAGTTGAAATATGGCGTCAATTATGACGAGAGGCCGGGACGACATGAGATCAAAATTAGCAAAATATCTTCCCCAATTCACAATGTCAATTATGAATAAAACAAAATTGTTTCTCATTTTTTTTTCAATTAATTTTAAGAATGCAAAACCATTTGGAATACTTTATTTTCAAAATTGGGAGAAATGAAATGGGAAAAATAAATAAGCTGATAATTTGAATTTACATTTTTGCATTATATCTTGAACGATTTGGACGGTCTCATTTTTAACAAGAGGGTGTTTCAGGATAATAAAAGACGAAAGATTTAGGATCAAGCGTATTAATATATAGATGTTAGATATTAATGTTTCACTTTAAAGTCTTGCGATTTTGACGTGTCCATGCTATTGAAGTTACATTAAAATCCGTGACAATAATAATAAATGGAACTGTTTTTATTCTGGATATTTTTGTCAAATACTATACACACACACACACACACACACACACACACACACATACACACAAATATATATATATATATATATATATATATATATATGTGTGTGTGTGTGTTTGTGTGTGTGTGTGTGTTTGGTTAATGGAATTCCATGTGCTAAATGTTCATACACGTAAATTCAAATTTAATTAATATTTGCCGGTAAACTGAATATATAATTATAATATGCATATTGTAAATATATATATATATATATATATATATATATATAATATTGTATACATATGAATAATTTAGTACATGGAATTTTATGTGAAATCCATTTACCCGTAAATTCAAATATGATTATGACATTGATATATATACATATGTGTATATATATACATATCTATGTAGATGAATATGTAGAAAGAGATGAATATATATATATATATATATATATATATATATATATATTGTGCATATCAAATTATGCATTCAGATGGTGTTGCCAGTGACATAATAATCAGGCAAAGAATTGCAATTGATGTCACTAGTTATAATTCTAAAGTTTTAAAAAAGTGGTCGGAGTGACCTATCGTTGGTATCAATCGGACAGTGAGTGATCTATCCCTTTTTTACTAGCGCTAGACCAGTGAGATTATTTTCGTAGAGATGGAGCACTAAACCAATCGTCAGTTCCCTACGTTACCGCACAGCTCATATTACCCAAGCTATGCTACACATTCGCTGAGTTGGCTTGGATTAGTATCGAACTAGGAACCTTGCGATTCGTAGGTGGATGATCTGAGCTTCATTCCTTTCTCTCCTGACTATTATCATTACTAACAAAATACAAAACGCCCTCCCGGTGATGTAAAAATAGATTTTCGAAACATATTGCCCGAGGGGTAGGTGTTAAAAATTCAATGTCAGCGAGTTTGTACCCTAAGTAAGTAAAATCATCAAATTCATTAAAGGATTAAAACATAAAACAGGACTGTCTAATGTTGCATGTTCAAATTTTGAGTGTATTTAATCTATGTTATGACGATTTTGAGTAATGTGACGTAAGCAGTGACGTAGTTTTTGTTACAGACAAAAACCGGAAGCGAATTTGCATTATTAATAGATTTTCACTCCTTCTGAATTTTTCACATCAACATTAGCTGATTGTATTTCACTGAAGTCTGAGTGACAACAAGTCTTCTCAGGTTTCCAGGACTCTTCTGAGTATTCTAGCCGATTGCAGCAGTGCAGTATTCTGGATAGCCTCAATTCTTCCTCTCATTTCTAGATCCTCCAGTCTTTTTTTAAAAAAATATTCAGTTTATTGGTACCGTTCCAAGTGCACCAGCTACAATTGGTATCACTTTCACTCCTATGTTCCCCAGCTTTTTCAATTCTCTAGTAAGGTCCAGGTATTTATCCATCTTTTCCTTTTCCTTCAGCTTCACTCTGTGATCTGCTGGGCCCGCAAATTTCACCAGCTGACACGTTCTCTATTTTTTTTGTTTTTTTTGTAATCAACACTAGGTCTGGTTTCCTGGCTGGGATAGGGTGATAATATTGTTATTATTATTATTATTATTATTATTATTATTATTATTATTATTATTACTTGTTGTCCATCGTATCCGATGATGACACCACGCGAATCCGTTTTTTCAGAATATGTTCGGTCTGTGGTTGTATCTTGCCAACTGCCTATGGGGATGTTAAAGTCCTCTAGGTTTCTCTTGATGTTGTCTTTGTATCCGAACTTTGATCTACCAATTTCACGTGATCCCTCTATCAGTTGAGATTAAAGGATCCGCTTTGGTAGTCCGTCATCCCCAAGTATGTTTAAGTAGCCAGCTCATCTCAGGTTGCGCTGGACAAGTATGTCGTGCATGCCAGGGAACAGTTCTCTTCAGGATGGTCCTGTTTGAAACATGCTGCCACCACTTGGCATTTAATATACTGCATAAGTGACGAATGTAGTAGACATGTAGTCTGTGCAACATTCTGTTCACTTCTGACTAATGCCCATGTTAAAGGCATGGACACATTTCTTTTATATTTTTTATAAATTCTATATAAGAACTTTTTAATATCTAATAAATATTTGAAGGTTACTGTTATATCTCGATATGTACGATATACAAAATCATAATAAAAACAGTGAAATATGTTTAACATATAACAATATTTGTTTTATTTATTCTCACTGACAGGGAATACAGTGGATGGTTTTGGATAGAATTCAACAGGGTGTGTATCATGTGTGTGGTCACACATGGGCCCAAGTCCTTATCTGCTGACTCTCTGCTTGTATGTCTTTATTTAACACAGGGTAGACAATGCTTCTACCCTAAAAATGACTTAACTAGCGCAACCATGCTGACGCACGTGGTCACTAGTTCAACCGTGCTGATGCACGTCTGTACAGTCCAAAACCCCAGTCCAAAGTAACATGGTGTAAGTCCCATATCCGGGTTACCGCCACTCCCTTACTGATCAAAGGGGAGCAACTCTTTTTGGTAGGGCTACCTAACAGTTACAATCTAATCCTTTTATGCTAATTTACAAGGAAGAGTAAATAATTATTTTCCATAAGATATCGTTCACATAGAGACCTATATTCTTTGCTGCCTCCTCCAAGCTATGTAGTAGTGATTCAGCCTGTGCCGGTGCAAGAAGTGCGAGGTCATCAGTATAGTCTGCATATGCGACTATTTGTGCGGGATATCGCCTGTTACTTGCCCTTTTTTTTTAGTGTGAAACCTTTTTCTTTTATGAAATCTAATGATGTTCGGAGTACATAGTCTAGGTATATTATAAATATATATGATGCTAATATATCTCCTTGTAGGACTCCAGCGGCGATGTCAAAGAAATCTGTATCGCCATCAGGTGAGCGTACCATTGCTCTAGTGTCTTTGTATAGCATCATTATAGCGGCGACCGTTTCTTTGGGGAGACCATATGCTAGTAGTATTTGTTCCATTTTTCCTCTATGTATGGAATGCCTTGGAGAAATCTACGAATATTAGCGTTGCCTCTAGATTCTTTGCTCGACCCCCTTCTATGATCCGTCGAATAGTCAATATATGAGAGGTTGTGGATCGATTTCTGCGGAATCCGTTTTGATTTTTCCAAAGAATTTTCTCTATTTTGGGAGTGGCTGTTTTCTTAACTTAGGGCTTCTTTTGGGTTAACTTTAGTTATTGTAATTAATTAATTCAAAAGACATTTTTTCTTGGTCAATCTTTTATTTAGCCCATGATCTTCCGAGCGGGGATATATCAACCCCAGCAGAGAAAGGCACATCCTCTCTGCTCAAAAGTCAGGTTGTATCTAAAATCTAAAACTACCTAATTACGCCTTTCTCGTGACACGTGAGATTCGTGCCTCTAGGGGCCAAAGTTACCAACAGTCACGTATTTTTCCACTGGCTCCCTTGAATTCCTACAGGATATGTCAACAATTTATGACACGCACATTAATTGTAACAACTCCTGTAAAATGTCAGACTATAAATGTTCAAATAATGTTAGCGTTGCATAATGAATGGTCAGAAACTTATCCTTTTTTGTGAGGTAGTGTAGTTTAGTATGAAAATAACGGTAAAGAAGTGGAAAATAACTAAGGGTGCATAGTTTGATTGACAACAGCATTGAACCCAGAGTCATCATGAGCCGGGCTTTCATTGGCTGAGAGAATCACGTGACCAGGTGACTCTGGGAATGTAGAAAGTGCAGTTGAAGCAAGCAGCTGTTAGGGCAAGACCTGTATTTCCGTCTCTGCTTCCACGTGCAATTCAGAGAAATGTATCGGGAATCGAAAAAATAAAAGGAGTATACAAAATATGTCTCCGGGTTTGTCGCTGATGGTCATGAAAATAACAAGAACATTATTGAACTCACACAGAGTGATATCCCAGAACCAGAGATAACCTATGCAAGATAATGACGATAGAAGCAGAGATAAGAAAAACTTAAGAAGCAATATCCAGCATGGTATATGATATCCAAACAATGCCTGGCATGCTAGAAAACTATGAAACAGAGTTAACAGCGGACATAACAGGAAGAAAGAGAACGAGTTTTAAGATAAGAAAAAAGCGGTTTACTAAGCAAATATACAAGGTCACCAGAATGATTAACAACTAATATTTTGAATTAACAAGTCCCGTGAGATTTCTTCTTTCTTCTTTCGAGGTTTCGGCAGACGTTATCTATAGGAAAACAAACGATACCATACTGATTATTTATAGGAAAAAAATACAATTCCATTCTCATTATTTCAGTACTATATGAAATAAACCAACCAAACAACACTCCAGTTCCTTTGCTATGGATGATCAGATATGCATAAAACGACCTTTGCCTTTAAAATATACATTAGAAAGTTAGAAGGGAAGCATACTTAAACAATAATCTTGATATCTCTAAAAATGATTTCTCGAATATACATATATAACAACCCTTCTGCACGAAGAGGATATGACACAAGTACAATACATTGAGCGGAATTTAACAGGTTTGAATTCAGAGTTTTCTTTCTCATATACTGGTTGCCTAACCAAGGTTAAAGAGCCCAGTTACCTCTACAATTTACTTATATATATTTACCAAACCCACCACACGAGCGGGATGCAACACAAGGTCAATTTCGTAAACAGAGTTTATCAGGTTTTAATTCAGTTTTCCTTCTCTTAGAATGGTTACCTAGCCACGGTATCTGGATATCTCTCCGATTATTTACCCATAGTTGGAGGGAATGTAATTGGATGCATACCTTTCCCAAAGGTAATAGTGCTATGTGAAATGCAACAGTCTCGTCCGGGATTTGAACTCGGTTAGACGAGTCCATTTCCCATGACTCTAATCATTAGACCACGCACCTGCAATTTACCTATAGTTGGACGGGGAATAGTTACATTCATACATTTCCCAAGAGTATTTGCTCTATGTGAAAAATAAACGGCCTCGTCCTGGATTCAAACAACAGCTGTGAAAGTTCTTGTTATGAATATAATTTCTATCTACATTGATGTGCATGACGGAATTGACACATTGAAAAGTATGGGAGCCTATAATCCGGAAAAGGACAAAAGAATTTATTAAAACTCTGTAGGCCATTCGACTGCACACAAAGAAGCGCCAGGTGTCCGTTGTTGAAATGAAAATTTCACTTATATTGGACACTATTATCAGAACAGCAGATGTATTTCTATAAGTCGTAGGTAAATTCGAAAACTTTTCATAAAATCTTATTATTAAATTGAATAAGTAATATTAAGTTTATGCAACATATAAAAAGATTGAAATGTATTCGATGGTGCGCGTATACAGACAAAATCTAATTATTTATTTAACTCGCTAGTTATATATTATTTTACCTTGTTGTCTGGTTGTTAGTATCGAGCTATCTATCTCCACCAAGCATTCTCTCCCTCTCTCTAACATTCTCTCTTCCCTCTGCACACACACACACACACACACACACACACACACAAATATATATATATATATGTATATATATATATATATATATATATATATAGAGAGAGAGAGAGAGATAGATAGATAGATAGATGAGAGTGTATGATGGTACACTCAGACCCACACACAGAGAAACACACACACACACACACACACACACACACACATATATATATGTTTATCCATCTATACACCAACCTTTCTCTTTCTCTAACATTCTCTCTCCCTCTGTACACCCCCCATACACACAAACACACACACACACACACACACATATATATATATATATGAGACTCTGATGGAACACTCAAGCCACATACATATATGTATGTACTTGCACACGCACACACACACACATATATATATGTGTGTGTGTATGTGTGTATGTGTAAGTATATATATATATGCATATATATATATATAAATACACACTTTATAAATATGTATATAAATTCGCACACATTATATATATATATATATATATATATATATATATATATATCTGTGTGTGCGCGCACGTGAGTACGTACGTGTGCGTGTGTATATTTCATAAGTGTGTGCGCGGGGATGTGTGAGCAAGTATCTTGCGTGAAGTGTACAACCTGAGACAAAATTCCATATCAATCTTCATATGAAAAAAAAATCTTAGCGTTTGTGGCGAGCGCGAACAGAAAACCGCAAAAGAAAATAATGAACATACTGTCTCTATTTTTCACACCTGTTTATCAGATAATGTGTTTTTACACTAAAGATAGGTAAACACCTTTTGGAAATAATTAAGATATTATTGAGCCATTTGTCAGTTGGAAGAGGAAAAAGAAAAAAGAAAGCACACAAACAAACCCAAAACACACATATAGACTCTCAATCTATTATTAATTTATTATTATAAGATATTTGGTTTATCAAACTTTCTTAATAGAATAAAAATAACGCATGTCCCCACTCCAGCATCCCTACCGAGAACATAGCGTGTCTCTTGGGAAAATTTGAATTAAATGAATTTCTAAAAATAATAATTAACTTCCTTTCAGCTAAGTAATGTGTTTACTCACTTGAATGTGTTGATATCTACAGTTAACTAACAGAATCTGAATGCGGATCTACAAGTTATCAGTATCAGATAAGAATAGTTAATTGAAGAAATGAATTTGTAAGATTATTATTATTATTATCATTTACTCCTTTTGAGTTTTCACATCAGCGTTAGCTGATGGTCTTTCACTGGAGTCTGAGTGACAGCAAGTCTCCTCAGGTCTCCAGGACTCTTCTGAGTATTCTGGCAGATTGCAGCAGTGCAGTGTTCTGGATGGTATCAATCCTTCCTCTGATTTCCAAACTTTCCAAAGCCTTTTCCAATCCTTTTGGGACCGTTCCAAGTGCACCAACTACAATTGGTATCACTTTCACTTTCATATTCCATAACTTTCTCAGTTCTCTGGCAAGGTCCAGATATTTGTCCATTTTTTCATTTTCCTTTAGCTTTACACTGTGATCTGCTGGCACTGCAAATTCCACCAGTTGACAAGTTCTTTCTTTTTTGTTTATCAACACTAGGTCTAGTCTTCTTGCTGGGATAAGCTGATCCGTTTTTATTTCAAAGTCCTAGAGAATTTTATGCGTTTCGTTCTCAAAAACAGATCCTATTAAAGCATATACCATTTTGTTGTATGGTCAAAATTAAATTTTTTGCATAATTCACAGTGGATCATCTTTCCAACCCAGTCGTGTCTAGTTTTGTACACCCTTTGTGCTTTTTTGCTACATTTGCAGAGTACATGGTTTACAGTCTCATCTCTATTACCGCATAGTCTACATTTACTATTTTGTTGGGTCTTATCAATTTTCGCTTTGATATAGTTTTTCCTTATGGCATTATCTTGTGCAGCAATTATTAGTGATTCAGTATTATTATCATTATTATTATTATAAAAAATTACTGGAAATCATATAACTGTATGCTAATTATTTGTATTAAGAATAGTTACTTGTATTGATATATTAACATCTTTTTGTCGTTATTCATTAGTATTTTCTATTGTACGATATACTAGATATATATATATTGTGGGTCCTCACACCAGTAAGGGGCGTTCTGCAAATAAAACTGCTGTGAGGAGGGCCCCAAACGGTGCACATTATCTCCTGATGACACCAAAATCAAATACATAACAAAACAAAAACAAACATAACAAAACACTCATAGAGTTTAACTTCACATTGTTTTGCTAATTGATTGAGGAGCATTCTACAGTCCGATATATATATATATATATATATATATATATATATATATTATATATACATTTATATTAGTGTGTGTGTGATTGTATATGTGGGGGGGTGCTTATCAAATATATCTACGCCTATGTGTGATTTTGTGTGTCACATATATATACGCGCGTATGTATGTGCGAGTGTGTGTGTCAAATATATAATTATCGACATATATATATATATATATATATATATATATATATATATATAGGATCATCCACAGACACGTGTTTCGACTTAGCTACCTACAGCCGGTATTGAACTCCGGTCGGTTGGGTGTCAGTCCGGCACCTTAACCATTAGGCAGTCTTCACTTACAGAATGGGAAGGGGATTTTAACTGTTTTAATACACATATCGCTTTGTGTGTAAATGCCGTCACAGAGTGTTCCATTCAGAGATGTGTGTGCGCGTGTGTGTGTGTGTGGAGAAAGGTAGACAAACACCGGATGTAGTAGAAAATGGATGTTTATTGTAGGTAATGATGTCGCCGATGCAACGTTTCGGTCGCTTGTAAATGTGCATGTACATATATATGCATCTCTGTGTTTGTTATATATATATATATATATATATATATATATATATATATATATATATATATATGTCTTTATGTGTATACTCATGTATGTATGCACTTATGTGTTGGTTGCGTGTTTGCTTATGTGTATGTATGCCTATATGTTTGTGTGTTAGTGAGTATGTCTGTCTATGCATGCATATGGCTGCCCATCACATGGCATATCATATGATAATAACAGTATATATTACAAGTAAGTTCCTTCTTTATTATAAGAATTTACTGGAAATCATACATCTGCATGCTAATTATTTGTATTAAGAATAGTTACTTGAATCTACAATTGTTTGCGATGATTATTATTATTATTACTCAAGAATAGTTACTTGAAAACATCTAATTCCTTGTAAATCATTTGTATTTGATAGGAATGCTTGAATCTATATAAGTCGTCGGGGCAGCCTAATGTCGGTATCAGCCAATCAGCGAGGGAGTATATCCCCTTTTCACTAGCGCTAGACCAAGGTGATTGTTTTTGCATTTGAGGTGGAGCGCCACACCTACCATCAGCTCCTTACTTTACCGCGCAGATCCCTGTTGCTACTCATAACGCTGAGTTGGCGAGGACCGGAATCGAACTAGGAACCTTGTGGTTTCTAGCCGAATGCTCTATAGCATGTGCAATTATTAGTATTAAGAATAGTCAAATAGGTATAATTGTTTGGAGTAATTATTATTGAATAGACATATTCAGAACAATATAAATACTTGCAAAAAAGATTCATTAGAATTAGATAACCCAGCAAGTGTTGACATGCTGTAAAACCAACGGGACCAAACAACAACAAATACTGCAATTTTCTTCTTCTTCTTCATCTTTCTTTCAATCTTTCTTTCTTTCTACTCTCTTATTAGGGGTGGTTCGATAATTACTACTTGTTTTTGTCGTTTCGTTTTTTTTTTGTTCTTTTTGTTGTTGTTGTTGTTGTTCTCTCCTCCTCCTCTATTTAAAACACCTCTTTTTCATCTTTCTTTTTCATACACACAGCTAAATTTCCTTTCTTCCTTCATTACTTCCTTCCTTCCTTCCTTCATTCATAATCCTTCTTCTTCTTCTTCTTCTTCTTCTTCTTCTTCTTGGGTTTATTTTGATTTCACCTTCTCCTTCCGATTTATATATTCCTATGTGCCTTCATCCTTTTTATCAATCTTCAATTTTCTTCTTCTTCTTCTTCTTCTTCTTCTTCTTCTTCTTCTTTTTTCTTTCTTTTTCTCTTGCTTTGATTTTCATTTCACCTTCTCCTTCAGAGAATTACATACTCCTATGTGTCTTCATCCTTTTTATCAATCTTCAATTTTCTTCTTCTCTTTCTTCTCTTCTTCTTCTTCTTCTTCTCTTCTTCTTCTTCTTCTTCTTCTTCTTCTTGCTTGATTTCATTTTCATTTCACCTTCTCCTTCTGAATTACATACTCCAATGTGTCTTCATCCTTTTTTATCAATCTTCAATTTTCTTCTTCTTCTTCTTCTTCTTCTCTTCTTCTCTTCTTTTCTTCTTTCTTCTTTTCTTCTTCTTCTTCTTTCTTCTTCTTCTTGCGTTGATTTTCATTTCACCTTCTCCTTCTGGATTACATACTCCTATGTGTCTTCATCATTTTATCAATCTTTTAATTTCTCTTTCTTCTTCTTCTCTTCTTCTTCTTCTCTTCTTCTTCTTCTTCTTCTTCTTCTCTTCTTTTTTGCGTTGATTTTGATTTCACCTTCTCCTTCTGAAATATATATATATCCTATGTATCTTCATCATTTTTTCAATGTTCAATTTTCTTCTTCTTGTTCTTCTTCATCTTCCGTTCTTACTTTTTATGTATTCATCACTCTTACCTCCCCTTGTCTTCCTCTCCTCTCTTCTTATTTCTTTCCACTCCATTTCCAATATCCCTACGCCCCATACCTTACTCTCTTTACCTACCTATTCACACATACCGTCTTCCTACTTCGTAAATAGTTCTTCATTCTGCACTACCATAATCTCCTTGGTTAAATCCGTAAATCTCCGGATTATTGTCATCACCCTTTTTTATATTAACCGTTATATATTTTTCTTTCCTTTGCCTAAACATGCCGACGAACAACATCCTTTTGATGTAGATTTTTTTCTCTTCCATCAAAGGAAACGAGTGCATCACATTTGATCTCTTAAATTTACCGCGAACGGATTTAAACTTCAAATAATATCAGCAGTATCTTCCTTCCAACTACGATTATATGAAAAAAAAATTCTTTCTTCTTCTTCTTTTTGTATTTTCTTCTTCTTCTTTTCCTTCCTTTCTTCTTCTTCTTCTTCTTCTTCTTCTTCTCTTCTCTTCTTCTTCTTCTTCTTCTTCTTCTTCTTTTCTCATACTTCTACAAACAACTTGTCTTGTCCTTGTTTCTTCTTTTTCTTCTACTACTTTTCTACAACTGTTGTTGTTGTTGTTGTTGTTGTTGTTGTTGTTGTTGTTCTTCTTCTTCTTCTTCTTCTTCTTCTTCTTCTTCTTCTTCTACAACTGTTGTTGTTGTTGTTTTTCTTCTTCTTCTTCTTCTTCTTCTTCTTCTTCTTCTTCTTCTTCTTCTTCTCTTCTACTTCATCTTCTTCTTCTTCTTTCTACAACTGTTGTTGTTGTTGTTGTTGTTGTTCTTCTTCTTCTTCTTCTTCTTTTTCTTTTTCTTTTTCTTCTTCTCATACTTTAATAAACACTGTTCTTGTCCTTGTTTTCTTGTTCTTTTTTTCTTTTTATTCTACTTCTTTATACAACTGTTGTTGTTGTTGTTGTTGTTGTTGTTCTTCTTCTTCTTCTTCTTCTTCTTTTTTTCTTTTACAACTTGCTTAAAGCCCGCCAAATGCCGCCATTAGAGTGAGTGTAATTTCTTATTTATACATTCTATTTTACTTAAACTCTAACGAAACCCCAAGAGAAAAAGCTAAACGAAAACCACACAAGGATGCACCATTCTGTCTTGAACTATTCGTGTAAACACAATCCACAAAAACGCGGCTATACGGCCACTTACCTCCTATCATTCAAACAATCCAAGCAAGGCAAACCAGACATGCTGGACACTGTTAAGTGACGTTATTATTATTAAAAAACTCATGGACACGCTAGTGAAGATTGACCTGCATAAACTGACGTCAGCCAGCTCTGTGCGGATTCTGGATGACAGGAGTGGTGTCCGATAGGGACAGGTGGTGAGGTAGAGTCATGGGAATCCGTGCTGTCAGCGTGACCTGATAAGTCACAAGGAGTTGCCAACAACTACGGCAGCCCATTTCCACTAACACCTTGACCTGTCATAATGACTTTCCGACCAAGTGGCGCCAATTTTAAAAGTTCTGTGGATCTTTTGAAAAACACAAGTGGGCACATAACATTGACGGAGCACTACTGGAATACGAGTGGTAGTACGGAACTAAGAAAAGTACCTCATCATTATGTGACTAAAAACATAGGACCAACATATGTAGTCTATCATATCTAATTAAACTGTTCATAAATATCTATGCAAATCTACACATCTATCTATAAATGACTTCGTCGGGGTGGCTATATCGCGGTTATCAGCCTATCAGCGCGGGAGTATCCCCTTTTTACAAGCGCTACACCAAGGAGATTGTTATAGCATCTGAAGTGGAGCGCCAAACCTACCATCAGCTTCTTACTTTACCGCCCAGATCCTTGAGCTACTCATACGCTGAGTTTGGCGAGGGGCGGTATCGAACTAGGAACCTTGTAGTTTCTAGCCGAACACTCTACCGACTGAGCTAACCCGGCCTTAATGGCTATGATGATGGTAGTCGACGACTAATTCGACGACGGCAGGGTCGCGGCTCTGAGTCGGGTGTCATTATAAGCAACCATCACGACGGTAAACCGGAGACATGGACATGCGGGGCGTGTTCGTGTGATTCGAGCCTCTGGGCCGACTACAGAAATCATTCATATGTTTGCGTGCGCTCACACACACACACACAACACACACACACAACACACACACATACACACAAACAAACAACATGCACACGCACACACACACACATAGACTCCCTTTCACATACATTCACACACACACACACGCGCGCGTGCATATATACCTATGTATATTGTTTTTATATATACTAGTACAAAATAAAAAACGGCCTCCGGGCGATGTAAAAATAGATTTTGGAAACATATTGCCTAAGGGGTGGGAGTAAAAGATTCAATGTCAGCGAGTTTGTACCCTAAGTAAGTAAAAATTCATTAAAGGATTAAAAAATAAACAATTTGAAAGGTAAACTTTAAATATGTATTAAAATAAAACAAACTATATATAGATATATAATACCAGTCATGTATTTATTAAAACTTGTTTTAAAAAACAATGAGGACTGTCTAATGCTGCATGTTCAAATTTTGAGTGTATTTATTGAATAAATACACTCAAAATTTGAACATGCCAAAAATCGTCATGTTATGACGATTTTGGGTAATGTGAAGTAAGCAGTGACATAATTTTTGTTACAGACAAAAACCGGAAGCGAATCTCCATTATTAATAGATAATATTATGCTAAATGTGTTTTTTACTTCACTGTGATCAATGCAAAAAAAAAAATACAGAGAAATAGTACACTAGTTTTTTAGGTAGAAAATAGGATAATATTAAAAATGGATTAAAAAACGCAACTTAAAAGTTTCTCGTAGAAGATCATATATATATATATATATATATATATATATATATATATATGGTGGAGATGTGAGGAACATAAGAACAAACTCAGACTAAAGTGTGTAGGTTATATTTCGCTAGAGCATTGAGCTCGGCATCATCAATCATTTTAATGAATTATCAGGTTATCATACAAGTGTTTTTATAGAGGGGTGTGTGGTGGGGAGAGGTGGGTAGGAGACGAGGTCAAGTGGGTGGGTAAGCGTTAGTAGGGAGAGGTTTTAATTGGTCAATATATATATATTAATATATATATAATATATATATATATATATAGAGAGAGAGAGAGAGAGAGAGAGAGAGTGAACAAAAAGTATTAAGACAATCAGGAATATTTCTTGTATGTTGTTTATTCTCAACTAGTTTCGACCTTAGGTCATTTCAGGAGAAAATGCCTTATTTGAAGAAATTGTTGATAGATTATTAGAAAGGGAGCATTATAGAAGAATTATAAAAGTTCAAGTGTTTTTGTGGTTTAAACATGCTGTTAAAAATCCGGGTAGGCGAGTGTGTTTAATAGTAGCATGTCCATATATATATATATATATATATATATATATATATATATATTGGTTTGTTGGTTGGTTTTGAAGGCTATAACAATGCAAGTATAAAGAAAAATAAGGTAACTATGGTGTTGTTTGTTAACTTGTGATTTATTCTTAATATTTCGAGATAAAAATCTCTTCTACAGAAGATCTCCACAACTGAAGCTATTGCTAGTACTGTCCATTTAGTTCTGTCTCATACCTTCCAAACTCTGTGTGTGTGTGTGTGGGGGGTTGTTATGTTTGTTTGTTTGTTTGTGTGTGTGTGTGTGTGTGTGTGTGTGTGTGTGTGTGTGTGTGCTTATGCGTGTGAGCCTGTTCAGTTTTTTGATTATCATTTCCAGAGCATCATTTTTTTTAACAAACCCCTTATATATATATATATATATATATATATATATATATATGTTTAAGTCCCTATATATATGTGTGTGTACATCAGTCATAAAACGTAAAGGCGTTTAAGGTAATAGTTTAAATCATGTGTTAAAAAGAAGAAAAAAAAATGACTGTTGAATATTCATCCGTATGACTATTATGCACTTTCAGTATTGTGAGTGGAACGGTTCGTCACACTTATATGCTGTCTGGGTACAGCTCCGGGCGATTTGAGCGTATGCAAGCTGGGTACGGTTTACGGGTGAATTCAGGTCTGCATCAGTTTTCGGTATTCACTTCTGACGTGAACTATGACAGCGTTCCGGTATGTGGAGTGCGTAAACTAATATCAGCAGCTGTACGAACTCACCAAGTATACTACAGAGACGAAAGATTTTAAGACATTAATACCAATATATATATATATATATATATATATTAATTATATATATATATATATCTATATGCGTGTATGTATTTGGGCAGCATTCTTTCATTTATACATGTAGAATTAAACAAAAGGCACATCTCCTGTTTAACAATTTTATTTTTGATCTTTTCTAATTTTCTTGCCAACCTTTTGGGTGGAATTGATGGATAAGTCCACCAAAGTTCAGTTCCCGAGTACTTTCGGCACTTCGAAGTGCCGTCATCGGGGGTGATGTATGCCAGTTTTTTTTTTTTATTATATTAATTTGGAGGCTTGAAGTAAAAGAATTGGTGAGAAAGGTGTTATAGGTATTTTAGAATGTGTGTACTGTATTGGAAATTAATTTTGTTTAAGATTTTGATTAATTTCCAATACAGTACACATATTCTAAAATGCCTATAACACCTTTCTCACCAATTTTTCTCCTTCCAGCCTCCACATTAATATAATTTTTTTTAAAACTGGAATACATCACCCCTGATACTAGTAATTTCTAATTTTGTTTTGATAAAGTACGTATATCCACGTTCATAACTAAGAGTATTTACGGGTTTCGAAGAAGCTCTTATTTCTCCGTAGTTGTAGACAAATTGTCGGACAAAGAAGACAAACACACAATGGAAATTTAATACATGTATTGACAAATAATGCAAGAATTTGTTGCAAATTTTATTGGTATTTGCTACGAGACTTATCTGAGTTCAAGTAATGTTCTAGAAGTAGTGGTGATAACGGGGGTATTCTGTTCGTTGGTAGAAAATGTTGATAAGACGCTTCTTCGGACGTTTCTCGTTCTTCCTCGGTAACCGGTTTTGTGATAAGTGATGGGGGATGCTATTTTAGAAGTTTCTCGCCCGGGTAACAGTTCCTTTAAATGACGGTGAATGGGCCCTTTTCAAGTAGACTATTTGGACACAATGCCTTCGAAAGTGTGCTGTGAAAAAATGCCTCCGTCCAGGTCGACGGTTCGTAGATAAGTAAACCCTGTTTTTGGGCTAAGTGATGAGTGAAGTTTAGGGACTGCTATTTACGCGACTACTCTCAGTGAGTCCTCCGTGATAAGTAACATTTTTGGTTTTGGCGCCAACATACAATGTTGGCGATTTTCCCCCTAGCGGCAGGGGGAGATAATTAACTATGGAATTTCCAATTATTATTAGGTTGTCACATGTGCTTACTTTAATTGCCAATATGCACATGTGTACGTTTGAGTTCTCTTAACAGCTATTCACCATGAGTAGGATGTGACACAAGATCAATGTCTTAAGCATAATTTAACAGGTTCGAATCAAGTTTTCCTTCTTTTAGAATTATTGCCTTATCAGGATTAAAAAGAAAAACAGTCTACCCAACTATTAACCCACAGTTGGGCAGGGGGGGGGAGAATAATTGGATTCGTACCTCTCCCAAAGGTAGTAGCGCTATCTGACATGTAAACAGCCACGTCCAGAATTTGAACTCGGGTCGACATGTTCATTTCTTATGACAATAAACATTGAGCCCCCCTCATCATTTCTACAAAACCTCCAGGCAAACATTTGTAGTTTTGTTGAAAGACATTAGAAATTTAATGCAATTACAAAACTTGCTTACTTTATACACATAAATACGTATATATTATTGAACAATGCAGCCATTTTTTGTCTGCAAATTTTGTCCTCTGTTCTTTCATATTGCCAGATTTTTAAAATAATTTCGGGCGAAAATTGGCTGATGTATTTGCCATAGGTGATTGACCTAGTACTTTCTGCCTTATCGTGGGCATTCTTCAGGGTAATTATGATAAATATATACATACATATATGTAAGAAAGAAAGAAAGAAAGAAAGAAAGAAAGAAAGAAAGAATGAATACTATATAAAAAGAAAGAAAGAAAGAAGGAATGAATACTATATAAAAAGAAAGAAAGAAAGAAAAAAGGAATGAACACTATATAAAAAAAAGAAAGAAAGAAAGAAAGAATGAAAACTATATAAAAAGAAGAAAGAAGAAAAAAAGGAATGAATACTTATATAAAGAGAAAGAAAGAAAGAAAGAAAGAAAGAAAGAAGAATGGACACTATATAAAAAGAAAGAAGAAAGAGGGAAATGAACATTATATAAAAAGAAAGCAAGAAGAAGGAATGAACACTATATAAAAAGGAAGAAAGAAAGAAAGGATGAACACTATATAAAAAGAAAGAAAGAAAGAAAGAAGGAATGAACACTATATAAAAGAAGAAGAAAGAAGGAATGGACACTATATAAAAAGAAAGAAAGAAAGAGGAATGAACATTATATAAAAGAAAGCAAGAAAGAAGGAATGAACACTATATAAAAAGGAAGAAAGAAAGAAGGGATGAACACTATATAAAAAGAAAGAAAGAAAGAAAGAAGGAATGAACACTATATAAAAAGAAAGAAAGAAAGAAAGAAAGAATGAACACTATATAAAAAGAAGAAAGAAAGAAGGGGTGAACACTATATAAAAAGAAAGAAAGAAAGAAGGAATGAACACTATATAAAAAGAAAGAAAGAAAGAAGGAATGAACACTAGACAGTATTTGAAAAAGAAAAATGAAAGAAATACGTTAAAAAAGAAAGAAAGAAAGAAAGAAAGAAAATGTAAAGAGAAACAAGGAAAGACTGAAAGAAAGACTAATATATAAATTAATCATAAAACTTGCAAATCATACTCAAAATCCCGATATATCAGGGTGACCCAGAAAAAACAGAACCCAAATTATTTATTTGTTTTCCCGATAAACTAACCCTAAACCCCAATCCTAACCCTAACACTAACCCTAACGCTAAACCCTAACCCTACCCCCAGTTAAAATTAATAGTTTTATTACAAAATTCGTGGGTTCTGTTTTTTCTGGGTCATGGGATTTAGAGTATGATTTGCAAGTTTTACCGAATTAATACATGTTGAAAAGTTATTGCATAGTATTGAAGTACTATTACTTATTAAAGATGAAGACTCTTTTTTTACGAGATGATATATAGACTTACAGAACACCAACCCATAATAGACTGTGCATTTTTACTTAATGTGATTCTTGCTTATTTATTTAGTAAACATAATCATGGAAGATTATATCCCATGTATTTACATATCTAAATATTCGAATGGAAATGGAAAGAAAGAAAGTCAAACAAACAAACAAAGAGAATGAGACTGGCACCCAAACATATGATTTTATATATATATATATATATATATATATATATATATATAAACACTCACACACACACACATACACACACACACACACACACACACACACACATATATATATATATATATATATATATATATATATATATATATATAATGAGGTAGGTAGAAGGATGGTGAACAAGAAATGATAACTTAAAAAATAAATCTAAGAGTTGAAACGTTTCGTCCAATTTATACGGACCCCATCGATCAAATGATTTTTTTATTGAAAGCAGAATTACGTGCAAGTACAAGGGAATTTGGTGAGGGGGGTGAGTTAGTAGCAGAAGTGAAGGGAGTGAGGATAAAGGCAGACATGAATGAAGTGAGGGTAGTTTCCCCTGACATCAAACACACCAGAACTTTACCCTCTCCCTTCACCTACCCCTGTGCCCATCTACTACCATCCTCTCTCTACTTCCTGTAAACTACCCTCACTTCATTCATGTCTGCCACTATCGTCCCTCCCTTCACATCCGCTACTAACTCACCCCCCTCACCAAATTCACTTGTACTTGCACGTAATTTTGCTTTCAATAAAAAAATCATTTGACCGATGTAGTCCATATAAATCGGACAAAACGTTTCAACTCTTAGATTTGTTTTGAGTTATCATTTCTTGTTCACCATCCTTTTACCTACCTCATACTGTCGGATTCTACTACATCCATCCCTATCTCCATATATATATATATATATATTATATATATATATATATATAAAGAAAGAAATATGAAGGATACAGGTAATTAAATACATATGATGAGAATGAGATACAGGTCTTGAAAGAAAGAAAGATAGGACCATATAACATTTAGGCACCCTTTTGCGATCTCGTTTCATGAGGACATTTTTATTTACACCGTCAAAATCCGGTTGTTTGTTAACAGACGATTTTAGAGGGTTTTTTTTAATTATAAAACTTACTCCTAACCCTAACCTCTAACCCTAACCCTAATCCCTAACAAACAACTGGATTTTGACGGTGTAAATGAAAAAAATGTCCTTATGAAACGAGATCGCAAAAAGGGTGCCTAAAGGTCATATGGTCCGAAAAAAAAATTAAGAAAGAAAGTGGCTGAAACGGGTAAAGTAAATATTTATCATCAAAAGGATGTAGATAAAAATAGGTAAAAGTAGTAAAGTCGTCGGGGTGGCTTAAAGTCGGAATCAGTCCGACAGCGAAGGCGTCTATCCCCTTTTCCCTAGGGCTTGTTTTGGAGTAAGAGGTGGAGCGCTACACGTACCATCAGCTCCTCACTTTACGCCGAGATCCCTGTGCTACTTATACGCTGAGTTGGCAAGGACCGGTATCGAACCAGGTACCTTGTGGTTCATTGTCGGACGCTCTACCAAACCGGCCCTAGAAAATTAGAAATAAGATAGAAATGAATACATACCAACTCCTCCGCACGAGAAGGATGTGACACAATGTCAATTTCTTAAGCGGAGTTCAACAGATTTGAATTCAGAGTTTTCCTTCTCCGGGACGTGTTGCCTAACCAACGTAAGAGAGCCCAGTCTGCCCTACTAGTTATCCATAGCTGGAGGGAGAGTAGGATTCATACCTTTCCCAAGGATATTAGCGCTAAGTGAAATGCAATTATCACATCAAAATAAATAACTAAATAAATAAACTGAAAGGGAATGAAAGACAGAAAGAAATGATCACAAATAGAAAGAAACAAAGAATCAAAGAAAAGAATTATTAGACAAAGAAAGAAAGAAAGAAAGAAAGGGGGAAAAAAGGAAGGATATTATCATAAATAGAAAAAAGAATGAAAGAATGGAATTATTAGACAAAGAAGGAAAGAAAGAAAGAAAGAAAGGAGGAAGGAAATTATCATAAATAGAAAAAAAGAATTAAAGAATGGAATTATTAGACAAAGAAGGAAAGAAAGAAAGAAAGAAAGAAAGAAGGAAATGGTCATAAATAGAAAAAAGAATAAAAGAATGGAATTATTAGACAAAGAAGGAAAGAAGAAAGAAAAAAATGAAAGAAAGAAGGAAATTATCATAAATAGAAAAAAAGAACGAAAGAATGTAATTATTAGACAAAGAAGGAAAGAAAGAAAGAAAGAAAGAAATAAAGAAAGAAAGAAAGAAAGAAAGAAGGAAATGGTCATGAATAGAAAAAAAAGAATGAAAGAATGGAATTATTAGACAAAGAAGGAAAAAAAGAAAGAAAGAAAGAAGAAAGAAGGAAATGGTCATAAATAGAAAAATAATGAAAGAATGGAATTATTAGACAAAGAAGGAAAGAAGAAAGAAAGAAAGAAGGAAGGAAAGAAGGAAATGGTCATAAATAGAAAAAATAATGAAAGAATGGAATTATTAGACAAGAAGAAAGAAAGAAAGAAAAGAAAGAAAGGAAGAAGGAAATGGTCATAAATAGAAAAAATAATGAAAGAATGGATTATTAGACAAAGAAGGAAGAAAAGAAAGAAAGAAAGAAGGAAGAAGGAAATGGTCATAAATAGAAAAAATAATGAAAGAATGGAATTATTAGACAAAGAAGGAAAGAAAGAAAGAAAGAAAGAAGGAAGGAAAGAAGGAAATGGTCATAAATAGAAAAAATAAATGAAAGAATGGAATTATTAGACAAAGAAGGAAGAAAGAAAGAAAGAAAGAAGGAAGGAAAGAAGGAAATGGTCATAAATAGAAAAAATAATGAAAGAATGGAATTATTAGACAAAGAAGGAAAGAAAGAAAGAAAGAAAGAAGGAAGGAAAAGAAGGAAATGGTCATAAATAGAAAAAATAATGAAAGAATGGAATTATTAGACAAAGAAGGAAAGAAAGAAAGAAAGAAAGAGGAAAAGAAGGAAATAGTCATAAATAGAAAAAAGAATGAAAGAATGGAATTATTAGACAAAGAAGAAAGAAAGAAAGAAAGAAAGAAGAAAGAAGGAAATGGTCATAAATAGAAAAAATAATGAAGAAGGAATTATTAGACAAAGAAGGAAGAAGAAAGAAGAAAGAAAGAAGGAAGGAAAGAAGGAAATGGTCATAAAATAGAAAAAATAATGAAAGAATGGAATTATTAGACAAAGAAGGAAAGAAAAGAAAGAAAGAAGAAGAAAGAAGGAAATGGTCATAAATAGAAAATAATGAAAGAATGGAATTATTAGACAAAGAAGGAAAGAGAAAGAAAGAAAGAAGGGAAAGAAGGAAATGGTCATAATAGAAAAAAAATGAAAGAATGGAATTATTAGACAAAGAAGGAAGAAAGAAAGAAAGAAAGAAGGAAAGAAGGAAATGGTCATGAATAGAAAAAAGAATGAAAGAATGGAATTATTAGACAAGAAAGAAAGAAAGAAAGAAAGAAAAGAAGAAATGGTCATAAATAGAAAAAAAGATGAAAGAATGGAATTATTAGACAAAGAAAGAAAGAAAGAAAGAAAAGAAAGAAAGAAATGGTCATAAATAGAAAAAAGAATGAAAGAATGGAATTATTAGACAAAGAAAGAAAAGAAAGAAAGAAGAGGAAATGGTCAAAAAGAAAAATAAATGAAAAGAATGGAATTATTAGACAAAGAAAGAAGAAAAGAAAGAAAGAAAAGAAGGAAATGGTCATAAATAGAAAAAAGAATGAAAGAATGGAATTATTAGACAAGAAGAAAGAAAGAAAGAAAGAAGGAAATGGTCATAAATAGAAAAAATAATGAAAGATGGAATTATTAGACAAAGAAGGAAGAAAGAAAAGAAGAAAGGAGGAAAAGAAGGAAATGGTCATGAATAGAAAAATAATGAAAGAATGGAATTATTAGACAAGAAAAGAAAGAAGAAAGAAGAAAGAAGGAAATGGGTCATAAATAGAAAAAAGAATGAAAGAATGGAATTATTAGACAAAGAAAGAAAGAAAGAAAGAAAGAAGGAAATGGTCATAAATAGAAAAAAGAATGAAAGAATGGAATTATTAGACAAAGAAAGAAAGAAAGAAAAGAAGAAAGAAAGAAAGAAAGGAATGGTCATAAATAGAAAAAAGAATGAAAGAATGGAATTTTAGACAAGAAGAAAGAAAAAGAAAAAAGAAAGAAGGAAATGGTCTAAATAGAAAAAAGAATGAAAGAATGGAATTATTAGACAAAGAAAGAAGAAAGAAAGAAAGAAGAGGAAATGGTCATAAATAGAAAAAAGAATGAAGAATGGAATTATTAGACAAAGAAAGAAAGAAAGAAAGAAAGAAGGAAATGGTCATAAATAGAAAAAATAATGAAAGAATGGAATTATTAGACAAAGAAGGAAAGAAAGAAAGAAAGAAAGGAGGAAAGAAGGAAATGGTCATGAATAGAAAAATAATGAAAGAATGGAATTATTAGACAAAGAAAGAAAGAAAGAAGAAGAAAGAAGGAAATGGTCATAAATAGAAAAAAAATGAAAGAATGGAATTATTAGACAAAGAAAGAAAGAAAGAAAGAAAAGAAGGAAATGGTCATAAATAGAAAAAAGAATGAAAGAATGGAATTATTAGACAAAGAAGAAAGAAGAAAGAAAGAAAGAAAAGAAAGAAGAAATGGTCATAAATAGAAAAAGAATGAAAGAATGGAATTATTAGACAAAGAAAGAAAGAAGAAAGAAAGAAAGAAAGAAGAAGAAATGGTCATAAATAGAAAAAAGAATGAAAGAATGGAATTATTAGACAAAGAAAGAAAGAAAGAAAGAAAGAAAGAAAGAAGAAATGGTCATAAATAGAAAAAGAATGAAAGAATGGAATTATTAGACAAAGAAAGAAAGAAGAAAGAAAGAAAGAAAGAAGGAAATGGTCATAAATAGAAAAAAGAAATGAAAGAATGGAATTATTAGACAAAGAAAGAAAGAAGAAAGAAAGAAAGAAGGAAATGGTCATATAGAAAAAATAATGAAAGAATGGAATTATTAGACAAAGAAAGAAAGAAAGAAGAGAAGGAAATGTCAAAATAGAAAAAAATAATGAAAGATGGAATTATTAGCAAAGAAAGAAAGAAAGAAAGAAAAAAGAGGAAATGGTCATAAATAGAAAAATAATGAAAGAATGGAAATTAGACAAAGAGGAAAGAAAGAAAGAAAGAAAGAAGGAAAGAAGGAAATGGTCATGAATAGAAAAATAATGAAAAGAAAGAAGAAAGGAAAGAAAGAAAGAAAGAAAGAAAGAAGGAAATGGTCATGAATAGAAAAAAGAATTAAAGAATGGAATTAATTAGACAAAGAAGAAAAGAAAGAAAGAAAGAAAGAAAAGAAAGAGAAATGGTCATAAATAGAAAAAGAATGAAAGAATGAATTATTAGACAAAGAAAGAAAGAAAGAAAGAAGAAGGAAATGGTCATAAATAGAAAAAAAGAATGAAAGAATGGAATTATTAGACAAAGAAAGAAAGAAAGAAAGAAAGAAAGAAAGAAAGAAGGGAATTATCTAACATAGAAAGAAAGAAAAAAGTCGCTAAAATTTGTAAGTAAATAGATATGAACAAATGAGGTAGATAAATTTGAATAGATGAATGAATTATTAAATAAATAAAAAAAGATAAAAAGAAAGAAGGAAAGAAAGAAAGAAGGAAAGAAAGAAAGAAAGAAAAGATGGATGTATCAGTGTATTGATATTTCAATTTGTCACACAGCCGAAAATTTGAAAGGCCTTGTTCAAATAAAGGTATGCGTTGAAATGCATCAACTAAATGTGCGATTATTGGACTCTAATGGAGACTTACGATACGAGAGCTGATTTGCCTCCACCAAGAAGCCCTTTTTTTTTCTTCGGAGGTTCTAAACGACATGCGTCTGTTTATAAAGTGTATCTTAATGCTTTTTCAATCGGAAAATTAAAGAGTTTCCTTCTAGAAGCCCCCCACCCCCCCGAAAAAAAAAAAACAAATTTAAAAAAAAGAATAAAAGAAAAAGATAAACTCTAAATGAAATATTAAAATAGGAAGGAAGGATATTCCTGTCTATTCATTAGAACCACACCCTAACCCCAAAAAGGAAATAATTTTAAAAAAATGGTCGGGTACGTACGGTAGCGAACAAAAATTGAATGGAACCATTTTTTCTTTCGGGCGGGGGCGGAGAGCTTATATATATATTATATATAATATATATATATATATATATATATATATATATATAAGTATGTTTTCGCGTTTACGGAAACAACTTTATGTAAACGAAATAATTATGCCCAGCTAGGAAACACTCATCTGTAAAAAACTGCACCGGATTTCCCAAATCTGTCCGCTTCTTTACGTAACATATGTACATAATAGAAAGAAGATGTTATTTAGTTGGGTGGGCAGAAAGAGAGAGAGAGAGGAGAGAGAGAGAGAGAGAGAGAGAGAGAGAGAGAGACAGAGAGAGAGACAGAGACAGAGACAGAGAGGAGGTGGCAGGGGTGGGAGGGAGAGAGAGAAAGAGAAATATAAACATACGCAAACGTAAACACTCATATATATATGTATGTATATATATATTATATATATGTATGTATATATATATATATATATATTTATATATATGTGTGTATGTATGTGTGTTAATATAATTTGATTAAATATGGTGAGTGTTTTCATAATTTTTTTAGTTAATTTTCCTTGTTTACATACAAGAGAAATCATGTACGGATCCACTGAATAAAAATATTGTCAAAAATGTGTGATCCAGTGCTTTCGGCAGTTCTTCTGGCATTATGAAGAGCAGAAAAAATATGCCTATGATAACTTTACATATCTATTCTTGGACTTATTCTTGTTTTGGGGGTTATCATAAAATTACAATTAGGACTACTTAACTATACTAAACGCACTATATGCATTTACCCACTTCCGCACGAGCAGAATATGACACATGGTCAATTTCTTAGGCGCAATTTAATGGTTTTAATTCAGAGTTTTCCTTCTCCTAAACTGGTTGTCTAATGAAGGTTAACTCTTTGCCTAACAAATTTACCCCATCATCATCATTGGCAATTCAGTCTCGAAAGACTATGATAAAAGTTTTTGTGTGCCCCTGAAGTTACAGCGCCTCCTGTGACTATGAAGTCCTATGTTTGAGAAACATTCTCGACCACAGATTTTGCATTTTTAGGTTGTCCCTGTAGATGATGATGTTCCGATGCTTTGTTGCCGTTGCTTTCTTATGGACCTCTTAGCTTCATGATATTGTATCAGGGTGACTTCTGACATATAAAGAATTCTGATACAGTCCTCTATGGAAATTCTGCCGCCACCGAGGGCGGTCTTGAGCCAAATTTTTCCAGCTGGAAGGGACAATGCCAAAGCATCTGAGATCATTTTTACAGACATCATTGAATCGCAGTAGGGGGCGACCAATCTGTCTTTAAATAAAATGAGTGGTATGTTTATTAGCCGACGCTGCAGTGGTTCGATCTGTTAAGTAGATCTTCTTCAGGGCTTTAGTTGATATAAGGAAGAGTAAAACAAAGCACCTAGGAAAATGCTTAATGTCATTTTTCGATACATACGCGCACGCGCGCGCGCGCACCACACACACACACACACAACACACCATAAAAGAAGAATATTTGACGTCATATTTAAAGCCGTCTTCTCATCAAATTTTAAATTTTGAACAGATTGATAAACAAGGACAATCACAGTCTTTCTCATTATTCTGTGATGAAAATGTTTTTACTCTTCCTTATATCAACAAAAGCCCTGAAGAAGATCTACTTAACAGATCGAAACACTGCAGCGTCGGCTAATAAACTTACCACTCATTTTATTTAAGCCTGTTTTTTTTCAAATTTTCTACTATACTATCTATATATATATATATATATATATATATATGTATATATATATATATATATATATATATATATATTACATATATAGATATATATATAGATACATATATATATACATTTTTAATGACTAATATATATATATATATATATAGTCATAAAGAGTGTGTATATATATATATGTAAAGAATGTATATATATATATATATATATATAAAGTGTGAGAGATAGTCATAGATTGATATATATATATATATATATATATATATATATATATATTATATCAACAAAATCCCCGAAGATCTACTTAACAGATCGAGACACTGCAGCGTCGGCTGATAAACTTAACACTGATTTTATTTAAGCCTGTGTTTTTTTTTTTTCAAATTTTCTCACTATACTACATATATATTAGGGCAGCGTAGAAATTGAGCCAGCAGCAATTAGTATATATATATATATATATATATATATATATATATATAAGAGAGTTTCATAATTTGCTTGAAGCATTGTGTATGTATTGGTTAGGAGGTAGATTTAGAAGGCTATCACAATGCAGTTTGGAATAAATAAAAAATAATAATACGGTAACAATGGTGGTGTGTGTTGACCTGTATTTTTTTATTATTTCTTGAATTTTCGAGGTAATACCTCTTTATCAAAAGAATTTAACTGAAGCAGTACAGCTATGGCATTTCTTCCTAAATGAATTTTTTCTTTTTTTAGAAGAAAATGCATAGCTGTACTGCTTCAGTTAAATTCTTTTGATAAAGAGGTATTACCTCGAAAATTCAAGAAATAATAAAAAAATACAGGTCAACACACACCCACCATTGTTACCGTTTAATTATTTTTATTTTATTCCAAACTGCATTGTGATAGCCTTCTAAATCTACCTCCTAACCAATATATATATATATATATATATATATATATTATATATATTTAACAGTATCTAAAACCATTACTAATGTAGGGTATCCCAACCACACTGTCTGCTTTAACCTCACTGGGTTCCCCACGTGATTGACCTATCAGTGTAATCTTGGTACTTACCGTAAATTTCAATAATAATATAAAAAGGGCACCGTCAGTAGGACTGTCAGTGAAAAAAAAAAGACAGAAAAGAAATACAAGGAATAATTAGATAACCACAGGGAAAATATATATTCAACAGATCTAGGCCAAACATTTTGTGTTATCTTTTGATTAATGTGCGGTTTCAAAACCCCTTCCGTACCTTTGCTAGTTCGAGCCGTGATAGGCTTCGCACTGCGGTCAACATACAATCGCGATAACCCATAACTCATTTGTCTCCCTTGAAGCAATCAGACATGAACCACTAAACCCCTAGGAATAAGCTGCTTCCCACCCCCTCATCAGAGTTTTGTATATGTCGGACGACCCTTTGACCGCACCAAGGCGGACGACCCGAAGAGATTTCACTTGTATGTAAACCTTTTATCAAATGCGTTAGTTGATAAGAAAAACTGCTTGGAAGTAACGTAAGACCTTTTGAGACGGGAGAAGCTACAAGGATCACCTGCCTCTTGTATAATGCTCCCATATGGCGAGCAATTGTTCAATTTATACAAACAGATTACAGTTTCTCCGATAAAAACGCAGGGAAGGGCGTTATCGAAATAGGTCAATGCTTAAACAACTACTTTCCTGTAAGTTCGATCCTTACAGCCTACTCATTTATTTTGGTTGGTTTGGTTGGCTGGATTTTACAGCATGTCAACTCTTATTGGGTTATTTTATAGTGAATAATTTTTTGGACCATATTACCTATAGGCACCCTTTTTTTATCTCGATTAAGAAAGGACATGTTTTATCGTCAATATCCGGGTGTTTGTTAGGGGTTAGGGTTAGAGGTTAGGGTTGGGGGTTAGTTTTATAATTTTTTAAAACAATCTAAAAACTTGTCTGTTAAAACAACCGGATATTGACGGTGTAAATGAAAAACATGTCCTTTCTTAATCGAGATCAAAAAGGGGTGCTTAAATGTCATATGGTCCAAATTTTGTTTTATTCATTCTCGATTAAATTTGAAAATTCTTTATTTTAAACTCGATTTTGTTACGATTTTTCGTCGCCATCTTTAGGCTGCAGGTGAGAGCACTTTACAGTGGTAATCCCTTGTGTTTCTTAATGAAGAATCCTTGGTTGTTCCTTGGTGTGGGTAGAATCCTTTGGTTCCTCGTGTTCCTTAGTGTTGGGTAGAATCCTTTGGTTGTTTATCGGTGTTCCTTAGTGTTGGGTAGAATCCTTTGGTTGTTCCTCGGTGTTCCTTAGTGTTGGGTAGAATCCTTTGGTTGTTCCTCGGTGTTCCTTAGTGTTGGGTAGAATCCTTTGGTTGTTCCTCGGTGTTTTAGTGTTGGGTAGAATCCTTTGGTTGTTCCTCGTGTTCCTTAGTTGGGTAGACTCCTTTTGGTTGTTCATCGGTGTTCCTTAGTGTTGGGTAGAATCCTTTGGTTGTTCCTCGGTGTTCCTTAGTGTTGGGTAGAATCCTTTGGTTGTTCCTCGGTGTTCCTTAGTGTTGGGTAGATCCTTTGGTTGAACCGTCCTTGGTTGCAGATCCGTTCTTCCGTGTCGAATACCAGCAACTGACGGGCTTTCAAGATTGGTGATTAAATAGTTAACTAACCACGTATTCGAGTGTGTTGATTGGTCGATTGAATCCATGCGTCAACGCAGAGTCTATAAGTTTGAGTGGTGGACATCAGCACCGAAATGATTCAACAAATTGTTAAACACATTCTAAATCTACCCTGTCGGCGAGACTTTGAATATGTATATGTAGACTCTGCAGGGGGTAAGACACTACCTCTGAAAAAATGCACTAAACTACAGCTGAAAGTGAAGCTCTATAGCTGTTGATTTGGGCAATGTAGTGTCATTACTCAAATGCCCACTCTGACCCGGAATGGCAGTAACTGTTAGGGAAACAATATGGGTGAAATACATCTGTTTGTAAATTATTAGGATTAAATAAAAATATTCAAACTCATATAATTGTGAAAACAAATAATTAAACGCAATAATTGGTTTGGTTTGATTTGTTGGAATTTACGACATGTCAACCCTTGTTGGGTTATTTCATGCTGAAGACAGTGTGTTTTATTCATTCATGATGGGTATTGAAAATTCTTTTTTAACTCAATTTTTAAACAATTTTTTACTATTATTATTACTATTACTAACATACTATAGTATATATATATATATATATACTTTTTCCATTATTACTATTACTAATCTTATATATATATATATATATATATATATATTATATATATATATATATATATATGTAGTATATTAGGAAAAAACACAGGTTTAAATGGGTTAAGTGGTGAGTTAAAACCTGTGTTTTTTCATTTTTCCTAATATACTACATACTGTCTGATTCACTTCCTTTCTTCACACACACACACACACACACACACACACACATACACACACACACACACACACACACATATATATATATATAATATATATATATATATATATATATATATATATATATATATATATATAGAGAGAGAGAGAGAGAGAGAGAGAGACAGATCGAACCTAATCTTTTTTCTACTACTACTACTATTACCAACATACTATAATAGTATATATATATATATATATATAATAGTATATATATATATATATATATATATATATATATATATATACTTTTTCCATTATTACTATTACTAATCTTATATATGAATAATATATATATATATATATATATATATATATATATATAGAGAGAGAGAGAGAGAGAGAGAGAGACAGACAGACAGACAGACAGACAGACAGACAGACGATCGAACCTATTCTTTTTTCACTACTACTATTACTAACATACTATATATATATATATATATATATATATATATATATATACTTTTTCCATTATTACTATTACTAATCTTATATATGAATATATATATATATATATACATATATATATAGAGAGAGACAGACAGACAGACAGACAGAGAGAGAGAGAGACAGACAGAGAGAGAGAGAGACAGAGAGACAGGGAGACAGAATGAAAGGCGGAGCGGAAGATTCATGTATGTCTTCTGTTTTCACGACACAGGTAACATGTCACTAAATTATACAAAAGCGAATCCAGTCGAAAGAATATTGTGAAAAGCCACATTATGAGATTCCGTAGAAATCCGAAATGCTGTGCGTTCGAATTGAAGTGCTTTTCTTTGCCGGGCTGTAAAAGCATCAACGCTGGGAATCCTATCAAAAGGCCGACTGCAGTCAACGACAAAAGACGCCAGATATCGTGACAACTCTGTCAAGCCCGGATTTGCCGGCCGGACGTGCATAAATGCAATAAGAATTGCAGATCTCTACTTAATGGACACAGGGTTTTATCGATGGCCAGCGGTAGGGAAATTCTCAGCCCGTAATTCGCCTTCCCACAATGCATGTGCATTTCCGGCTGGATAAAGTAAGTCAGATAACCTTCAAGGTCGCTTCGCCGTTGCATATGTATGAGAATAATATTATTATATTTTTGTATAAGTAGTTGGTATTTTCAAATATTGTTATGGTTTCTTATATCTTTTTTTTTTTTGTTTTAGTTTTTGTTTAGAATGTTGTGTAGTCTCCCCGTTTCTTTGAAAGAGTAAGACGATTATATTACAAATATGAAATTTATAAATAATATATGTTTTTACCCAACCCCTCCGTACAAGCAAGTTGCGATACATCGTCAATTTATTCATTTAAAGAAGGTTTCTCAAAAAATTAAATTGATTTAATCACAAAATATGTGTGTGTGAATGACTCTGTGTGTAAGTACAGGAAATATATAAAAAAAACAAAAAACAAATATTCAGATGATGTGTTTATTTATGCATGAATAATGAATATAAATAATTCAGCCTACATTGGAACGTTTCGGTTTTTATATAGATTGAATATATTAACCATAAACAGGGCAATATTTAAAAAAATGTTATTTTGAAGATTGACGGTAAATTTCTTACGTGCAGTTTAACAGGTTTTAATTTAGAGTTTTTCTTCTCCGACACGGCTTGCCATATCGATATTAAAGAACCGAGTCTGCCCTTTTAGCCATAGCAAGAGGGAGAATAGTTAAATTCATACATTTCTCAAGGATAATAGCACTGTGTGAAATGCACACAGCCTGGTCCATGGGTTGAACTCTTCGCTGTGTCTATTTTCTGCAACTATTACCGTTACAACACGAGCGCCTCTACCTAACTGATATATATATATATATATATATATATATATATATATATATATATATATATAGAGAGAGAGAGAGAGAGAGAGAGAGAGAGAAAGAGAAAGAGAGAGAGAAGAGAGAGAGAGAGAGAGATAAAATATAAAAATAGACTAGATAGATAGATAACTAGATAGATATGTACAGACTAGTGCAAATAGATAGATAGATAGATAGATAGATAGATAGATATGAACAGACTGGAATAGATAGATAGATAGATAGATAGATAGATGTGAAGAGATACATAGATAAATCGATTGGTATTTAGATAGATAGATATATCTGAACAGATATATATAGATAGTTAGATAGGTCGATAGATGGATAGATAGATATGAACAGACTAAGATAGATAGATAGATACATACATACATACATACATACATACATACATAGGAACAGACTGAGATAAATATGCACATACTAGATGTGAACAGACTGGATAGATAGATAGTTAGATAGATAGATAGATAGATAGATAGATAGATAGATAGATAGATGTGAACAGATAAATAGATAAATTGATTGGTATTTAGATAGATAGATCTGAACGGAGATAGAAAGATAGATAGGTCGATACATAGATAGATGTGAACAGACTGAGATAGATAGATAGATAGATAGATAGATAGGAACAGTCTAAGATAGATAGATATGCACATCATGCGATACATAAATAGATTGATAGCTAGACAGATAGATAGGAACAGATTAAGATAGATAACTAGATGTGAATAGACTCGGATAGATAGATAGATAGATAGATAGATAGATAGATAAATAGATAAATTCATTGATATTTAGATAGATAGATCTGAACGGAGAGAGATAGATAGTTAGATAGGTCGATACATAGATAGATATGAACAGACTAAGATAGATAGATAGATAGATAGATAGGAACAGACTGATACATAGATATGCACTTACTGAGATAGAGAAATAGATTGATCGCTAAACAGATAGATGTGAACAGATGAAGATAGATTACTAGATGTGAACAGACTGGGATAGATAGATAGATAAATAGATAGATAGGAACAGACTGAGATAGAAGGATATGCACATACTGAGATATACAAATAGACTGGATGCTAGACAGATAGATGTGAACAGATGAAGATAGATTACTAGATGTGAACAGACTGGGAGATATAGATAGATAAATAGCTGGATAGATAGATAGATATGAAAAGACTGAGATAGATACCAATGATAGTTTCACCTTTCATGCGTATCTAAACAGTTCTGTTTCGTTCTACTGACTTGTCCCACTAAATCATATATTTCGCTTTCTTCTTATCCAAAGTATCGCTTTTTCGTAAAATGAGAACACACGTCAGAATCTACGACTTGTAATGCGCAACATAATATGCATGTGGAGTAATGGTCCTCTGTGTGAATAGCCGGTTCGATCCTCCCTGCATACCCCATACTTGCGACCTTCTGTCATATCCTTACCCGTAGCAAACGATTTTGGTAAATACCCACTTAGGTGAGACATTTGTGGCGCAATGGCTATAATAGTAGAAATTGGACACAAGTTCAAATCCTGAATGCGAGTGTTTGCATCTCACATCACCCTAATATAGACTAGAAAATTATGAATCCAATTATTTACCATCCAGCTATGGGTAAATAGTAGATAAATCTTGGCTCTTTAATCTTGGTATGCCAACATGTCGAGGAGAACGAAAACTTTGAATTGAAACCTGTTAAACTCCCATTAAACATAGACATCATCATTATCATATTACGCAATTAGCACGGATTCTCTTTTTGGCCAATCGTTCCAATCAGTCTTCGCTCCCTGTGGGTCTTACGTGGGGTATCAAGAATCCGCACAGAGCTGATTGATTTAAGTTTTTGTTGGTCGGTCCACACTGGTTAGTCCGTGTGTAAGTGTCTACAGGAGAACGTCACTTATATATATTTAGCAACCCCGATGTGACACAAGGTCAATTTCTTAAGCGAAGTTCAACAAGTTTGAATTCAGAGTTTTCCTTCTAGATCGGTTGCCTAACCAAGGTCAAAGAGCCTAGTCTGCCCTGCTATGTATCCATAGCTGGAGGGAGAGTAGGATTCATACCTTTCCCAAGGGTATTAACGCTAAGTGAAATGCAATTACCACGTCTAGAATTTGAACTCGGGGTGACGAGTCCATTTCCCATGACTTTAACCCCGCGCTTCCCATTAGAACGTCACTTATAAGTTCGTCCTTGATTCACCAATAGTGTTCAGCATGTCTTTTTCGTCTCACCCGGATGAATTTACGTAATAGAAAGCAGATAATCGTACAGCTGATTTCTTCTGGACAGCGCGCAGCTCCCATCTAGCTTTTTCTCTAAGTGCAAGTAGTGCAGTCGTACTGTAGTACTGATACGGTTACGGGTTGGAAGCTCATCAGATTCGACAGCAACAGTAACCCAACACCGGATGCTGAGACTTTGGGGGCTGGGCCCTCTTCAACTTATCTGCCATATGTAGTGTCACGTGGTGTCACCATTCTCTCGCGTCTAGGCGTCAGACAGCGACGGGTACGGGTACACGAATTTGCCAGAAGCAGACGCTTAAAAGACTCTGGGTGTTGCAAGCCGTTTTGCAGCTGCCTTGTGATCCGTCCCCGTGGCAAATCTGCAGGGGACGTTTGAAATGAAGAAACGCGTCAGTTGAATTAATACCTTTCAGTCTTTGCTTTCTGTTTTGTGCAGGAAGCGAATCCGAATGATGCTTGCCCCCGTCTCATCCAGTATGCCACTCTCGTATATCAATGTATTTCCTCCTTTCTTATCTATCTATTTATATCTGTAAAATTATGTAACATCATCGCTAGACAACCTATCTTCCGCATCTATTTATCTTTAAGTCAATGTATAAAATAAATAATTAAAAAATATATATAAGTATATCACAGTCGGTAGAGTAGCCGACTAGGAATGGCAAGGTTCCTGGCTCGATACCGGCCCTTGTCAACTCAGTGCACGAGTAGCACAGATTGTGTTATTTGATCTCTGCTCTAAAGTGGGGAGCTGATGGTAGGTGTGTTGTCCACCTCAGCAAAAATTTAATCAACTTGGTCTAGCGATAGTGAAAAGAGGATAGACTCCCTCGCAATTAGTGGCAATAGGCCACTCCACCAGCTTTTACTTTTATTTCAATTTTAAATGATATCTACATTTAGATGTCGTGTCAATTGAATGGTCCATCGACTCGGCGTCTATTATTGGTCTGTCTATGGGAGTTTGGTAACACACACACACACACACACACACACACACACACACACATATATATATATATATCCACAAACACTATGTTTCAACGTATAACGTATCCTCAGTGTGGCTAGATATTAGCATGGGAATCCAATCATAATAGTTAGGCTTACTAGCTGATCAGGACAAGAATCAGATTCTTGCCATAATCTAGATATACTAAGTAATAGTTTTCCTTACTAGCTCCTAGTAAGGGAAACTATTACTTAGTATATCTAAATAATTAGGGTTAATATTTCTTATTGCTCTACTTAGGTATCGAGCACTCTTTACATTTTAG
>CM042160.1:8550506-8560506 GCA_023376005.1 Doryteuthis pealeii
GACCATGTGTCACATCCTGCTTGTGCGGAGGGGTTGGGTGAATACTTATAATTTTTATTCTACTGGTCATCTTATGGAAGGGAATTTATCTGATTTCTGTGTACATGTGTATCTGTGCATTGCAGAAATCGAATGATTTGCAATGCTATTTTATCCTGGGTGGTTCGGATCGATAATGATGAATCTTATATTGATCTGAGCACATTCGGGGTGATATCGATCACAGCGCTGAAACATTCCAATACCTTTCAGAGGTAAGAGCATATAATCAGGGTGATCGGTCACGTGACAGTGAAGTGTGTAAATGGAGGGAGAAAATCGACGAACCGGGTGAATGATGGAACGCAATAAATTCTTATCCTGATTCTGCGATTATCTTTGAAGAATTTGCACCTTTGGCACTTCGGAATCTTTCCTCTTCGGCATTTTTGTCTCGAATTTCAATATAGCCTATTGGAAGGACGAGAGTCATTTCTAACCCGAAAAGAAAAAAAAAAAAAAGAAAAAAAGAATAAAGTAAAAGAAAAATGAATCGTGGTACATTTATGCGCGGGAAAGCAGATATTCAGCATTCTTTTAAACTAACGTACAGGGTGTTTCAGAAAAAAATGATATAATTTCATAGTATAATAACTTAGTATTTTCTGCGTTATTCGGACTATTGTCCTCATCTTTTTTTCTTATCTGTACAACGCTTCGGGCGATGTTCACTCCGGTCTTCTTCAGGTATTTTTTGTCGGATTCGGAAGCCTTCTCGAACCCGAGAACCTTCTTGTCGGACTCAGGAACCTTCTCGGACTCGGGAAACTTATTTTCGGACTCGGGAACCTATTTTTCGAACTCAGAAACCTTCTTGTCGTAATCGGGAGCCATCACAGAACTTTGAACCTAACCCTTTATTCAGTCCACGTGGGTATTTTGTTTTCATTCCGCTAACCATAGCTGGGGTAGAGGCGTTAAGCTGTGTTAATTATTATTCTATGTTACTGCTGACCTTGAACCTACAGTCCAGAGATAACTGTCACTTAGAACTGTCTTAACCTAACTCCTTTATCTATGATGGTGAGCTTCCAGTTCTGGAGGTTTGGGGAATGTGGAGCAACCCTTCATCACCAATGCTCCCTGGTCCACTCTGACTCGGAGTGGTAGTACCTGTTAGGTTAAATAGAAAAATGTGTTTATAAAATATATTAAGTATACATTAAGAATGAATTTATTTCAAAACTTTGCCGCCATTAAAGATGGATAAGCCGTAAAACAAAACAAACCAAACCAAAGCAAAAAGACTGCACAGACACTAGGATTCCGTCTGTAAGCATCTCGAGTCGTCACCCACAGGCAACAGGTGACCCAGGTGGAAAGATTTTAACCCTCTGCGGAGATGGGGTCGGTGTACTCTACTGCCCCAGCCCACAGGGCTTGAACAGGGATGTGAATCGAATTCACGTACAGATTTTCTAGAAACTCCTTCACCTTAAAGCAGCCAGTTCTTACGCACGTGTGCATCTAATTAAGAACTTGTGATTTGTCTCTAATTCTTATTTTCGGAATATTGAACATACAAAGTTGACGTTTTCCGATTAACATGCAAACATTACAAATCAATAACAACATGATTACTTCCTTCGATTTTGAACACGCACATTCCAATATCCATTGTGTCCAATGTTTAATTACTAAAGTGGTAAACAGGAAACGAGGATATTTCGTGTATTATCTTTAATTCCAATGGCGATCAATTATAATTTCTTTTATAATGAAAGAAATTTGATGACAATTGCCATAACGTCCTATTGCCCCGACTAGTTATTGTCTGTTATGAAAACACTCAGATCAATACGGTGTGTTTGGTTTGTATAATGGCATATAAACTCTGTGGGTTATGTAATACCAAAACATGTTTTAACATATGGTTTGTAAGGGAATAATTTGTAGGTAAATATTTTGTTTTTAAAATAACTTCTAGAGTATTTCTCTGAATGTTTGAGATGAGGCTTGAAGATTAGTATTATCTGCGTTATTCAGACTATTGTTCCCATCTTCAGTGTTATTTGAACAACGTTTCGGCCGATATACCCTCCGGCCTTCTTCAGGTATTTCTGGCTCCCGAATACGACAAGAAAGTTCCTGAGTTCGAAAAGAAGATTCCCGAGTCCGAGAAGGTTCTGAGTCCGACAAGAAATACCTGAAGAAAGCCGGAGGGTATATCGACCGAAACGTTGTACAAATAACAATGAAGATGGGGACAATAGCCCGAATAACGCAGATAACACTTCTAGAGTGTGAGGCAAAAGCGATGACAACGAGTGACGTCAGCGAGTGACGTAAGAGAATGATGATTGATTGATTGATTGATTAGTTTTAATGGCATGTCAACTTATCTAGGCTTATTTTATGCCCAGTAAAGAGCTGATGGTATGTGTGGCGCTCTAAATCTGACGCGAAAACAATCTCCTTGGTCATACTAACCCTTATTTAGAGACTAGAAGTGGCTACCTGGTGTTGCCTTTGGGTAGAGAGATAAAGGGCGAATGGTTAGTCTCACAGATCCATTATTACTGAATCTCGAGTTGGATCATCTCAGGATGCCCCATTGAAATCTTTATATAAGAAAGATTTTCGTTGATCCGGCCTGGTAAAGCATCAGAAAAAAAGCGCATAGACACTTTGAAAAGTAAAAATTAATTTCTTCTATCTAAAATATTAAATGCAAAACAAAAATAAACAAACAAAAAATGCTGTAACTATTTAAATTTTATTTTTCAATTATCTTCACGACATAAATCAAATTTTCATTATATTTGCTCAAAATGCAAGATCTAGTGGTTGTGAATGTGTATATATATTTACTTTGTCGTTAATTGTTCTTTTTTCGTAGTTTAATCCGGACATACGCATACATACGCACAACTGCCCATTATATATGTACTAGCAGCGGCTACCCGGCGTCGCCTGGGTAAGGGGGATTTTTTAAAAGTTAGTCTCGCAGATCCATTATTACTGAATCATGAGTTGAATCCTCGTGGGATGCCCCATTTAAATCCCTGTGTAAACAAATCGACCTAGCATTGATCCAGCTACTCTGAAAAGAAACGTTAATGTCTACTATCTAAAATATCAAATGAAAAACAAATCCATGCTGTTATCGTTTAGAATTTACTTTTTAATTATCTTCATGATTATAAATCAAATCTCTATTATTTTTACTCAAAATCCAAGCTCTGGTGATATTTAATGTGTATATATATATATTTACTTTGTCGTTAATTGTTTTATTTTGGAAGTTTCCTCCGGACATAGATATACATATAAACTGCCCTTTAAATATGTATAGATAGACGGTCGGCATCTTCTACAGTTCTAGCCGTAAGGACGATCAAAATCTAGGTGTTCCTACTGCGTTGCTATTTCCTTTCCTTTTACACTGTAATCAGCTTGGAAGGAGTAATCTACTAGTTGACATGTTTATCTTTTTATTAACTAAATCTAGATTAGACTATCGGCTATGTCATAACTAATGCGATGTTATTCGCCCTTATCTGTCCTTCGTACTGACGTAAGCTGTTTGGGCTTTTTTTTCTTTGTAACTTTTAGTGTCCAAATTGATAAATTGCGCACACGATAATATAATAGCATTTTTAACTGATGCTATGCTTATATCATTTGGTGGCGCTTTTTAATCTTCCTTTTTCTATTCATATCTATGTTGCATTCCCGCCTTTCTTTGTAATCTTCAGTGATTAATCAACCGATTAAAAGATGGGGGAGGATCATTCCGCGATTTTAAAACAATGAGATAACCTTGTTACCAACGGGGTGAAAAAAAAGAAAAGACTATTTTATTTACTGCGGGATCAAACATCTAGTTAGATTAGAATAATATCTTTTTACAGTTTTAGTACCGTGGGTTACTGAAAATACAACCCTGAGAATCCGTTTGTTGTGTAATAGTGAGTAAGCTAGTATCGCTGATCTGTTACAACGGGATAGCGAATTCGATCGTTGCTGGATACGCCATTCTTGCGAACACGTGTCAAATTGTACCGGTGGCGAATTTTGAAGCAAATAAAAAGAAACGTTGAGAAAGACAGAGAGAGAGAGAGAGAGAGAGAGAGAGAGAGAGAGAGAGAGAGAGAGAGAGAGAGAGTGCGTGTGTGTGTGTGTGTGAGAGAGAGAGAGAGAGAGAGAGAGAGAGAGAGAGAGAGAGAGAGAGAGAGAGAGAGAGAGAGAAACGCGTGATTTTAAAGATTTAAAAAGTTGAAGTGAGATAAAAATATATTTATTTATTTATTGATTGATTGATTCTAAAGTCGAGTGAAAATTATCGAAAGTTATTCTATGCCTGTATATTATATATATATATATATATATAATATATATATATATATATATATTTCCCTCTCTCACTATATATATATATATATATATATATATATATATATATATATATATATATATATATATATATGTGTGTGTGTGTGCATGTTGGTCTTGTGTATACACACACATACACACACACATATATGAGAGGCAGACAGACAGACACACATACTCAGAGAGTGAGAGAGAGAGAGAGTGAGAAGAGAGAGAGGGGGAGGAGGATATGTATATCATTATTATCAAGGTGTGCCGATATCAAGCTTATACACATATATATATATATATATATAACACATATATATTTACACACACAGACACACACACACCACACACACACACACACACACACACACACATATATATATATATATATATATATATATATAATATATATACATATATATATATGAACATTACATCCATCATTCAATAAATCTTAATTAATATTCAATTATATTTTCTAATGTGTACATTACTTAGACAGAATAATACGAGAGGCTCTAAATTCAAAACTTATTATTTATTTCCTCGAAAAAAATACCACATATAGAGTTAGCAACAAAAAAACATTTCAATCCAGCAATTGAAATATTTTTCAATTGCACATGACCTTGAACTTCTTCAATCCAGTCTAATATCCTTATACTGGCTTTTCCATAAAACATAAATTGATATTTAATTGTGTTTCATAATGTCAACGTTAATTAGTTGTAGACGTGATGATACGAGTATTGCTTTGAGAGTACTGCCTCTCGTTCAATTTCCGCGAAAACTTCAACATTTACACGAAGCACAAAAATACAAATTTATTGATTCGGTAATTTAATGTTTGCCAACAGCATATGACCTTCGGATATTTAAAACTAAAATCAGCCTGTAGAGTACTTTCGGTGCGCCCGTGCATTCATACCCACAACCCAGTTTATGATATATGTGATAGAAGGCGGAGGTTGAGGGTCTTAGTGTCTTTGTCCTAGGTATCAGGTTAAACTGCACCCAGAGGTGAAATTCCAATTTTGGAGCTCTTGTGTAGAGTAGGTTGATTTTTCACTTTCTTAAAATATTGAATTGTCCATCTATGCGAAAGTTGTGTGTTAGTATATACTGAATACTGATACCAAAAAATTAGATATTTTACCTGTACCATTGTTTGGGGAAATGGCTTCAAAGATCGTCCGCTGAAATACACAAAAAAATCATTGTTTTTACAACATTTGGCCAAGAAGTTCGTTAGAAAATTTATCGCATTCAATATTTAAATCAGAAAATGTTATTTTCATTGATTAAAATGAAACACATTAAATATTATAGATAGAATTCAAATTGAAAATGTGTCCCCTCACATGACAACGGACACCAATTTTTATGCCAAATTAATGTTGCAGGTCCGGTCGTCAATCTCGAATAAAGTGCAAATGAACGGCTGTCAATATCAGCCATTAACTAACCACGTATTCGAGCTGTTGATTGACTGGTCTTTAAACCACGTGACCTGGCTTAGTCTATACATTTAAATGGTTGATTACAGCAAGCCTTATATGCCAAAATAATCCAACATTAAAATCAATCAATCAATCATTCTCTTAGGTCACTTGCTGACGTCACTCGTCATCACTCGTCGATTGGCCACCAATGTGTGTAATCAAACTGCGGTTATGTTACGTGTGTGCCATTTTGTTCTACTGTCGACTTTCTTGTTGTATTGGCCATCTGATTTTCGAAAAAGCAATTTAATATTTGCTGACTCTTTCGTCAACAGACGGAGTGGACATTTGCTAAAGAATTCCTGGGGAAATAAATCGGTTACGAGTGTGGATGCTTCTGCCATTGAGCATGTGTAAATTGTGGGATGGATATGGCTCTTTAGCCTTGGTTAGGCAACCAGTCTAGGAGAAGGGAGTAAATCTTATTAGAATTGAGATTATGTAAACTGTCTGTCTGTAACCGAAACTACGTCATTACTAACGTTACGATTTCCTTAGTTATTTAAGTTATATTTTCAACAATTATGAAATAGTAATTATTTAATCTTAATTAGTAACTTATTTATTAACAAGGATCTCTATTAAAGACAAGACTTGCTGCAAAACTACCAATATTACTAAAGCATTTTAAATCGTGAAATATGTGTTATATATCTCTGAAAAATAAAGATTTCCATAGGTATGTTTGGAATAATTTGCTTAATGATTTTAACAAAACTGGGTTTAATAAATAGTCATTTTCTGTTACTGATTTCTAATACTATCATGTTATTCTCAAACGTATTTAAAGCAAGTCTACTCATAATTGTACATAGAAAATCAATTAAGATAACATCAGAATAAAAGTAAGCGAGGGGTAAGCGAGTTAGAGGAAACCCTGCAAGTCCTTTGTCTTTCTTTCTTAGATTTATTTTGCAGGCATGCCTTTGCCATCTTGCATCGACGGATGGCGACAACACAGCTGAAACATTTCAAATGTTAAAAAGAAAAGAAAACATAAAACAAAACAAAACAAAAAATCCAAAAAGCAGACTAAAAACACGTGTTTCCACAATTACATCCAGACACACTAAAAACACGCATTTAAACCCAGAGATGGCGTCAAATTTAACCCCATTTATTATAATTTCTCAGAATAATTTAAAAAGCAGACTTTTTAAACATTTGGAACCCTAGGCCCTTCCCCATGTCTATATGCCGCCAACTCTGGGCTCCTGGCTGAAAACCGCCCTGTCAACAGGGGTTTGTATGCGCTTACTATATCCCCTGCAGACAGAAGACCCCAGAATTCCTGTGTATGACATTAAACTCCATCCTAGTGCTCTGTAGAATACAAGTTCATTTGTTATATACCCCTTTGTTGTTGAGTATATATACGGTGAGAGAGTTCTTTTCTATTATTATTATTATGAGATATAAGAGCATCCGTGTTTATACTTGCACAATCGTATTTGAGTAGCTGGCTTAATTTCTGGTACCTTATGGCTGTATTCTTACTTCTGTTTCTTGTAGCTTGGTCATTTCTTTTAACTTCAATTTTTGCTGTTCTGTAATCTGTTAATTTTTGCCATTTACATTTCTTCTTCTAACTGGTCTGGTCTGTCTTTAAGATGCTGGTTCGCCAAGGTTGCCATTAGTTTACGTATAGACAAAGCAAGGCATTTTTTGTGATCACATTTTTATTCAGAACGAAACTTTCCCAACCTATGATCCTTCAACCACATTTTTTGGAGTCAAAGATGGTACGTGTTTACTTCACACATCTCCGGCCTAATTAAGCTGAGCTGACTGAAACTTTTTTTCAAGCAGTCAGCATAAACGGAGAGAAGGTTACTCATAGGTTATTTCATGCCAATCATCTAACACTCTTATTTTAAATTTCAACGAATTCGAATTCAAAATCCATACGAACATCTTTACACTAACCGCCCGTAAACCGAGGGGACCCATCAATATACAACAAACTACAATTACTCACAGGTTCCCTCAGAATGGTAGTACTTGTTATGGTCTCATCTAGGATTAAATCTTAAGCAAATCTATTTCACCATTGCTGGACTGCAGCGTAATTATTATGGTCTATGGAGAATTTGGGGATTGAAAAGAAAACGGCAATCGGATTTCTGGAGAAGGAGAAGAAAAGGAATAAGAACAAAAAAGTTTGGAAAGGTAAACACTGAACGGGGGCCAGCAATTGACCAACCAATGACCCGGAACTAGATTTGCAAGAAAACCGGAAGTTCTCGGTTTTGAGCGGAAGCGGATGTGACCTTCCCCCAATCACAACGGAATTAAAGAAAATTCGGCTCTCTTTCGCCGGACCCGAGAAGGGTCGGACACGTGTTTGTTGGGCTCCGTCGTGACATGTCTAGGGTACAACGAACAGCGCGCATGAACGTGATTTTGCAATAGAACAGCTTGACCTTACTCCCTGTCCTCTCTGAAAAGGAACCCACGAGCCTAGAAAGAAATAAACAACCCCTTTTACACTAAGATGATGTGTTACGCTTTTAGTTTTAGAAAATGAACACAGTGATCTGGACGAAGCTGTTTGCATTTCGCTGGTTAAGCAGCCAGTATTGTAAAAGGAAAAGTCAGAATATAAGATTTTAAATCCAATTAATAAATTGGTAGATATTAACGCAACCTCTTCGCCATGGATAAGATATGAAACAAAGTCGCGATTATGAGTCATCGAACTCAGTAGTAATGGATCATTGTGACTAGCTGGCTGAGTATTACACCAGGGTTGACTTTAATTGGAATGTAATGTTTTCCTACACTTGAGTGGGGGACAATACTTTTCAATCCCCGGCCGTCTCGGTTTTGAGGGTACCCTTAGTTGTCCATAAGGGTAGGTCGATTTTTCCCTTTTTTAAAAATTCACAGCATTACACCAGGGTTGTCATTAATTGGGATGTAACTTTTTCCTACATTTGTGGGGACAATACTTTTCAATCACCAGCAGTCACTTTTTTGTGGGTACCCCTAGTTAGCCATAAGTGTAGCTCGATTTTTCACTTTTTAAAAATTCACAGCGTTACACCAGGGTTCCCTTTAATTGGGATGTCATTTTTTCCTACTTTTGAGTGGGGACAATACTTTTCAATCCCCAGCAGTCTCTTTATTGTGGGTACCCCTAGTTGTCCAATTTGGGTCGGTCGATTTTTCACTTTTTTAGAATTCAAAAAAATGCTTTGGTACCAAAAAAAAAAAAGATTGTGTTGGTGGTGATGGGGGGGGGCACATTTTCAATTTGAATTCTATTTATTATATGTAATGTGTTTTCTTTAATAAAATAAAAAAAAACATTTTCCTATTTAAATATTGAAAATGGTAAATGTTCTAACCAATTTCTAGGACAAATGTTATAAAAACAAGGATTTTCTGTGAGTTTTAGTAGACGATCTTTGATGCTATTTCCTCAAATAATGGTAAAAGTAAAAGATCTATTTTTTTGTATCAATATTCAGTATACTAATACACAACATTCGATTAGATGGACAATTTGATATTAAAAAAATTGAAAAATCGACCTACCCTAGTGTTCATGTTCATTTGATATCGGCTAGAAATTCAAATATTGCTTGTTTGATCTTAGAATTGTTGCTACTTAAGAGCAAAAAAAAAAAAAAAGAAAAAAAAAAAGAAACTTTTTTCCGACAAATAATAACACCACTGTCTTCCGCTGTTAAAAGTGTATGAATCATGCCCGTCTTCTACAGTTATTCTGCGACAGCTACACTACCTCTTTACCTATCAAGTAAGTATTAAACTCTTTCTTTTCCCTTTTTTTAATTACCCGACCAAAACAACCCATTTTTTTTTATTTGCTTAATTATCTCTTTTATATTTGATTTAATGAATTTGAGTTTGTATGCATTCAGTGCACCAAAGATTGTCACTCAGAAATTGACCTGCAGAGTCACTTGCGCAGATGCAGATTATTTAATTATTTATTTATTAATATCATTATTTTTGAACATTAAAACGTCGTTCTTAATGAATTAAAGTGAATTTGAAAATATTATAAAATTATCAATATTTTTGAAGTTATATGTGTTTGAAATTTATCCTGTTATCCTGAGTATTCTCGGGATAGGTATTACACAGACACACACGCGCGCATATATATA
>CM042160.1:8568006-8589216 GCA_023376005.1 Doryteuthis pealeii
TCCCGTGATCTTTTGACAAAAGAGATTTTATCTCGAAAATTTAAGAATAAAATACAGTTTAACACACAACATTGTTACCTTGTTCTTTACACCTGCATTGTGATAGCCTTCACAATCAACCTCCAAACCAATATATATATTTACGCACCCCTCTGCACGAGCTGGATGTGACACAAGGTCAATTTCTTATGCGGAGTTCAACAGGTTTGAATTCAGAGTTTTCCTTCTCTTAGACGGGTTACCTAACCAAGGTTAAAGAGCCCAGTCTGCCCTACTATTCATCCATAGCTGGAGGGAGAGTAGGATTCATACCTTGCCCAAGGGTATTAGCGTTAAGTGAAATGCAATTACCACATCCAGGATTTGAACTCGGGGCGACGAGTCCATTTCCCATGACTTTAACCATTACACCACGCGCTTCCTACAAACCAATATATACACAATGCTTCAAGCAAATTATAAAACTGTCTTATATATATATATATATATATATATATATATATATATATATATATTTATATATAATACTTATGATATTGTTAAATGTAAAATAAAGGGTCTACCATAGTTTAAATCAAATATTGGTCTCGTTAGGACCCACTCTACATTAACCAAGTTGATGTAATTCCTCGGTTAAATTGAATATAATAACGGTTCTTATATCAAAACCGTTATTAATAAAAATATCAAAATTAAAAAAATAGACCAGTAATAATACTAATAATATTGTTAGATATAAAATAAAGGTCTACCATGGTTCTTATATAAGAACCGTTATTATATTCAATTTATATATATATATTTACTTTGTCGACAATTGTTTTATTTTTATAGTTTCAGCCGGACATACACATATACATACATACATACACGCAAACTGCTCTTTATATATGTATACATGAATTAAGGTTAAATCGAACTTAACGGACCTAAATTCCATCATCCTCTGTTACCTCTCCGAAAGAAAATAATACCAAAAATCAGGGAATTTAAGAAATGTTCAGTGTCGATATATTAATGAATAAAATATAAATGCACCAGTTATTTTATTTAAAAAACATTTGCATTTTTCAGGTCAGTTAATTTCGAACCTCGTATCTTTGAGAATTTGTGTTATACCTCAAAGATATGTGGTTCAAAGTTAACTGGCCTGAAAAAATGTAGAAGTTTTAGAATAAAATAACTGGTGTGTTAAGTTTTTATGGGCCATCCTTTGGCCTTCAAGAAAGAGCGCTTGTTCAGTGGAATTGGATACTTGGTAAAGAGTCCTTCGATAATGAATCCTTTGGTTCCTCTGGTAAAGAGTCCCTGGATGATGAATCCTTTGGTTCCTCTCGTAAAGATCTGGTAATCCTATATCCATCCTCAGAGAGCGTAATTCTAATTATGACCAGTGGGGAGGTTTAAATAGTGTATCAGCCATGCAGTATGGTTAGTGATTGGCTGCAGGAACAACTCACGTCATCCTGGCAGTCTATAAATCCAGGTGGGTAATTGGAGCACGCTTTATATACCAAAATATTGAATATGGAAGCCTGTGGTGTAATGGTTAAAGTCCTCGTATATATACATACACATACATATGATTGCAGTTATTTGTACAGTTGTTTTTTTGCCTAAAATTTACGTGGTAGCACGTGGTGTAATGGTTAAAGTCATGGGAAATGGACTCGTCACCCCGAGTTCAAATCCTGGACGCGGTAACTGCATTTTCACTTAGCGCTAATACCCTTGGGAAAGCTATGAATCCTACTCTCCCTCCAGCTATGGGTAAATAGTAGGGCAGACCGGGATCTTTAACCTTGGTTAGGCAACCGGTCTAGGAGAATAAAACTCTGAATTCAAACTGTTGAACTCCGCTTAAGAAATTGACCCTGTGTCACATCCTGCTCGCGCGGAGGGGTTGATATATATATATATATATATATATATATATATATATATATACCAAAAATATTCCAACATGGTGCATAATGTATTTTATTAATTAATATATCAATGCTGAAAATTTCATTAATTTCGGTTAATTATTTTTTTTTTTTTGGCATACGATGGTGTAATTTAGGTCCGTTAAGTTTGATTTAACCTAGATTAATTCCATGACTAAATAAAGTTGTTTGCATATCAACCTTGTCTGAGCAGTCACGCTTGGCATGTATTTCTTTCTAGAATTCCACGAAGACAGAGACAGTTTTTGTCGGTGTCTATATATTCTTTAATATCATTCGATCGGTGGCACTGGATGACATATGTGTAGTATCATGGAAGAACTCATGACGTGACTGTTAACAATCTCGAAGTAGCGTGGGGTGATCAAGATCACTGGTGATGGGACAGATTGGGGGGGGAGGAGAGATAAAAGATGTATTTCTCAATGTTAATGCTGTCAATTTGATATACGTAAGTTCACCAGGGATTCAAATTTAGCTGGATAGTTTTGTTTACAGAGTTAGTAAACATTAGGGCACCTCTATTGGAAAGGGTTAATAGACGATTCAGAGGGAAAATCAGAGAAAATGGAGGAACTAATTAAATTTGACGGGTGGTTGTGGAGATAGCTAGATATAAATTGTCTGAGAGAGAGAGAGAGAGAGAGAGAGAGAGAGAGAGAGAGAGAGAGAGAGAGAGAGAGAGAGAGAGAGAGTTAACTAGATAGATAGACATGAATAGACTTATATACATAGATATTATGGAAGCGCGTGGTGTAATGGTTAAAGTCACGGGAAATGGACTCGTCACCCCGAGTTCAAATCCTGGACCTGGTAATTGCATTTCATTTAGCGTTAATTCCCTTGGGAAGGGTATAAATCCTACTCTCCCTCCAGCTATGGATAAATAGTTGGACAGACTGGGCTTTTTAACCTTGGTTAGGCAATCGGTCTAGGAGAAGGAAAACTCTGAATTCAAACCTGTTGACCTCGGCTTAAGAAACTGACCTTATGTCACATCCTGCTCGTGTGGAGGGGTTGGTAAATATATATATTTAATAGATAGATGAATAGATATGAATAGACTGAGATAGATATTTAGAGACTAGCATATACAGATTTGAATTGATTAACGTAGATCGAAAAGATCAAAATAAATAGATATGATTGATGGTTGATTGGATTTTACGGCATGTCAACCTTGTTGGGTTATTTTTCGCCGAAACATTTTTATTCTATTTATTCTTGTTGGGTTTTCAATATTTTTCAACTTATTATTTTTTTTAATTCAAAAATCGTTTTTCTTCTATTAAACCCATAGATGGGACCCTAACAGGTACTACCACTCCAGGCCATAGTGGACCTTGGAGTATTGGCAATGAAGAGGTACTCCACACTCCCCAGAGTTCTATAATTGGAACTTCACCACTAGATGTAGTTTAACGATATATCCAAGAAACTAACACCTTCACTCATAGCCTTCTAGCACATATATGATAGAAATGGTACGAGGTTTGCCATAAAAGCAAAACGGTCGTGAAAATAAAAGTAAGAGCAAAATGGAGTGGTGCATGTCATGGACAGCTCAGACACAAGGATTCCGTCATTAAGCATCACAGATCGCCACCTACATCTTGCAGGTGGACCCATTTACGGGAATCTTACTCTCAGCAGAGGTTCAGTCCGCATGTTCTACATCCCTATTCGATAGGGATAGATGTATATGAAAACTGAAATAGATAGATAGATAGATAGATAGATAGATAGATAATAAACTAGCATAAGTTACGAATGAAGTAATCGATAAATAAATATATATATATATATATATATATATATATATATATATATATATATATATATATATATAGACTGAGATGGATAGATAGATATGAATAGACTAGCATATATACATTTGAAGAGACTAGCGTAGATACATATTAATAGACAAGTATTGGTCTCCTGGTCTAGCGCTAGTGAAAAAGGGATAGACTCCCTCGCTGATTGGCTGATACCGACACAGGCCACCCCGACGAAGACTTTTATAGATATATATGAATAGATTAGCATAGATAGATATGAACAGTTTAATAGATATGAATAGACTTACAGATGTGGTCCTATGTTAGTCACGGTACATGATGAGGTGACTTAGTCTTGGTTCTGTGATTACCACACGTGTTTCCAGGTAGTTGCCCGTCAATGGTTATGTGCCCACGTTGTGTTTTCAAAAGATACCACAGAACTTAAAATTGGCGCCACTTGGTCGGAAAGTCATTATAACAGGTCAAGGTGTTAGTGGAAATGAGCTGCCGTAGTTGTTGGCAGCTCCTAGAACGAAACAACACACCGTTAACAATAATAAGGGTTTAATTATTGAGGGAGTTCAGAGGAAAGCTACTAAATTAGTGAATGATTTAAAAACCCTTTCGTATGAAGAAAGACTTAGGAATATTGACTTACCAAGTTTGGTTTATCAACGTACAAGAGGGGATATGATTAAAGTCTACAAATATACACATGGATTTTATTCAACAAACTTTGACCTACTAAACATTGCTCAAAATATCAATACCAGGGGCCATAAATTAAAAACGCAAGAGAAAATTATTTTAGTAGGTGAATACATGGAATAAACTATCATTATCAATAGTGAATGCCTCATCTCTAAACTCCTTCAAGGCAATGATAGATAATCTGTGGCAAGATTATAAATATTCTGTGGAATTAAGATGAATGTTTATAAGGAACAGCTGACAAGTCTCAGAGCTAATATACTAGCTGAAAGGATATTATTATTATTTGCTCCTTTTGAGTTTTCACATCAGCATTAGCTGATGGTCTTCCACTGGAGTCTGAGTGACAGCAAGTCTCCTCAGGTCTCCAGGACTCTTCTGAGTATTCTGGCAGATTGCAGCAGTGCAGCGTTCTGAATGGTTTCAATCCTTCCTCTGATATCCAAACTTTCCAAACCCTTTTCCAAAACTTTTGGGACTGTTCCAAGTGCACCAACTACAATTGGTATCACCTTCACTTTCATATTCCATAACTTTTTTAGTTCTCTGGCAAGGTCCAGATATTTGTCTATTTTTTCATTTTCCTTTAGCTTCACCCTGTGATCTGCTGACACTGAAAAATCCACCAGTTGACAAGTTCTTTCTTTTTTGTTAATCAACACTAGGTGTGGTCTTCTTGCTGGGATAAGGTGATTCGTTTTTATTTCAAAGTCCCAGAGAATGTTATGCGTTTCGTTCTCAAGAACAGATTCTGGTTTATGAATATACCATTTTTTTGCATGGTCAAAATTAAATTTTTGGCATAATTCCCAGTGGATCACATTCCCAACCCAGTCGCGTCTAGTTTTGTATTCTCGTTGTGCTAGTTTGCTACATTCGCAGAGTATATGGTTAACAGTCTCATCTCTATTACCGCAAAGTCTACATTTACTATTTTGTTGGGTCCTATCGATTATTATTATTATTATTATTATTATTATTAGTAGTAGTAGTAGTAGTAGTAGTACATTAGCTTAGAGAAAAAAGATACAGTGAGGAATTTTTCTGGTGTTTTATTTTATTTTATTTTATTTTTTTTTTTTTTTGTTTCATGCTAATTTGCACTGAGTAATTCGGTAAAAGTAGCTTGGATTACATCTCTTCTATGTCGGTGATTTTTTTCTCTAAGTGGCAAGGTTTTATTTTTCTTTTATTGGAAAAATGTCTTCCTTCAGTAATTTAAAGTCTCTGAAAATGTTCACAGCCCCATTAAAAAAACATACAAAAAAAACCAATAAAATAGAAATATTAGTTTTGTCTGCGATGTACAGAATAATCTTTTAAAATAATAAAATAGCTGATCTCGTGAATGAAATTTTGAAAATGTCTGAATTATTTTGGACTAATACCCATACTTTTATAAAGTTTAAAATAATAATAATAATAATAATAATAATAATAATAATAATAATAATAATAATAATAATAATAATAATAATAAACTACTTATGGCGGCCAACAATAGTAGAAGCGACAGATGGACAAACAGAAAAACAACAAAGACTAAAAACAAAAATGGGCTCAGACTCCAGGGAAACACCATCAGCTAATGCTGTTGTGAAAAACTAATAATAATAATAATAATAATAATAATAATAATAATAATAATAATGTATAGTGGTACAACTATTATAGGTGCATTTATAGTACAAAAAAATGTGCAAATATCAGGAAAATGAACAGTGTATTTTTTTTTTTTTTTTAGTAAAACTACTGCTGCTATTTTTCCCGTCTGCTGATTTAACAACTCAGAAATCATCTTTTATTGTTGAAAATTGTAGCTCGAAACACCTCTAATTGGCCAGCCAATGAGAACCTATCTATCTATCGGATGTAAGATGACTGAGCCTCGTATCTCATTTGAGGGGAGTAACTATAAATTTAAAACCTTGAGCCCTTCCGTTTGACAACTGAGCGTGACCCTTAGAAAAGTAGCCTTTGGTTGTTCCTTGGTCCTTCTCAGTCATGCAGGTCCTTTTAAGGTAGTTTAAGTAGGTAGATTAAGTAGTTAACCAGTCACGTATTCGGGCTGGTGGTTGGCTGAAGTTCAACTGGTGATATTCTCTAACGCCAGAAATCAAGTCCTTTACACAAAAAGAATTGTGTGAATTAAGCAAAGATATAACAGTAATTTCAGGAGCTAAATATCGGACTGCACCTCTGCAGAGGGGTAAGAACCCTCAATAGGGCCACCTGTTGGCCGTGGGTTGCGACCCATGATGCTTATTTAATGAAAGTATTACAATAAAGTACTAATACCTTTTTACTAACACTTAGTTCATTCCCTGTCGGCTGTGGGGTTAAAATATACCACCTGCACCTCTGCTGCGGGGCAAGAAACCCCCTATGGGACTTTGGTCGTGGATGGCAACCCGTGATTCTGGTGGATGAGCAGCCCATGACATGCACCACTCCACTTAGACACTTACTTAGGCTAGACGGGCGGTCGGAAAGGCCCCCTTCGATTAATCGGCTGGTCATGTCAAGCCCTAGCATCTATATGATTGGTCCGACCCTTATGGCAAGCCCCAACACTTTATCATATGGATGCTACAAGGCGGTGGCTGAGGGTCTACATGTCCTGGGAATGACGTTAAACTCTATCTGATAGCGAGGTCCCAGTTCTGGCTGTTTGGGGAATGTGGAATATCCCTTCATCACCATTGCTTCCTGGTCCACTCTGACCCAGAATAGTAGTACCTGTTAGAGACCCATCTATAGGTTAAATAGAAAAATGTGCTTATAAAAAAAAGAGTACCCATGAAGAATGGCTTTATTTGAAAACTTTATCGGCGTTAAATGATCCACTGGGGTTGATATACCGTAAAACAAAACAAATCAAACCAAATATAGGACGATGATAGATGTAGGCACTCGTCTTTGCCTATGGTTACATCGTGGGAAACGGATAAGGCGATCCAAGTTCAAATCCTGGACGGAGAAAGGTATTCATCCAACTATTCTCTCTCCAGTGATAGATAAACTGTAGGGTAACATTGGAAATAGGTTAAGGTAAAGGGGAAATTTGAATTCAAACTTGTCATGTTGCCGAGCAATTTATAGAATGCTCAACTTATGTAGCCTTGTGTCAGAATAAATTAAGTTTAGTAAAAGAAAACCAAGGAGAGAGAGACAGAGAGAGAGAGAGAGAGAGAGAGAGAGAGAGAGAAAGAAATCTATATATATCTAAGGCTTTTGTATGTGGTAGGATGAGCGCTTTGTTTAATGTCAATCAACCTTTGGGGGTTATTAAATGCAAAGGTCATTCTTGTAAAAGAATAATAGGTGTACTATTTAACCCATTAGTGGGAGTATTAGGGCGTTCATACCTTTCCCAAGGGTATTAGTCCGAACGTGAATGTAATAGAGCATTTGAAGTTTGAACTCACTTCCTAGTATATCACAGTACAGTAAGGGAGTATACCTGCATATAAATTAATAAATAAACAAAAAAACGTAACTATGAAAATGTATCTGTTATTTAACTTTAGCAGAAGGAATATGTAAGAAAATTGACGTTGATGTCAATGAAATACGAATTTATGTACGGAGAAGTCTGAGGCAGCTGTCTAAGAAGGAAAAAAATGCGGGAATTCGAGCTGCATTTCATATTGAATAGCAACCATTTTTCGTGATGGCCGCCCTAGTAACTCGTCGTCATCCCTCGCACAGGGCGATGTGACCGAATACTTAGCTACACACAGCATATAGATACAAGTAAGAACACTCAAGGAAAAATACCATCAGCGTCACCCGTATTAATGCGCATGCGTGCACAGTTCGCTATGTTCCAATCATTTTGCTTTTTCATGAGAACGACATCTTTTGGCGGCCGCTGCGGAACATGAAAATGAAATTTTCTTTTTTTTCCGCTCGACAGAGTGCGCCATCTTGCGCCCAACTGTGGAGTGTTCGCCAATCAAATCACAGATTATAGGATATCAGTTTTTGCCGAGGAAATGAAAGGAATCGCCCGTTTGCTAGCAGTGCCAGTGTCTTGCCAGTTTTGTAAAAGGAAATAACAACAGGTTTGCGAGAGAGAACCGGGTTTTCGATCACAGAATCTGCCAATGTTTCGTAATGGCAGCCTCTCGGCTATTTGATGACTGCTAGAGATAAAAATTGATGGGTTCAGCAGAACTGATGGTGAAACTTATTAGTGGTAACGGATGTATGCTTCTGACCAAATTACATCTAGCCATCGCACCAAAGTCGCAAGATCGTTGCAGATAAATTAAGAAATAAATCGCCCGCTCAAAATGCGTCATGTGATGATTGATGGAATTTTGTGCTACACCAAACATTCAAAAATAAGAAGAATCTTGACAACCCTGTCGGCTGGGTCTTTAGAATACACCGACTGCACCTCTGCAGAGGGGTAAGACCCCCTCCAATGGTGTTAAGATTTGTGTGGCCCTCCTTTAGGCTTCAAGTAAGAGCGCTTGTGTAGCGGAGATACTTTGTGTAAAGCAGAGCGTGACCCTTAGTAAATAATCCTTTGGTTGTTCCTTGGTGCTCCCCAGTCTTGCAGGTCCTTCATCAGTGATTGCAAATAGACGTCTTTCAGTATCAGCGATTAAGTAGTTAACCAGCCACGTATTCGGGCTGTTGGTTGGCTGAGGTTTAAACCACGTGACCTCGCTTAGTCTATAAATTTAAGTGGTAGATTTCAGCACGGCTTATATACAACAAATAAGGGCACCTCACTTGGTGTAATGGTTAGCAAGGTAGATTTGCAGACCATTGTTAGTGAGTTCGATTCTCACTGGGTGCCCCATACTTCTGGCCTTGCGCCATATCTAAGCTAAGCTTAGTAAATAACTATATACAACAAATAATCAAACAAATGGGGTCACCAGATGGCCGTATGTGGCGACCCGTGATGCTTAAGGATGGAACCCTTCTTACTTAGGCTAGGCGGTCGGTCGGGGAGTAGAGACACCCCTCCGATCAATCGGCTGGTCACGTCAAGCCCTAGAACCTATATGATTCTCCCAACCCTATTGCCCTTATGGCAAGCCCCAGCTCCTTTTTATCATATATGTAGTAGAAGGTGGTGGCTGAGGGTCTTCATGTGCTGGGAATGACGATAAACTATCTTATGGTGACGTTCTAATTCTGGGGGTCTGGGGAGCACCTCTTCATCCCCATTGCTCCCTGGTCCACTCTAACCCGGGGTCGTGGTACCTGTTAAGGTCCCATCTATTGATTACATATAAAAATGTGTTTAAAAAAGAAATTGAGTATCCATTAAGAATTAATTTATTCTAAAACTTTGTCCATATGGAGCATATGACTTTTAGGCACCCCTTCCGCGATCTCGTCTCACAAGGACACTTTTCTCATTTACAGCGTCAAAATCCAGTTGTTTGTTAGGGTTAGGGTCAGGGGTTAGGGTTAGCGGTTAGGGTTAGGGGTTAGGCTTATTCTTAGGGATTAGTTTTATGATTTAAACAATCTAAAAATTGTCTGTTAACACTTAACACTTGTCCCCACGAATCGAGATCGTAAAAGGAGTGTCTAAAGGATATATGGTCCGTCCACATTAAATGACCTGCCGATGTTGATATATCGTAAAACAAACAAACAAACGAAGATACTTCAAAATAAAAAAAAGTCGTCGGGGCGGCCTAAAGTCGGTATCAGCCAGTCAGCGAGGGAGTCTATCCCTTTTTCAATAGCGCTAGACCAAGGAGATTGTTTTTTTTTTTTGGCGTCTGAGGTGAAGCGCCACACCTACCATCAACTCCTTACTTTACAGCACAGATCCCTGTGCTACTCATACGCTGAATTAGCGAGGACCGGTATCGAACTAGGAACTTTGTGGTTTTTAGCCGAACGCTCTACCGACTGAGCTAACTAAGCATTGTAAATCTTGTATCCCTCTCTTGTCAATACTTCACTAATCGTAAATATAATTGCGCCAATAATTCAATCTTGAAAATCAGTATTGGACTTCTTAGATTTTACATAGCTTCAAATGTAGCCTAGTAGTAACGATAGGAAAAGCACCCTGGCCCCAAAATACATTGTGTTTACTTTAATTTTTGGCACAGTCGATAGGAAAAAAATTGGCGCGAAAGAAATGCCACAAACCCAATCAACAACTGACCTCAAATTTATTTCAAATTTAGAGTTTTATTTCTCCTAGACTGATTACTTACCAAGTCTGTCCAGTCTGCCCTACTATTTTATACATAGCTGGAGGGAAAATATATTGATTCATACATTTCCCTAAGGTATTAGTGCTACGCGAAATGCAAACAGCCTTGTCTAGGATTTGAACTCGGGTCGACGAGTCCATTTCCTACGACTCTAACCATTATGCCACGCGCCTCCAATGCACTATCATCTTTGAGAAGGTATGAATCCAAATATTCTCCCTCCAGCTATGGGTACAGTATATGGCATACTGCGGGCCTTAATCCTAGTTAGGTAACTAGTCTAGGGGAAAGAAAATTCTGAATTCAAACCTGTTAAAGTCCGCTTAAAAATTGATTTGTGTCACATCCTACTTGTACGGTGGGGTTCATAAATGTGTATATCCGTTAAAAGTGCCGGAGGGTACATCGGCAGAAACGTTGGTTGGTTTGTTTTGTTTTACGGCATATCAACCTCAGTGGTTCATTTAATGCCGATAAAGTTTTGAAATAAAGCAATTCTTAATGGATAATACAATTTTTTTATAAATACATTTTTCTATTTAACCCATATATGGGACCCTTACAGGTACTACCACTACGGGTCAGAGTGGACCAGGGAGCAATGGTGATGAAGGGGTGCTCCACATTCCCCAAACCTCCAAAACTGGAACCTCACCATCAGATAGAGTTTAACGTCATTCCCAGGACATGTAGACCCGCAGCCACCGCCTTCTAGCACCCATATGATAAAAAGGTGTTGGGGCTTGCCATAAGGGCAATAGGGTTGGGAAAATCATATTGGTGCTAGGGCTTGACGTGACCAGCCGATTGATCGACTGCCCGTCGAGCCCAAGATAGGGCCAAAGTGGAGTATTGCATGTCATGCACTGCTCATCCACCTGGGCTCTATCCTTAAGCATCACGGGTCGCCACCCACGGCCAACAGGTGGCCCCATTGGGGAGTCTTACCCCTCTGCAGAGGTGCCAAGTCTGTGCATTCTAACGCCCAGCCGACAGGACGGAGAAACGTTGTGTATATAATAATAATAATAATGATGGGACAACCGTCTGAAAATGCAAAATAATACAACTTGTAAGGTCTATCTCAAAATTTCCAGACTAGTAGTATGTGTTCTTGAAAAACGAAAAATTGCAAAAAATTTTTTTTTTTTGGGGGGGGGCAAAAAAAATCTATATCCATGTTGTGCTTCAAGGTAATAATATTACTGAAAAGAAGCCCGCTGAGCAATGAGTGATCGATCATATATATTTTTTTATCATTAACACTCCTCTTCCATAAAAAAAAATAAAAGCGTTATTTTTTTTCTTCTACATGTTGTCTACGGACAAATCGAACAGTATACTGGCTTTTCTGATGGAGATGTCTTTTTCAGTGAATAATTTCGGCAACCCGATATGGTGAGGAATATCGGAAATAAGTGAAAGGAGTGAACAGAAAAGAGATAGATTCCCATACCTACAACATCTCTCTCCCCCACCTTCCATCCAAAAAATATCACCAAGAAGAAAAAAGTTAATAAAATCTGAAGAAATAAAAATGGCCTAACATTCGTACGAAAAGGCGCAGGAGAGAGAGAGAGAGAGCGAGAAGAGAGAGAGAGAGAGAGAGAGAGAGAGAGAGAGAGAGAAGAAAGAGAGAGAGAGATTTATATAACGCCTTGCTGGGTATATAAAGGGTCAGTAAGAGTAGATATATATTCAACCAACCCCTCTGTTATCACTGATGCACTAGTTTAAGATGTTGTAGCGCCAATAGTTCAGCCTTGAAAATCCATGGAAAGCTTTGATTTTTGTATAGGCTCAAATGTAGACTAGTAGTACATATAGAAAAAGCACCACTCTGATCAAAAAAATATATCGTGTTTACTTAGTGTAAGATGCTGTAGCGTCAAATGTCCAGCCTTGAAAATCACCATTGAAAATCTTGGGTTTCTGATATCTTAAAATCTAGTCAGGTAGTACAAATAAGAAAATCTTAGTTTAGTTGTGGCACAAGACCAGAAAAACAGGACACCCGGTGAGAATCTAACTCACTAGCAATAGTCTGCTAATCCATTACGCTACTTGAGGTGTCCTAAAACAGGTATGTATTTATCAACCACTCTGATAGCAATGCTGCACGAGTTTAAGATGGTGTTGCGCCAATAATTCATCCATAGAAATCTACATTGGAAATCTTAGATTTTAGAAAGGTTCAAATGTAGTACCTATAGGAAAGGCGCCCCTCTGGCCCTAAAATAAATCAATAAAATGCAGTCAGGTAGTAACAACAAGAAAATTTTTGTTTTCTTACTTGCTGGGGGAGATGCCGTTCTGATTATGTCATCGGCTACCTTTCTGGATTATGACATCGTTGTAGGCGAGTTCGGACCGTAATAATTCTATTACTTTCACTTCCGGAGAAACAGGAAATGAACATTAAGAAATCGAAACAACAAAAATTGGAATACAAACAATTATAAGGATATGGCTTAGTTCAGTTTAATTTCCACCTCAGATGCCTACGCCGCATTGTACACATTCGATGGCAGGACAAAGTGCTCAACAGAGACGTGCTAGAACGAGCAAACGTAAACAATATGCCCGCCATCATCTGAGAGAGACGCCTGTGTTAGTTTGGTCATGTCAGGATGATGGACAAAGGCCGCATCCCCAAAGACCTATTGTATTGTGAATTAGTAGAGGGCATCCGACCGGTAGGGATATCATGCCTGCGCTTTAAAGATGTCTGTAAGGGGGACATGAAGACATGCCACATCGACATCAACACATGGGAGGCTTATGCAGAAGACCGTACAACCTGGCGCCTTCTCGTCAAACAAGGAACGAAAAGGAGTGAAACAGAGAGGAAAGAAGCCGCCGCAGAAAAGAGAATCATAAGGAAGGAGAGACAACAGCATCTCCCGCAAGCATCACCGTTTGTTAGCAATCACTACACCAGAGATTGCCATTCAAAAATGTGTCTGTTCAGCCACTCATGCAGTTGCAGATTTTTTAAAAAGTGGACACTACGCCATCGTCTTTAGTAGAGGGAAGGATGCCAACAACAACAACAAAAACAACAACAACGGCTTAGGTAAAAATCATCATCGATGCCGATTGAAAAAAAATATATTATTATTATTCAATACATTTATATCCGTTATACATAAACATTAACGACAGAAATGCATTGTAAATGAATGTTAATATAGAAGTTTATTTCGAAAGAATGAATCAATATATGGATAAGATATCCTATTGCATCCTATAAATATTTATAGATATCCGATATGTTTCCTAAATTAAAAAAATTCGCTATATGAGGCAAGTGTGGAACTATATATATATATAATATATATAATATATATATATATATATATATATATAATATATAAATGTGGTGTGGTTTGGCCAACTATTATGCTTGAAAAAGTGGTAGTAATCCAACGCACAGATTTTATTAGAAGAGTGTTTAATATCTGTGATAGAGTGTTAATAGATAAATAAATGAATAAATGAAATGTTTAGCTTTTTTTTTTATTATCATTGAAACAATTATTACAACCGTTCGGTTTCTTGCTATGACATTCATCAGGTAATCGAAATTGTTTTTGAAAATTATACAAATAGTATAGATATGATTAAATTTCTCCGGAAATTTGATCTCTCAGTGACCGTAAAAATACATTCCTATGTACTTAATAGTTTAAAAAAAAACTAGTCCCCGCATCAGCTGTCAGTGGGCGAGGGGATAAGATATCGGACTACCATGCGGTCAGTCTGAGTTCGACCTACCAAGGATAGTTGTGTCCTAGCCACCCTGAAAGGCGTGAAACGCCGAAACACCGTGTCTGTGGATGACTTATTAATAGATGCTCCCATACATTTTGTAATTATTCTCTATTGGTAATTTAAATTAACTCTCACTACTAAGCAAATAAGCATGATCATTTCTCCCGGAAATTTGATCTCTCGGTGGACCGTAAAATACATTCCTATGTACTTAATAGTTTAAAAAAACACCAGTCCCCGCATCAGCTGTCAATGGGCGAGGGGATAAGATATCGGACTACCATGCGGTCAGTCTGAGTTCGACCCTACCCAAGGATAGTTGTGTCTAGCCACCCTGAAGAGGCGTGAAACGCCGAGACACGTGACTGTGGATGACTTAATTAATATATATATATATATATATGTGTGTGTGTGTGTGTGTGTTTGTGTATGAATATACATTCGTAGATGGGTTACCAAGTAAGGTGGTATTAGGATGATGTTGGACCTTGGTTCCAACAGAAGAATGTTAGAGATTTTCAAGTACAAGTTGAAAGTGTGATATTCAATATCATTGAACAAAACAATATAAATGGTAAAGAAAAATGCTTATGTCCGATTTCTAAGCCTTTTTCTTTACCATATATATATATATATATATTATATATATATATGTTGTGTTAAACTCTACTGACGATTCTTGTCGGACGAGTTTTTGTTCGATCCTTTCTAGCTGTCTGGCCATCTTTTTAATGTTAGGATGGAACTGGTTTAGCAAGCCACCAAAGGTTTCTTCAAGGGCGCTTTCGGCATGTCTATCTGCCATCTTCATGTGTGAAACGGGTGGAATGTTTTGGTTGTCTCGCTTTTTAGCCGTAGCGTAGGAATTGATAGTGGGAGGTAATAAGAATTAGTAGTGGGTTCGAACTAACAATAGCAGTAAAAAAATTTTGTAGGAGGGTGGGGGGAACAAAAACTCGTCCAACAAGAATCGTTATTTGAGTTTAACAAAACATGTTTAAAAGAAAAAATGCTGCCAAAATACACAGAAACTAAATGGATTCTAAAATTACAAACTCACGTGAGGGGACTGAACGCTGACATCGGAATACTCCGTTATTATAAATGTTTTACAGACGCTGCCGCTGTCAATAACAACAGAGACAAAAGATCCGTTGAACAGGAACAACAGTCATTTGATAAAGGGTATCTAACGAACCCGAAAATTTATGATAAAAAAATAATGATAAAAAAATAAGGTGAATCCAAATCTTCCATAACATCGAGTTCATTCATTTATTTTTAGATGCTTCGTAATAACGTCCAACTTAAAAAAAAAAAAAATTTATATATATATATATATATATATATATATATATACTTTCATTAAATAATTAATATTTTAAATAAACATGTAAGTTTATATGAGTGTCTATTTACTTCTGTCATGCATCTGTAAATATATATATTATATATATATATATATATATATGTGTGTGTGTGTGTGTGTGTGTGTGTGTGTGTGGTGTGTGGATGTGGATGTCTGTGTTTCCTGTGCAACAAGACCCCGATCATGCACGTAATGATCTGAACCCTAGAGGTTTTTTTCTTGACACAGATTGCCAGCAAACCCCGGCTCAGATGTATCTATTCTCCTTTGATCCTTGTTTTGATCGATTCTGTTTACCAACACTTGATCGTACCATCACGCTTTTGACATTTCCCCAGTGTAAATACCAATGGTATGATATTTTCTAAATAGATTTATTGACTTACGCTTTGTTCTAATACCAAAACAATAGAATGAGAACGAGTTGAAAATCGAGTATCAGCAGGAATCCAAATCGAGAGAAAATGGCAATTTCGAAAAAAAAAAAAAGGAATATGTGAACTGTAATTGAGCGAGAAGAAAGTTACAGCGGGAAAAATAAAGGTTCCTAAGGTTGAGAGAAAGAAATGAGGTTTGGATATGTAAAGGGAGGATGAAAGATGAAGATTGAAGTATGGGACGAAGGTAAGAAAGAATGGAAACATGTATGAGAAGAAATATGAAGTATAATAGAGGGATACATTTTTTTTAGAGAAAGAGAGGCGGGGCAGCAATAGCAGCAACAGAACTAGTATCAGCAGAAGAAGAAGGAGTAGAAGAAGAGGATATAGTAGAAGAAGTGATGAAAAGGGTAAGTAGCAGTGAGAAGAAGAAGAAGAAGAAGAAGAAGAAGAAGAAGAAGAAGAAGAAGAAGAAGAAGAAGAAGAAGAAGAAGGATAACAACAATAACAACAACAACAACAAGTAGAAGTAGAATGAGAGGAAAATAAGTGGTCGTATAATAATAATAATAATAATAATAATAATAATAATAATAATAATAATGATGATGATGATGATGAGGATGATGATAATAATAATGGGTTGGGAAGGTTATCTAATGGGAATTATGCAAAAAAAAAAAATTTTGACCATACAATAAAATGGTATGTGCATAAACCAGAATCCGTTCTTGAGAATGAAACACATAAATTTATCAGGGACTTCAAGATAGAAATGGATCACCTTATCCCAGCCAGGAAATTAGACCTTTGTATTTTTATTAAAAAGAAAGAGTACTTGTCAACTGGTAGACTTTGCAGTTTCAGCAGATCACAGGGTGAAAATGAAGGAAAATGAAAAGATGAACAAATACATGGACCTTGCCATGTAATTGAAATAGCTGTGGAATATGAGTGTCAAAGTGATACCAATTGTAGTTGGTGTACTTGGAACGGTCCCAAAAAGATTGGAAAAAGGTGTGGAGGAACTGGAAATTAGAAGGAGAATTGAGACCATTCAGACTACCGCATTGCTGCAATCGGCTAGAATACTCAGAAGTGTCCTGGAGATGTGAGGAGACTTTATGTCACTCAGACTCCAGTGGAATATCATCACTTAACGCTAATGTAAAAAAAAAAACTCAAAACGATTGAAAATAATAATAATAATAATAATAATAATAATAATAATAATAATAATAAGAAGAAGAAGAAGAAGAAGAAGAAGAAGAAGAAGAAGAAGAAGAAAGGAGTAAGTGGTAATAGTTGTAGAAAAGGTTGTAGAATATCAAGAACAATAAGAATAACAAAAAACGTAGTAGAAGTCATATGGAAAGATAATGACAAAGAAAAGATATGAAAAATGAATACAAAGAAGAATAGCGAGAAAGTAGTAGAGACGTAGAAATATCACAGGAAAAAAAACAGAGGAAGAATAGGAGGAAGAGAAGGAGCTGAAATAGAAGTAGTTGAAGACAAGTTAATGGAAAACTTTAGTTCAATTATTGTATTAGATAGGAATACTTGATATTATATAATTGAACAAATAAAAGTAAGTACAATTTTTTCAAAATGTAATAGAAATTAGAAAATATAATTATGATTACAATTAAACATTTACAAATGAATAAAATTTAATGATTAAATAACTCCCTACGGAGTTGATATGCAATTTAGCAAATAAACCAATCCAATTATTCATTTTAGATACCATAACATTGAAACATGGTAATGATGTATATATAAGCTATCAGCGATACTGATAGGTATGCGCCCTGTATTCCTGACGCAAAAAACGTTTAAAGGGCGCAGTACTTCCCAGTGTCTTTCTTTTTTCTTCCCTCAATCATTTCAAGCTAACTGTAAATACATTTCAATAGTCTCTTAGAAACAAATTACGCAGGATAGGTTACAGGGTAGGAGTTAGACAGCTTTAGTTGTTCCCCAGATCATAAATAAAAATCCTACAATCTCTTTTTTTAGAAATTTTAGTTGAGACCCATAAATTTTCCTGGGGACTCATTCAAAGTAATTATGTTCATCCCAGGACGCAATTAAAAAGTGGATGAATAGAAGGAGGAAGAGATGGAGCTGAAATAGAAGTATTTGAAAAGTTAAAATACGACTTTAATTGGAGATTGGAAAGAATATGTGAAATACGCAATCCTAGCAGAAGTAAATGAAATGGTCGTTCTTATAAGTATTGTACAGGTTCATCGCTGCTTAACTTCGGTGATCTAGCGAGAATCAGTGCTTTTAAAATGGACAGGAGATGAACCAAACATATGGTGTTACGTTATCAGTGGGCCTTGGATAATTAAGGTTAGAAAAAGGATCGGTTTTAGTAAAAGTAAGTTGCGATTAAAGAAGAAGGAAATATTTTTGAAAAAATATTTTGAAAAAATATTTTGAAAGAAAGAATTTATTTGGAATGTATTTGTTTAAAATGTTTGTTGAAATTCCGTCCGAGAATTGCAGGGGTTGAGTATTGGCTGGAAAATTGAAAACATGTCGGGCCAGAGGAATGTGGGATTGTTTGGCTAAAATTGCATTGTATAGAAAATCACAATATACAATGGAATTAAAATATGACGTAAGAAAATAATCAGCTGATTATTTTGTAATTATAAAATATGTTTGTTTTGTCTAATAAATACTTATTTTATCAAAAGGCTATTGATTCATTGGTGTACATACATATATACGCCAATGTTCAGAATCTTTCACTGTCAAAACAATAAGATAATTCTAGAGAACCATATACGTTCACCTTATTCTACATATTCACCCCTCGACTAAACACACATAATACACCATTTTCAATTTTCTATAACACTTCCAAATAATTGAATATAACGAGGGTAAATGCGCGTAGTGTAATGGTTACCGTCGTAGGAAGAGGACACGGTGAGACGAGATGAAATTCTCAATAAGTCTGTTTGCATTTTCCCTAGAGCTAATACCCTTGCGAAAGGAATGAATCCAATTATGCTACTTCCAACTATGGGTAAATAGTATGGCAGACTGGGCACTATAAGCTTGGTTAGGAAACTAGTCTAGGAGAAGGAAAGCTCCAAATTCAAACCTGTTAAACTCCGCTTAAGGGGACTAAGAAATCTATGATCGAAGAAGTGAGAGAGCGAACTCCAGACCGACGCAGCTGCATTAGCCTATAGGAAAAATATTCCTTTTTTTTTCTTCCTCTCCGAAGCTGACAATTGACAAGTGAATGACAAGCTTGGTGTGTCTTATTTAACCGACTCTGTTATTGTAACCTTCTTTCTATCTTTCTCTGCGTCAACGATTGATAACATTTGTCATGGAGAAAATAAACATTTGTTGATAAGAATTTATGTCAAAGAAAAAATTGCTAATACACTGGAGAATAATAACCATAGTCGATGTGGCAATAAAGATAAAACAGTTTGTTGGCCGTATCTATTTGTATAAGATGTAAGTAAAATCACCACTTCTATTTATGAACTTTCCAAACAATAACAGGCACTTCTTGTGAAAATTTGGCCAATCGGAGACGAGGACAGAAAGCATTTAAGATCGTTTGCAACTCTCTTAAAATCAATTGCTAACTAAACTTTATGCAAGTAAGAACTATTTTTTTTTATTAATATCATAGGACTAGAATCTAGGACTAGACTAGGATTAGCAACTCACTACTGACTTAGACCTATATATTACCAACTGCATTCTGTGAACAACGGAACAACTGAACCCCTACAATGGCGGCAATGATTTTAACACAGTTAATTACATAATAACCGAATTTGATAATAATAAACAAAAGAAGTACAAAAGTAAGCATGACTGGTTGGGAAGGATAATCCCAAGGGCATTGTGTAAGAGAATGAAATCAGACCACACTAACAAATGATATGAGCACAAACCAGAAGCTGTTCTTGAAAAATGTAAAGGATACACATCTCTAAGACTTTAATATACAAAGAGATCACCAAATCCGTGCCAGAAGAACGGATAAGAACAGAAATTGTCATCCAGCAAATTACAGAGTAAATAAAGAAAACCGAGAAAAATATTATAAAATGCATTGCCTTTCCAGAGATCTAAAAATATAAAGCAGGGGTCACCAAACTACGGCTCACGGGGCGGATCTGGCCCGCGAAAGCATTTTATCAGGCCTGTCGATGGTATTTGAATGTTGCGTTCTTTGATAATGTTTTGAACATAAATATGTTGGTTAATTTTGTTTTTATGCATCTTACACCACTCACCCATGAATATAACATGGAAAGATATATTTTGTTTTAAACCTTTTTTCAGAGTTTTCTTTTATTCAGGCTAGCAAGTACTGAACCCAATAATAATGTGGTCTCCTTATTTTTTCAAGTATCCGGCCCACTGTGAAGAAAGTTTGGTGATCCTTGATATAGAGGAACATTAGAATGACGGTGATATCAATTCTATTTGGAGCCCTTGGAACAATCCCCAAGACGCTGTTAAAGAGAATGGGGAAACTGTTAAACAGAGAAAGAATCAGAGACCATCTAGACCAGTGCTTCTCAACCTTTTTCTACTTATGGACCATTCTTTATTCCAGGAATTCCCATGGACCAATCCTACTTTTCTTGAATGTTGCTGCGAGCGGCTAGCACACGTGTTAAAGTAAGACAAGACAATTCATTTTCCGCTGATCATCGACGAAAATCATCATCATGTCGTGCTGTTGGCACGGATATCCATGACAATCTCTCTCCATCCGACCCTATCGCCCATCATTCTCTGGAGGTCCTCTGTGCAGCATCCTGTATCCGCACAGAGCTGATCAATGTACGTCTTCGCTGGTCGGCCCACACTGGCGTGCCAATGTGCTGGCTTACACAGGAGGACGTCGCTTGTGAGTTCGTCCTTGCTTCTCCAGCAGTGTCCCGCGTGTCTTGTCCGTCTTACTCGGATGGTTTGGGTGATATGTGGCAGGTGGCCATACAGCTGGTTTCTCGTGGGGTGCTGTTTCCACGTCTTGTTCAG
>CM042160.1:8589316-8601816 GCA_023376005.1 Doryteuthis pealeii
TCATTACGAATGGGGATTTAGGTCCGTTAAGTTTCGATTTAACCTAGATTAATTCATGACTAAATCAAGTTGTTTGCATATCAACCTGCCTGAGCAGTCACGCCTTGACATGTATTTCTTTCTAGAATCCAACGAAGACAGAGACAGTTTGCTTTAGTTGTCGTGTGTCAATATATATATGTTGCTATTAATATTATATGACGATACAGTTGCTGTTGTTTGAATTGAACTATATTGTGTGCTAAAGATTATCGAATATAGGAATCGAACTTCCGTAGGACGTGACGTGTTAAGAAGTCTCAATTGATAGTCTGCAGTGGGGATAGATCAATTGATCACTGGTATTGATTCCGCCGATGTGTAGAGATATGGGGTTTAAATATAGGTGAGTATGAAGAGGTAGCAAAAAATAATTATAAGATGTATTTTTTCTAATTCAATTTGTTTAAACTAATTTTTGAAAAAAAAATTGTAGCTCCTTGACCCTTCATTTTTTGAATTTTGTATCATTTATCGAATAAGATTCAATACATCCAACGTATGTGATTCCCATAAAAATTCTAATTTAAGACTAGGATATGTATATTTTAGAATTTTACAGAAGGTTTAGTAATTTCATTAGCGCCGCATCTCAATCTATTGGAAATGTGTCCTTCGGTATAATAGAACGATCTCTGAAAGGGAATTAATCTGAGAGAAAAATTGGAGGAATCTAATTCACATATGTGACGTCCTTCTCGCGTTGGTTGTGGAGCATTAGCTACGATATAAATTGGTCTCGAGAGACCGTATATCTTATCCATCCGATGTGATAATTTTCTACGTCTCTATTCTTTCACTCACCATTCTTCATTTTGTAATTCACATTTTTCAATGAATCTTTTTCTTTTGTTCAGATGCATGTTAGTGATCAGATGAGGTGATGAGAGAGCCACGACGAAGAGAGTGAAGAGAAGAGTAGAGAGAACGTTCAGAGCATGGTAAAACTAACTAGATAGACGTAGTAATTAATTGAATTTGTTTATTGACTTATATACAATAGATATCTTTAATGGTGTTATAAGTGCGTGGTGAGAAAAAGCTACTTATTGGTTTAAAGTCACGGGAAATGGTACTCGTCACACTAACCAACCCGATGTTAAATCTGGATCTCACTACCCTGGTTAATCTGGTCATTTACATTTATGCGTTAATCATCCTATGGGAGAGGTATAAATCCTTACTCTCAGCTTTTTCTATCCATTCCAGCTCTTATGGATTATAATCATGGCTTGGGCAGAACTGGGGCTTTTTAACCCCTTGTTTAGCGCAATCGGTCTAGGAGAAAGGAAAACCTCTGAATTCAAACCCTGTTGACCTCGCTTAAAGAAAACCTTGACCTTATGTCACATTTACCTGCCGTGTTGGGGGGTTTGGTAAATATATATATTTTAATAGATAGATAATAGATTATGAATAGACTGAGATAGATATTTAGAGACTAGCGGTATACAGATTTGAATTGATTAACGTAGATCGAATAGATTAAAATATATAGATTATGATTGATTGGTTGATTGGATTTTTACGGGCATGTCAAACCTTGTTGGTATTTTCCGCCGAAAGACATTTATTCTATTTATTCTTGTTGGGTTTTCAATATTTTTCAACTTATTATTTGTTTTAAATTATTCAAAAATCGTTTTTCTTCTATTAAACCCATAGATGGGACCCTAACAGGTACTACCACTCCAGCCATAAGTGGACTTGGAGTATTGGCAATGAAGAGGTACTCCACACTCCCAGAGTTATAATTGGAACTTCCACTAGAGGGTAGTTTAACGATATATTCCAAGAAACTAACACTTCACCCATCGCCTTCTAGCACATATATGAATAGAAATGTACGAGGTTTGCCATAAAAGCAAAACGGTCGTGAAAATAAAAGTAAGAGTAAAAATGGAGTGGTGCATGTCCTGGACATCTCAGACACAGGATTCCGTCATTAAGCATCACAGCTCGCCACCTACATCTTGCAGGTGGACCCATTTTGGGGGAATCTTTACTCTCAGCAGAGGTTCAGTCGGCATGTTCTACATCCCTATTCGATGGGGATATATATATATGAAAGGACTGAAATAGATAGATTAAATAGATAGATAGATAGATAGATAGATATGAATAAACTAGCATAAGTTACGAATGAAGTAATCGATAAATAAATAATATATATATATATATATATATATATTATTATATATATATATATATATATATATATTAGACTGAGATGGATAGATAGATATGAAATAGACTAGCATATATAACATTTGAAGAGACTAGCGTAGATACATATTAATAGACAAGTATATGGGTCTCCTTGGTCTAGCGCTAGTGAAAAAGGGATAGACTCTCACGATGATTGGCTGATACCGACTTTAGGCCACCTCGACGAAGACTTTTATAGATATATATGAATAGATTAGCATAGATAGATATGAACAGTTTAATAGATATGAATAGACTTACAGATTTTGTCCTATGTTAGTCACGGTACATGATGAGGTGACTTAGTCTTGGTTCTGTGATTACCACACGTGTTTCCAGGTAGTTGCTCCGTCAATGGTTATGTGCCCACGTTGTGTTTTCAAAAGATCCACAGAAGTTAAAATTGGCGCCACTTGGTCGGAAAGTCATTATAACAGGTCAAGGTGTTAGTGGAAATGAGCTGCCGTAGTTGTTGGCAACTCCTAGAACGAGACAACACACCGTTAACAATAACAAGGGTTTAATTATTGAGGGAGTTCAGAGGAAAGCTACTAAATTAGTGAATGATTTAAAAACCCTTTCGTATGAAGAAAGGCTTAGGAACATTGACTTACCGAGTTTGGTTTATCGACGTACAAGAGGGGATATGATAAAAGTCTACAAATATACACATGGATTTTATTCAACTAACTTTGACCTACTAAACATTGCTCAAAATATCAATACTAGGGGCCATAAATTAAAAACGCAAGAGAAAATTATTTTAGTAGGTGAATACATGGAATAAACTACCATCATCAATAGTGAATGCCTCATCTCTAAACTCCTGCAAGGCAATGATAGATAATCTGTGGCAAGATTATAAATATTCTGTGGAATTAAGATGAATGTTTATAAGGAACAGCTGACAAGTCTCAGAGCTAATATACTAGCTGAAAGGGTATTATTATTATTTGCTCCTTTTGAGTTTTCACATCAGCATTAGCTGATGGTCTTTCACTGGAGTCTGAGTGACAGCAAGTCTCCTCAGGTCTCCAGGACTCTTCTGAGTATTTCTGGCAGATTGCAGCAGTGCAGCGTTCTGAATGGTTTCAATCCTTCCTCTGATATCCAAACTTTCCAAACCCTTTTCCAAAACTTTTGGGACTGTTCCAAGTGCACCAACTACAATTGGTATCACCTTCACTTTCATATTCCATAACTTTTTCAGTTCTCTGGCAAGGTCCAGATATTTGTCTATTTTTTCATTTTCCTTTAGCTTCACCCTGTGATCTGCTGACACTGAAAAATCCACCAGTTGACAAGTTCTTTCTTTTTTGTTAATCAACACTAGGTGTGGTCTTCTTGCTGGGATAAGGTGATTCGTTTTTATTTCAAAGTCCCAGAGAATGTTATGCGTTTCGTTCTCAAGAACAGATTCTGGTTTATGAATATACCATTTTTTTGCATGGTCAAAATTAAATTTTTGGCATAATTCCCAGTGGATCACATTCCCAACCCAGTCGCGTCTAGTTTTGTATTCTCGTTGTGCTAGTTTGCTACATTCGCAGAGTATATGGTTAACAGTCTCATCTCTATTACCAAGTCTACATTTACTATTTTGTTGGGTCCTATCGATTATTATTATTATTATTATTATTATTATTATTATTATTATTATTATTAGTAGTAGTAGTAGTAGTACATTAGCTTAGAGAAAAAAGATACAGTGAGGAATTTTTCTGGTGTTTTATTTTATTTTATTTTATTTTTTTTGTTTCATGCTAATTTGCACTGAGTAATTCGGTAAAAGTAGCTTGGATTACATCTCTTCTATGTCGGTGATTTTTTTCTCTAAGTGGCAAGGTTTTCTTTTTCTTTTATTGGAAAAATGTCTTCCTTCAGTAATTTAAAGTCTCTGAAAATGTTCACAGCCCCATTAAAAAAACATACAAAAAAAACAAAAATAGAAATTTTGTCTGCGATGTAAGACTTTTAAAATAATGAAATAGCATGTAAAATGAAATTTTTGAAAATACTTTTTTTTTAAAATAATAATAATAATAATAATAATAATAATAATAATAATATAATAATAATAATAATAATACTACTTATGGCGGCCAACAATAGTAGAAGCGACAGATTGGACAAACAGAAAATCAACAAAGACTAAAATACAAAAATGGGCTCAGACTCCAGGGAAACACCATCAGCTAATGCTGTTGTGAAAAACTAATAATAATAATAATAATAATAATAATAATAATAATAATAATAACATGTACAGTGGTACAACTATTATAGGTGCATTTATAGTACAAAAAAATGTGCAAATATCAGGAAAATGAACAGTGTATTTTTTAAAAATTTTTTAGTAAAACTATTGCTGCTATTTTTCCCGTCTGCTGATTTAACAACTCAGAAATCATTTTTTATTGTTGAAAATTGTTGCTCGAAACACCTCTGATTGGCCAGCCAATGAGAACCTAGCTATCTATCGGAAGTAAGATGACTGAGCCTCGTATCTCATTTGAGGGGAGTAACTATAAATTTAAAACCTTGAGCCCTTCCGTTTGACAACTGAGCGTGACCCTTAGTAAAGAAGCCTTTGGTTGTTCCTTGGTCCTTCTCAGTCATGCAGGTCGTTTTAAGGTAGTTTAAGTAGGTTGATTAAGTAGTTAACCAGTCACGTATTCGGGCTGGTGGTTGGCTGAAGTTCTACTGGTGATATTCTCTAACGCCAGAAATCAAGTCCTTTACACAAAAAGAATTGTGTGAATTAAGCAAAGATATAACAGTAATTTCAGGAGCTAAATATCGGACTGCACCTCTGCAGAGAGGGAAGAACCCTCAATGGGGCCACCTGTTGGCCGTGGGTGGCGACCCATGATGCTTATTTAATGAAAGTATTACAATAAAGTACTAATACCTTTTACTAACACTTAGTTCATTCCATGTCGGCTGTGGGGTTAAAATATACCACCTGCACCTCTGCTGTGGGGCAAGAAACCCCCAATGGGACTACCTGTTGGCCGTGGATGGCAACCCGTGATTCTTGTGGATGAGCAGCCCATGACATGCACCACTCCACTTAGACACTTACTTAGGCTAGACGGGCGGTCGGAAAGGCCCCCTTCGATTAATCGGCTGGTCATGTCAAGCCCTAGCATCTATATATTTGGTCCGACCCTTATGGCAAGCCCCAACACTTTATCATATGGGTGCTACAAGGCGGTGGCTGAGGGTCTACATGTCCTGGGAATGACGTTAAACTCTATCTGATAGCGAGGTCCCAGTTCTGGCTGTTTAGGGAATGTGGAATATCCCTTCATCACCATTGCTTCCTGGTCCACTCTGACCCAGAATAGTAGTACCTGTTAGAGTCCCATCTATAGGTTAAATAGAAAAATGTGCTTATAAAAAAAAGAGTACCCATGAAGAATGGCTTTATTTGAAAACTTTATCGGCGTTAAATGATCCACTGGGGTTGATATACCGTAAAACAAAACAAATCAAACCAAACATCGGACGATAATAGATGTAGGCGCTCGCCTTTGCCTATGGTTGCGTCGTGGGAAACGGATAAAGCGATCCGAGTTCAAATCCTAGACGAAGAAAGGTATGCATCCAACTATTCTCTCTCCAGTGATAGATAAACTGTAGGGTAACATTGGCAATAGGTTTGGGTAAAGGGGAAATTTGAATTCAAACTTGTCATGTTGCCGAGCAATTTATAGAATGCTCAACTTATGTAGCCTTGTTTCAGAATAAATTAAGTTTAGTAAAAGAAAACCAAGGAGAGAGAGAGAGAGAGAGAGAGAGAGAGAGAGGGAGAGAGAGAGAGAGAGAGAGAGAGGGAGAGAGATAGAGAGAGAGAAGAGAGAGAAAGAAATATATATATATATCTAAGGCTTTTGTATGTGGTAGGATGAGCGCTTTGTTTAATGTCATATCAACCTTTGGGGGTTATTAAATGCAAAGGCCATTCTTGTAAAAGAATAATAGGTGTACTATTTAACCCATTAGTGGGAGTATTAGGGCGTTCATACCTTTCCCAAGGGTATTAGTCCGAACGTGAACGTAATAGAGCATTTGAAGTTTGAACTCACTTCCTAGTATATCACAGTACAGTAAGGGAGTATACCTGCATATAAATTAATAAATAAACAAAAAAACGTAACCATGAAAATGTATCTGTTATTTAAGTTTAGCAGAAGGAATATGTAAGAAAATTGACGTTGATGTCAATGAAATACGAATTTATGTACGGAGAAGTCTGAGGCAGCTGTCTAAGAAGGAAAAAAAATGCGGGAATTCGAGCTGCATTTCATATTGAATAGCAACCATTTTTCGTGATGGCCGCCCTAGTAACTCGTCGTCATCCCTCGCACAGGGCGATGTGACCGAATACTTAGCTACACACAGCATAGAGATACAAGTAAGAACACTCAAGGAAAAATACCATCAGCGTCACCCGTATTAATGCGCATGCGTGCACAGTTCGCTATGTTCCAATCATTTTGCTTTTTCATGAGAACGACATCTTTTGGCGGCCGCTGCGGAACATGAAAATGAAATTTTCTTTTTTTTTCCGCTCGACAGAGTGCGCCATCTTGCGCCCAACTGTGGAGTGTTCGGCCAATCAAATCACAGATTATAGGATATCAGTTTTGCCGAGGAAATGAAAGGAATCGCCCGTTTGCTAGCAGTGCCAGTGTCTTGCCAGTTTGTAAAAAGGAAATAACAACAGGTTTGCGAGAGAGAACCGGGTTTTCGATCACAGAATCTGCCAATGTTTCGTAATGGCAGCCTCTCGGCTATTTGATGACTGCTAGAGATAAAAATTGATGGGTTCAGCAGAACTGATGGTGAAACTTATTAGTGGTAACGGATGTATGCTTCTGACCAAATTACATCTAGCCATCGCACCAAAGTCGCAAGATCGTTGCAGATAAATTAAGAAATAAATCGCCCGCTCAAAATGCGTCATGTGATGATTGATGGAATTTTGTGCTACACCAAACATTCAAAAATAAGAAGAATCCTGACAGCCCTGTCGGCTGGGGCTTTAGAATACACCGACTGCACCTCTGCAGAGGGGTAAGACCCCCTCCAATGGTGTTAAGATTTGTGTGGACATCCTTTAGGCCTCAAGTAAGAGCGCTTGTGTAGCGGAGATACTTTGTGTAAAGCAGAGCGTGATCATTAGTAAATAATCCTTTGGTTGTTCCTTGGTGCTCCTCAGGCTTGCAGATCCTTCATCAATGATTGAAAATAGACGTCTTTCAGTATTAGCGATTAAGTAGTTAACCAGCCACGTATTCGTGCTGTTGGTTGGCTGAGGTTTAAACCACGTGACCTCGCTTAGTCTATAAATTTAAGTGGTAGATTTCAGCACGGCTTATATACAACAAATAAGGGCACCTCACGTGGTGTAATGGTTAGCAAGGTAGATTTGCAGACCATTGTTAGTGATTTCGATTCTCACTGGGTGCCCCATACTTCTGGCCTTGTGCCATATCTAAGCTAAGCCTAGTAAATAACTATATACAACAAATAATCAAACAAATGGGGTCACCAGATGGCCGTATGTGGCGACCCGTGATGCTTAAGGATGGAACCCTTCTTACTTAGGCTAGGCGGTCGGTCGGGGAGTAGAGACACCCCTCCGATCAATCGGTTGGTCACATCAAGCCCTAGCACCTATATGATTCTCCCAACCCTATTGCCCTTATGGCTACCTCCAACTCTTTTTATCATATATGTTGTAGAAGGTGGTGGCTGCTGAAGGTATTCATGTGCTGGGAATGACTATAAACTATCATACGATGACGTTCTAATTCTGGGGGTCTGGGCAGCACCTCTTCATCCCCATTGCTCCCTGGTCCACTCTAACCCGGGGTGCTCGTACCTGTTAAGGTCCCATCTATCGATTACATAGAAAAATGTGTTTATAAAAGAAATTGAGTATCCATTAAGAATCAATTTATTCTAAAACTTTGTCCATATGGAGCATATGACTTTTAGGCACCCCTTCCGCGATCTCGACTCACAAGGACACTTTTCTCATTTACACCGTCAAAATCCGGTTGTTTGTTAGGGGTTAGGGTTAGGGGTTAGGCTTATGCTTAGGGGTTAGTTTTATGATTTTGTTTTTAAATCTAAAAATCGTCTGTTAATACTTAAAAATTGTCCCCACGAATCGAGACCGCAAAAGGCGTGCCTAAAGGACATATGGTCCGTCCACATTAAATGACCTGCCAATGTTGATATGTCGTAACACATACAAACAAACAAAGAAACGAAGATACTTCAAAATAAAAAAAAGTCGTCGGGGCGGCCTAAAGTCGGTATCAGCCAGTCAGCGAGGGAGTCTACCCCCTTTTCAATAGCGCTAGACCAAGGATATTGTTTTTTGGCGTCTGAGGTGGAGCGCCACACCTACCATCAGCTCCTTACTTTACTGCACAGATCCCTGTGCTACTCATACGCTGAGTTAGCGAGGACCGGTATCGAACAAGGAACTTTGTGGTTTTTAGCCGAACGCTCTACCGACTGAGCTAACTAAGCATTTTAAATCTTGTATCCCTCTCTTGTCAATGCTTCACTATTCGTAAATATAATTGCGCCAATAATTCAATCTTGAAAATCAGTATTGGACTTCTTAGATTTTACATAGCTTCAAATGTAACCTAGTAGTAACGATAGGAAAAGCACCACCCTGGCCCCAAAATACATTGTGTTTACTTTAATTTTTGGCACAGTCGATAGGAAAAAAATGGCGCGAAAGAAATGCCACAAACCTAATCAACAACTGACCTCAATTTTTTTTCAAATTTAGAGTTTTATTTCTCCTAGACTGATTACTTACCAAGTCTGTCCAGTCTGCCCTACTATTTTATACATAGCTGGAGGGAAAATATATTGATTCATACATTTCCCTAGGGTATTAGTGCTACGCGAAATGCAAACAGCCTTGTCTAGGATTTGAACTCGGGTCGACGAGTCCATTTCCTACGACTCTAACCATTATGCCACGCGCCTCCAATGCACTATCATCTTTGAGAAGGTATGAATCCAAATATTCTCCCTCCAGCTATGGGTACAGTATATGGCATACTGCGGGCCTTAATCCTAGTTAGGTAACTAGTCTAGGGGAAAGAAAATTCTGAATTCAAACCTGTTAAAGTCCGCTTAAAAATTGATTTGTGTCACATCCTACTTGTACGGAGGGGTTCATAAATGTGTATATCCGTTAAAAGTGCCGGAGGGTATATCGGCAGAAACGTTGTTTGGTTTGTTTTGTTTTACGGCATATCAACCTCAGTGGTTCATTTAATGCCGATAAAGTTTTGAAATAAATCAATTCTTAATGGATAATACAATTTTTTTATAAATACATTTTTCTATTTAACCCATATATGGGACCCTTACAGGTACTACCACTCCGGGTCAGAGTGGACCAGGGAGCAATGGTGATGAAGGGGTGCTCCACATTCCCCAAACCTCCAAAACTGGAACCTCACCATCAGATAGATTTTATAGTCATTCCCAAGACATGTAGACCCGCAGCCACCGCCTTCTAGCACCCATATGATAAAAAGGGGTTGGGGCTTGCCATAAGGGCAATAGGGTTGGGAAAATCATATAGGTGCTAGGGCTTGACGTGACCAGCCGATTGATCGGAGGGGCCCTCTCCGACTGCCCGTCGAGCCCAAGATAGGGCCAAAGTGGAGTATTGCATGTCATGCACTGCTCATCCACCTGGACTCTATCCTTAAGCATCACGGGTCGCCACCCACGCCCAACAGGTGGCCCTATTGGGAGAGTCTTACCCCTCTGCAGAGGTGCAGTCTGTGCATTCTAACGCCCCAGCCGACAGGACGGAGAAACGTTGTGTATATAATAATAATAATGATGGGGACAACCGTCTGAAAATGCAAAATAATACAACTTGTAAGGTCTAATCTTAAAATTTCAGACTAGTAGTATGTGTTCTTGAAAAACGAAAAATTGCAAAAAAATTTTTTTTTTTTGGGGGGGGGGGCAAAAAAAATTCTATATCCATGTTGTGCTTCAAGGTAATACTATTACTGAAAAGAAGCCCGCTGAGCAATGAGTGATCGATCATATATATTTTTTTATCATTAACACTCCCTCTTCCATAAAAAAAATAAAAGCGTTATTTTTTTTCTTCTACATGTTGTCTACGGACAAATCGAACAGTATACTGGATTTTCTGACGGGAGATGTCTTTTTCAGTGAATAATTTCGGCAACCCGATATGGTGGAGGAATATCGGAAATAAGTGAAAGGAGTGAAACAGAAAAGAGATAGATATCCCATACCTACAACATTTCTCCCCCCCCCACCTTCCCATCCAAAAAATATCACCAAGAAGAAAAAGTTAATAAAATCTGAAGAAATAAAAATGGCCTAACATTCGTACGAAAAGGCGCACAAGAGAGAGAGAGAGAGAGAGAGAGAGAGAGAGAGAGAGAGAGAGAGAGAGAGAGAGAGAGAGAGAGAGAGATGTTATATAACGCCTTGCTGGGTATATAAAGGGTGTGCAAGAGTAGATACATATCTAACCAACCCCTTTGTTATCACTGATACACTAGTTTAAGATGTTGTTGCGCCAATAGTTCAGCCTTGAAAATCCTTGGAAAGCTTGGATTTTTGTATAGATTCAAATGTAGACTAGTAATACATATAGGAAAATAGGAAAAGCACCACTCTAATCTAAAAATATATCGTGTTTACTTAGTGTAAGATGTTGTAGCGTCAATTGTCTCGCCTTGAAAATCACCATTGAAAATCCTGTGTTTCTGATAGTTTCAAATGTAGTCAGGTAGTACAAATAAGAAAATCTTAGTTTAGTTGTGGCACAAGACCAGAAAAACAGGACACCCGGTGAGAATCTAACTCACTAGCAATAGTCTGCTCATCCATTACGCTACTTGAGGTGTCCTAAAACAGGTATGTATTTATCAACCACTCTGTTATCAATGCTGCACGAGTTTAAGATGGTGTTGCGCCAATAATTCAGCCATAGAAATCAGTATTGGACATCTTAGATTTTAGATTTAGTTCAAATGTAGTACCGGTAGGAAAAGCGCCACTCTGGTCCCAAAATAAAGCAATCAATTGCAGTCAGGTAGTAACAATAAGAAAATCTTTATTTTCTTACTTGCTGGGGAGATGCCGTTCTGATTATGACATCGGCTACCTTTCTGGATTATGACATCGTTGTAGGCGAGTTCGGACCGTAATAATTCTATTACTTTCACTTCCGGAGAAACAGGAAATGAACATTAAGAAATCGAAACAACAAAAATTGGAATATAAACAATTATAAGGATACGGCTTAGTTCAGTTAAATTTCCACCTCAGATGCCTACGCCGCATTCTACGCATTCGATGGCAGGACAAAGTGCCCACCACAGACGTGCTGGAACGAGCAAACGTAAACAATATGCCCGCCATCATCTGAGAGAGACGCCTGTGTTAGTTTGGTCATGTCAGGATGATGGACAAAGGCCGTATCCCCAAAGAGTTATTGTATTGTGAATTAGTAGAGGGCACCCGACCGGTAGGGAGACCACGCCTGCACTTTAAAGATGTCTGTAAGGGGGGTATGAAGACATGTCACATCGACATCAACACATGGGGGGCTTATACAGAAGACCGTACAACCTGGCGCCTTCTCGTCAAACAAGGAACGAAAAGGAGTGAAACAGAGAGGAAAGAAGCCGCCGCAGAAAGGAGAGTCATAAGGAAGGAGAGACAACAGCAACTCGAGCAAGCATCACTGTTTGTTTGCAATCACCGCACCAGAGATTGCCATTTAAAAATTGGTCTGTTCAGCCACTCACGAAGTTGCAGATTTTAAAAAAGTGGACACTACGCCATCGTCTTTAGTAGAGGGAAGGATGCCAACAACAACAACAAAAACAACAACAACAGCTTAGGTAAAAATCATCATCGATGCCGATTGAAAAAAATTATATTATTCTTCAATACATTTATATCCGTTATACATAAACATTAACGACAGAAATGCATTGTAAATGAATGTTAATATAGAAGTTTATTTCGAAAGAATGAATCAATATATGGATAAGATATCCTATTGCATCATATAAATATTTATAGATATCCGATATGTTTCCTAAAATTAAAAAAATATCGCTATATGAGGCAAGTGTGGAACTATATATATATATATATATATATATGTGTGTGTGTGTGTGTGTGTGTGTGTGTGTGCG
>CM042160.1:8604316-8614316 GCA_023376005.1 Doryteuthis pealeii
AATGATCTGAACCCTAGAGGTTTTTTTCTTGACACAGATTGCCAGCAAACCCCGGCTCAGATGTATCTATTCTCCTTTGATCCTTGTTTTGATCGATTCTGTTTACCAACACTTGATCGTACCATCACGCTTTTGACATTTCCCCAGTGTAAATACCAATGGTATGATATTTTCTAAATAGATTTATTGACTTACGCTTTGTTCTAATACCAAAACAATAGAATGAGAACGAGTTGAAAATCGAGTATCAGCAGGAATCCAAATCGAGAGAAAATGGCAATTTCGAAAAAAAAGGAATATGTGAACTGTAATTGAGCGAGAAGAAAGTTACAGCGGAAAAAATAAAGGTTCCTAAGGTTGAGAGAAAGAAATGAGGTTTGGATATGTAAAGGGATAGGAAGATTGAAGTACGGGACGGAGGTAAGAAAGAATGGAAACATGTATGAGAAGAAATATGAAGTATGTAGAAGAATTGATGAAAAGAGTAAGTAGCAGTGAGAAGAAGAAGAAGAAGAAGAAGAAGAAGAAGAAGAAGAAGAAGAGGAGGAGGAGGAGGAGGAGGAGGAGGAGGAGGAGGAAGAAGAAGAAGAAGAAGAAGAAGAAGAAGAAGGATAACAACAACAACAACAACAACAACAACAACAACAAGAGGAAGTAGAATGAGAAGAAAATAAGTGGTCGTATAATAATAATAATAATAATAATAATAATAATAATAATTAAAAAAGTAAATAAATACAAATGAAAATAAAAGATAGATGGATAATAGGTATAGGAATTACTTAAGAAAAAGAAAAACCTGCGAAAGCCCATCCCACCCACACTCTATTGAAACGCAAAAGAGAAAATGGAATATTCTATAATATTTAGAAAGTCTGTAGAATTGAAAATTAGTAAGTTATACATTTTAACTTCACCTTGTTTTATTTTTTTTTTATTTACGACGTTGTGCAAGGTATGTGTTATTTTTTTTAATTGTTAATCTGTTCTCTTACTAAAATAATAATTTGTTGATTTGTTTTTAAAAAAATACATTGTATGTTAGCTATTCCGATCGTTAAAAAAGTGTTTAAACTATCCAGCTCAAGTTTAATGTATATGCTGATAATATATTATATATATATATATTATATATATATATATATATATATATATTGTAAGATAAACTGGCAATGCGTTTACGTTTAATATTTAAAGATAAAATTAAAAAAGGATATAATAAATAAAATAAATAAATAATTTAAAAATTAAATTTAAAAATGATGATGATGATGATGATGATGATGTTGATTATGATGATGATGGGTTGGGAAGGTTATCTACAGGGAATTATGCAAACAAATAAATGTTGACCATACAATAAAATGGTATGTGCATAAACCAGAATCCGTTCTTCAGAATGAAACACATAAAATTCTCTGGGACTTCAAGATAAAGATGGATCACCTTATCCCGACCAGGGAATTAGACCTAGTATCTATTTAAAAGAAAGAGGACTTGTCAACTGGTAGACTTTGCAATTTCAGCAGATCACAGGGTGAAAATGAAGGAAACTGAAATGATGGACAAATACATGGACCTTGCCAGATAATTGAAATAGCTGTGGACTATGAGTGTCAAAGTAATACCAATTGTAGTTGGTGCACTTGGAACGGTTCCAAAAAACTTGGGAAAAGGTGTGGAGGAACTGGAAATTAGAGGGAGAATTGAGACCATTCAGACTACCGCATTGCTGCAATCGGCTAGAATACTCAGAAGAGTCCTGGAGACCTGAGGAGACTTTTTGTTATTCAGACCCCAGTAAAATATCATCACTTAACGCTAATGTAAAAAAAAACTCAAAACGATTGAAAATAATAATAATAAAGGAAAATGAAAAAATGGACAAATATCTGGACCTTGCTAGAGAACTGAAAAAGTTATGGAATATGAAAGTCAAAGTGATACCAATTGTAGTTGGTGCACTTGGAACGGTCCCAAAAGGATTGGAAAAGGGTTTGGAAAGTTTGGAAATCAGAGAGAGGATTGAAACCATTCAGAACACTGCATTGCTGCAATCTGCCAGAATACTTAGAAGAGTCCTGGAGACCTGAGGAGACTTGCTGTCACTCAGACTCCAGTGAAAGACCATCAGCTAACATTGATATGAAAACTCCAAAGGAGTAAATAATAATAATAATAATAATAATAATAATAATAATAATAATAATAATAATAAGAAGAAGAAGAAGAAGAAGAAGAAGAAGAAGAAGAAGAAGAAGAAAGGAGTAAGTGGTAGTTGTTGTAGAAAAAGTTGTAGAAGATCAATAACAATAAGAATAACAAAATACGTAGTAGAAGTCATATGGAAAGATAAAGAAAAAGAAAAGATATGAAAAATGAATACAAAGAAGAATGGTGAGAAAGAAGTAGAGACGTAGAAATATCACAGAGGAAGAATAGGGGGAGGAAGAGAAGGAGCTGAAATAGAAATAGTTGAAGACAAGTTAATGGAAAACTTTAATTTAATTATTGTATTAGATAGGAATACTTGATATTATATAATTGAACAAATAAAAGTAAGTACAATTTTTTTTCAAAATGTAATAAAAATTAGAAAATATAATTATGATTACAATTAAACATTTACAAATGAATAAAATTTCATGATTAAATAACTCCCTACGGAGTTGATATGCAATTTAGCAAATAAACCAATCCAATTATTCATTTTAGATACCATAATATTGAAACATGGTAATGATATATATATATAAGCTATCAGAGATACTGATAGATATGCGCCCTGTATTCCTGACGCACAAAACGTTTAAAGGGCGCAGTGCTTCCCAGTGTCTTTCCTTTTTCTTCCCTCAATCATTTCAAGCTAACTGTAAATACATTTCAATAGTCTCTTAGAAACAAAGTACGCAGGATAGGTTACAGGGTAGGAGTTAGACAACTTTAGTTGTTTCCCCAGATCATAAATAAAAATCCTACAATCTATTAAGAAATTTTAGTTGAGACCCATAAATTTCCCCGGGGATTCATTCAAAGTATATATGTTCATCCCAGGACGCAATTAAAAAGTGGATGAATAGAAGGAGGAAGAGATGGAACTGAAATAGAAGTAGTTGAAAAGTTAAAAGACGACTTTAATTGGAGATTGGAAAGAATATGTGAAATACGCAATCCTAGCAGAAGTAAAAGAAATGGTCGTTCTTATAAGTATTGTATAGGTTCATCGCTGCTTAACTTCGGTGATCTAGCGAGAACCAGTGCTTTTAAAATGGACAAGAGATGAACCGAACATATGGTGTTACGTTATCAGTGGGCCTTGGATAATTAAGGTTAGAAAAAGGATCGGTTTTAGTAAAAGTAAGTTGCGATTGAAGAAGAAGGAAATAAATATTTTGAAAAAATATTTTGAAAAAATATTTGGAAAGAAAGAATTTATTTGGAATGTATTTGTTTAAAATGTTTGTTGAAATTCCGTCAGAGAATTGCTTGGGTTGAATATTGGCTGGAGAATTGAAAACATGTCAGGCCAGAGGAATGTGTGATTGTTTGGCTAAAATTGCATTGTATACAAAATCACAATATACAATGGAATTAAAATGTGACGTAAGAAAATAATCAACTGATTATTTTGTAATTATACAAGATTGTGTGAATAGTCAAAAAGGGACTAAGAAATATATGAGAGAAGAAGAGAGCGAGCGAACTCCAGACCAAACGGTCTATTGTAGAGACACGCGATACAGCTGCATTAGCCTAGAGAAAAAATATTCCTTTCTTTTTTTTCTTCCTCTCCCAAGCTGACAATTGACAAGTGAATGACAAGCTTAGTGTGACTTATTTAAGCGACTCTATTATTGTAACCTTCTTTCTATCTCTCTCTGCGTCAACGATTGATAAAAACTTGTCGTGGACAAAATAAACATTTGTTGACAAGAATTTATGGCAAACAAAAAACTGCTAATACACTGGATAATAGTAACCGTAGTCGATGTGGCAATAAAGATAAAACAGTTTGTTGGACGTATCTATTTGTATAAGATATAAATAAAATCACCACTTCTATTTATGAACTTTCCAAACAATAACTGGCACTTCCGGTGAAAATTTGGCCAAAGGGAGACGAGGACAGAAAGCATTTATAATCGTTTGCAACTCTCTTAAAATCAATTGCAAACTAAACTTTATGCCAGTAAGAACATTTTTTTTATTAATACCATATGACTAGAATCTAGGACTAGACTAGGATTAGCAACGCACTACTGATTTAGACCTATATATTAGAAACTGCATTCTGTGAACAACAGAACAACTGAACCCCTACACTGCCGGCAATGATTTTAATACAGTTAATTACATAATAACCGAATTTGATAATATGAAACAAAAGAAGTACAAAAGTAAGCATGACTGGTTGGGAAGGATAATCCCAAGGGAATTGTGTAAGAGAATGAAATCAGACCACACTAATAAATGATATGAGCACAAACCAGAAGCTGTTCTTGAAAAATGTAAAGGATACAAATCTCTAAGACTTTAATATACAAAGAGATCACCAAATCCGTGCCAGAAGAACAGATAAGAACAGAAATTGTCATCCAGCAAATTACAGAGTAAATAAAAAAAACCAAATTTAAAAAATTAGAAAATGCATTGCCTTTCCAGAGATCTAAAAATATAAAGCAGGGGTCACCAAACTACGGCTCACGGGGCAGATCTGGCCCGCGAAAGTATTTTATCAGGCCTGCCGACAGTATTTGAATGTTGCGTTCTTTGATAATGTTTTAAACATAAATATGTTGGTTAATTTTGTTTTTATGCATCTTACACCACTCACCCATGAATATAACACGGAAAGATAAATTTTGTTTTACATCTTTTGCTCAGAGCTTTCGTTCTGGCTAGCAAGTATTGAACACAATAATAATGTGGTCTGCGCACCTTATTTTTTCAAGTATCCGGCCCACCGTGAAGAAAGTTTGGTGATCCTTGATATAGAGGAACATTAGAATGACGGTGATATCAATTCTATTTGGAGCCCTTGGAACAATCCCCAAGATACTGTTAAAGAGACTGGGGAAAGTGGTAAACAGAGGAAGAATCGGAGACCATCTAGACCAGTGCTTCTCAACCTTTTTCGGTTTATGGACCATTATTTATTCAAAAAATTCCCATGGACCAATCCTACTTTTCTTGAATGTTGCTGCGAGCGGCTAGCACACGTGTTAAAGTAAGACAAGAGAATTCATTTTCCGCCGATCATCGACGTGCGCTTAAATAGAGATTTTCAACTGGGAAGGGTCATTATAAGAAGCGCTAAATTAGTTAAATTTTTGTGAAATGGATAAAACATTTTTCTGGCTTCGAACTCTCTGTGGACCACTAGAAATGTTCTGTGGGCCACAGATGGTCGAGCTGGACCACTTTGTGAATCACTGATCTAGACCACAGTACTGTTAAAATAAGCTTGGATAATGAGGAGAGTCCTGGGAGATGAGGAGACTTGTTGCCACTCAGACCTCAGTTAAAACCCACTAATTAAAACGATTCTGACAGAGCAATGTTAAAATCATCATCATCATGTCGTGCTGTTGGCACGGATATCCATGACAATCTCTCTCCATCCGACCCTATCGCTCATCATTCTCTGGAGGTCCTCTGTGCAGCATCCTGTATCCGCACAGAGCTGATCAATGTACGTCTTCGCTGGTCGGCTCACACTGGCGTGCCAATGTGCTGGCTTCCACAGGAGGACGTCGCTTATGAGTTCGTCCTTGCTTCTCCAGCAGTGTCCCGCGTGTCTTGTCCGTCTTACTCGGATGGTTTGGGTGACATGTGGCAGGTGGCCGTACAGCTGCTTTCTCGTGGGGGGCTGTTTCCACGTCTTGTTCAGGATCACCCAAAAGAATGTTAAAATAAGTAAAGTAAATTCGGCTGAGTGGGCTATTGTTGGTATCAACCGGATAACAAGGGAGTCTATCCCCTTTTCGCTAACACCATATCACGGAGATTGTATTCAAATTTGAGGTGGAACACCACAACTACCTGCAGCACACGACTTTACCAAACAGATACAAGTTGTGTTACTAATGTGTATAGTTGCAAGGGCCGGTATCGAATTTGGAATCTTACGATTACTAGACAAATGCTCAACCGACAGCGCTAAGCCGGTTCTCATTACTGTTAAAATAAGCTTGGATACTTAGGAGAGTCCTGGGAGCTGAGTAGACTTGCTGTCCCTCACACCTCAGTTAAAACCCACTAATAAAACAATTCAGACCACAGCACTGTTAAAATAAGTTAGGCAAATTAGAAGAGTCCTGGGAGCTGAGGAGACTTGCTAGCACTCTGACTTCAGTAAAAACTCACCAGCTAAAACTATCCAGACCACAGTACTATTTCAATAACCTAGGATAACGGGAAGTGTTTTGAGAACCGGGAAAACTTGTTGTCACTCAGACTTCTGTAAAAAAAAACTACCAACTAAAATAATTTAGACCACAGCACTGTTAAAATGAACTAGGCTCATTAAAAGAGTTTTTAAGCTGAGGAGACTAGCTGTCACTCAGAGGACTTCTGTAAAAATCTACCAACTAAAACGTTCCAGACCACAGCACTGTTTAAATAACCTAGGATAACGTGAAGTGTCTTGAGAAGCAGGAAAACTTGCTGTCACTCAGATTTTTAGGAAAACCACCAGCCAAAATAATCTAGACCGCAGCACTGTTAAAATGGGCCGTAATAATTAGAATAGTCCTGGGAACTGAGAAGAATATAAAAAAGGTCACAAAGAAGAAAGAAAAAAATGACAACAAAGGGAATATTAGAAATACGAATAAAAAGTAAAAAAGATAATGGAGCTAAGGAGACTTGTCACTCTGACTTCGATGAAAAACCAACAACTGAAACAATCTAGACCACAGCACTGTTAAAATGGGCCATCATAATTAGAATAGTTCTGGGAACTGAAAAGAACATGAAAAAAAGAAGAAAGAAAAAATGGCTGAACTTGCACAAGTTTTTTTTGAGGTCCCCCATGACAGTTTAACTACAGTCTATGAATTAACTTTTTGCGAATTGGGTTACGGTTTAGGGGTTTGGGGATTAAGGTTGTTTTTTTATTACGTATTGCTTAAAAAACAACAATAAACCCAAAATTACTATATACATTACATTATCATTACAACCATTGAAATTAATTATTGAATCCAACGGTAGACACATTAGTCTCAGTTGTTTGTTTTAGTATTGTAATGTATAATTTTAAAAAGACATTTTTCAACATTAAATGTATAGTAATTTTGGGGGGTTTGTTGTTTGTTTTTAAGCAATACGTAATTTAAAAAAGAACAACCTTAATCCCCAAACCCCTAAATCGTAACCCAATTCGCAAAAAGTTCATTCATAGACTGTAGTTAAACTGTCATGGGGGACCTCAAAAAAACTTTCCGTTTTAATTTTCCGACCGTTGTGCAAGTTCAGCCGAAAAAATGACAACAAGGGGAATATTAGAAATACGTTTTAAAAGTAGAAATCAGATAATGGAGCTACGGAGTCTTGTTGTCACTGTGACTTCAATGAAAAACCATTAGATAAAAACCGATGTGAAAAGCAAATACTAAAAGAATAAGAACAAGAAAATAACAAGAAAGAACACTCAGAAGAAAAGGAATAAGAACAAGTGTTATACGAAGGAAAAAAACAGTTAAAAGTAGAAATAAAAGAATGGAGACTGCGAGATATGAAAAAGCAGGGAGCGAAGTCGACGTGTCTGAATATGAGTATTACTAATAAAGACTAACGGCGTAGGAAAAAATTTGAATGATGAAACGGGATAAAATGTTGCCAATCACGCGAAGATGAAAAATGTTCAGATACGAATCACACAAATCATGATATCAGTCGGTTAATAAATTCAAGCGGCAGCAGTGAAGCAACAAAAACAATCGTCTTTTATTATAATTACAGACATAGAGTCACACACAGAAAATTGCATGTAGAGATTTATATAATCACATATACATACATAACATAAAAGGAAAAGCACACATACACACACACTAAAAGGGAGAGAGAGAGAGAGAGAGAGAGAGAGAAGAGAGAGAGAGAGAGAGAGTAGGAATAGAAGAGAAAGAGGAGAGTGTAAGCTAGTCACAAGAGCATAGTACACTAAGACCCATTCAATGTAAAAAAAAAGTTTTGAAAAACGTACACGAGGATCATAAAATGTAAATAAAAAACCTATAAGAAATAGTACAGAAATATATATATATATATATATATATATATATATATATATATATATATATATATATATATATATATTTTCTTGCGTGATTTTTATTTATTCAAACGCACTCTACTTGAAAACCCAATACGCCAAATCCTTGTCAAAAACATCCGGATATCATAAAAGACACACAGTAAAAAAAGAATTGAAACACTCCAGGCCTAAAATATAAAACAAGAATAGATAAATAAATGAATAAAAACAAAAAAATAAACAACAACCTTCAATAAGATTTTCAACGAAGAAGGACGGAGTGTTCCAAATGTATTCAACAATTATAATTCCACTCCTCATACAACTGGCGCCTAACCGACCAGTCCAATACTTGTGACCATTACACGACGTCAACCAACGCCTCAAAGGCCAACGACAGCTTCGTACATAAACGAGTATGCGTTCTATTGTAATGGTTATCGTCGTAAGAAATTAATACAGCGATCCGAATTCAAATCCTAGACGCGGCTGTTTGCATTTCCCATAGCCATAATACCCTAGGTTTGTAAAATAATTATCTCAATTGATTATTTAAGTAATTAATTTCCCTATCATCAACACTGTTAGTTTTGGGCATAATTCGATTCGTTTTAATGCAATTAATTCTTGCAATACTGTTCAGTCGTTACTTTTTGATAAAGAAAAGATGAAGCTTGTCTCAGTAAATTATTTTGTCCTTAAAACACTTTTGAAAAATCATTTTATTACCTCTTATAAAAAACAGATTTGCATTTAGATTCTCACACGGCTAATTTGTCTCATGATATATATGTATATGTTTACGTTGTGTGTTTCATGTATCGTTTCCTGTGAGCGTCCAAGGGTGGTCATGTCCATGGGATTAGCTTCACGCTATTAGGCATTGCCTCCCTTCAATAGTAGTTTAAACCAATAAAGTTTTTCTTTTACTTATATTTTTTAAAAATAATTTGTACTACTATTGATTAATAAATTTCTTATTTCTTATTTCTTATTAAACTGATTTGCTCAATGGTATTTTTAATTTGGGTTTTTAGATTCGAAACAAAAAAATGCTTGATAAAAGTTCGTTAGTGAGAAAACATCCAACTATAAACTGCTATTTACAAATTAATATTTTGGAATGAAAAATCCGAGTATAAATTGTTGTTTACAAATCAATATTGCTTGAGAAATACTTTGGAATGAAAACATCCGAGTCTAAACGGGTTGTTTTGACATTACATCAATTTTTAGAAGGTCAATAAAGAATCAGCTGATGTTTAAGGGTCGCCAGTGACGTGGATGCCTCGATTAGGGAGAATTATCAGTTAATTAGAATTCTTTAGGTATACAAGCAATTATATGTACCCTTCGCCAATGTACCCTTCCTCCAAGATTTACAGAGCCAAAGCAAGTTTTTGATATGTAATGGTTATCATTGTTATAAATGAATGCGGCGATCCGAGTTTAAATCCTGGGCGAGGCTGTTTGCATTTCCCATATAAAGATACTCCTCCAACTATGCTTTATCTAGCTATGGATAAATAGGAGGCTAGATTGAGCGCTTTAATCTTGGTAAGATAAAGTTCAAGAAATATTTTCTGACTCCCCATTTGATCACAGCTACGGTAGAAACAGATAGAGTCATACATTTCCCAAGAGTATTAGCGGGAAGTGAAATGAAACCGCCTTGTCCGAGATTTGAACTGGTTGTCAGCGATTCCATTTCATATTGTGATAACTGTTATCCTAAATACG
>CM042160.1:8619316-8621816 GCA_023376005.1 Doryteuthis pealeii
TTATTATCATTAAATATACAAATGAAATGAAATGCTAATAATAGAAAAATGTAAAAATATTCCATACACAGAGAAAATTCGACCTTCATCAGAGTGAAATTATATATATATATATATATATATATAAGTAAAGTCGGTATCAGCCATACAGCGAGGGAGTCTATCCCCTTTTCAATAGCGCTAGACCAAGGAGATTGTTTTAGCATCTGGGGTGGTGCGCCACACCTACCATCAGCTCCTTACTTTACCGCACAGATCCCTGTGCTACTCATACGCTGAGGGCGAGGACCGGTATTGAAATAGGAACCTTGTGGTTTCTAGCCGAACGCACTACCGACTGAGCTAACCCGGCCCCTTATAAGATTATCTCGACTTTCTTTTCAATGCATTTAACCTAAAGCAGGGCGGAAACAAGTACAGTTTTTTTTAATATAGTTTTCATTTTTTTTCACTTGATCCACTGGTCTTCAAGATTTCGTATATTCCATCTTGGAATGGCTTTTTCGTTGATTTCTTCAATCTTTTATGCAGTGCCTATTTCACATCTTCATTACATTTCTACTCACATGTTTGAATGGCCTTTAATTGCGCATTGTTTGAGATTTGATGATGTTCAGTGTACTATTTCTTATATATAAACTATTTCTTATAATATAAACATTGCTATTTTATAAACCTAAATCTGTGTACTTCCAGGTCAGAAGACACACTTTATTAAATAAATGATCAATCAAATTGTTTTTATATTGTCTTATTATGAAAAGGAAAACACATTATATTAAACATGTCTAGCTGTAAATGGTGACATGTGTCTTTTAACAAATTATAAACAACAATAATAATGATAATAATAATGAAAAAATAATGAAATTATTGTGTTCAGTGCTCAGGTGCACCTGCAGGGATTAAAATGAAATAAAAAATAACAATCTCCCATGGGCCCTCAGACAACAAGGAGCCTCTGGACATGCACAGAGAAAAAGACCCACTTCCTACTGCCAAGAAAATCTCCGTTCAAACTCAGGCTTGACTGGGACTTGGAACAGATGCTTCAACTGGACAGGAAAAATTTCCTCTCTACAAAGTAACTATGGACCTATGATTAAATTCTGAATCTTAAAAGTATTTTTTGTCTTTGTCTCTTCTTCCCTTCTTTTAATTCCTTTTCAGCCAGACAACCCAGAAGAAGAAAGAATCAAATATAAGTGTATCTTTCTTTCTGGTATGGCATCTATGGTTTTTTATTTGGCTCTCCACGAGATCAAAATCCGACACAAGGTCTGTTTAATTCGGGGTTATCCTGGTTTAGTGGGGTGTACCTTGTGTAGTACGTCTAGCGTTTCCTTCATTTGGTACAGTATTTCTCGTATTTATTTAGCTCTCCGCGAGAACCAAAATCAGACACAAAATCTGTTTAGGTGGCGGTATCATGGTTTAATTTGAGTGAATCATGCATAATAAGTCTCGTGTTTCGATTTTTCTGGTATGTTATATATTGTATTTGATGGATTCGTTTATACTGGCTATTGATCATACAAATATTCAACGATAATTCCTCTGCATCCACTTATTTTAAAGACAATTTAATGTACGTTGGTCCGTACTTTCAGTACAAACAATAATTTCAATTTCAAGGGTGACTTTTGCTGGATTTGGCAATTAATTTCGATTATTCTCAAATTTATAGCAGTAAGTAAAACTTGTGAATCCAAAATTTCAGAAATACGGGTACAGATTCAGCCTTATTAAAAATGGTAGGATATGTTGGGCTACAGGCTCTGGGAGGTAAGTTGAAAAATGTGAGGTACTGACGCACTGACACATTGACATGAGCATTTCGTATTACAGATGGGGTAAATAATATCCTAATTCCTTCTAGTTTGTATAGAGAATGAAAAGAATTGTAAGAAAATAAAAAATGAAAAGGAAGAAAAAAGAAAAAAAAGATAAGAACAACATTGAAAAACATTGATAAAGAAAAAAACAATAAAAAAAACAATGAAAAATTCCCCCCTAAAAAAAAAGAATTTGAATTGTAAAAAAAAAAAAGAATAAAAAATATTGTAAAAAAAACGATAAAGAAAAAACAACAAAAAACATTGTTGTTGTTGTTGGCATCTTTCCGTCAACAAGAGACGATGGAGTAATGTCCAAGTTTTTTTTTAACTACATAGCCTAGGTGAATTCATATGGAGGATGAGCTGTTGCCCATGCAGCAAAATCCTCCTCTCCACACTGCCGCAGTGATCCAAAGGAAATGTAAGAACCAATTCAGTTTGTGAATGGTAGTTTCGCAGGAGTTACTGTGTAGCACTGGATTTCAGCATCACACCACTTTAGGGACTCCGTCTCCTAATTTATTTTCGGGGTTTACTTCCGTAGCCTTTCTTTGAAAGGCAGCGTTGGACTTTTCCTTGACTTAAATGGGTTGCCGACCAAGGCTAAGAGCCCCTTCTAACCCATTTGTAGATTTATGTGAGTAAAAATATTTAAAAAGAAA
>CM042160.1:8629316-8659316 GCA_023376005.1 Doryteuthis pealeii
GGATTAGTATATTTTATCAGAGAAGAAATTTGAAAAAACACATAGATGTTATTAATTAATGTTTTAATTATTGGCTAATATTGCAATATTTCAATTTATAATATCAACCAACACACACATACACACATATATATATATATATATATTATATATATTATATAAGAATTGGATATAAAGTAACCTACTCGAGTTTCATCATCTGAATCGTCAGGGTTACATCCGCTGAATTAATCGAGTTTTCGATTATTATCAGTTGGTACCACGTATGTCTGTTGAAACGGGTCTTATCATTATAGATGAACGCTGTTTATCATATATATGATAAACAGCGTTCATCTATAATGATAAGACCCGTTTCAACAGACATACGTGGTACCAACTGATAATAATCGAAAACTCGATTAATTCAGCGGATGTAACCCTGACGATTCAGATGATGAAACTCGAGTAGGTTACTTTATATCCAATTCTTATATATATATTATATATATATATATATATAGAGAGAGAGAGAGAGAGACAGACAGACAGACAGACAGACACAGACAGAGAGAGAGAGAGAGAGAGAGAGAGAGAGAGAGAGAGAGAGGAGGAGGAGGAGAAGACAGAGAGTTGGAGGAAATGACTGAAAGTATGAAGAATAAACCAGGCGCTCGACTTGAGAGCAGGTAGAAAATGTCATTTAGATAAACAAATTGAATTGCATTTTGGTAAACTTTCTCGATGCCGGAAGATTCTGTGGTAGAAAGCATTTTTTTTCTCCTATTTCTGCTTCCATTCCTCCTCCAAAGAAGATAATACGTACTTTGCTACAGATAGGAAGACGGCAAGAAAGAAAATTGATTGTGAGAGTGAGGCTCGGGCTTAAGGATTTTCTACAGAAAAGAACGAATCGGGAAAGGAATGCACAAACGCCTACCAAAAATGGAGGGTAATAACATGAGAAAAAAATTGAATAGATAAATGGAAAAACAAATAAATAAAACTTACAGAAAAAGGAGATTCTGAAAAAAATTAAGATAACGGTAAAATAAAAATGACGAAGAAAATAGTAAAGACAGAGAATGGAAAAGAAATAAGTTTTCAAAAAATTAGAAGCGTGAAAGAAAGGAATATCTACTAGCTATAGTCTGGCACATGACTACTCTATCTTAGCTAGATATTTCTCCGTTATCAAAAGTAAGTTTAGCTCAAGGATAATAGAGACCAACAAGATCGTGTTGCGCCAATCTTTCAACAAAAAGTTCATTCCTACCGAGAACATCAGCTTTAAAAAAACCTGGCCTTTAAACTGGACTCTAATATCAACCTCAGGTGACGATGGCAAACACGCGTTTCATTTCTTTTTAGATGTACATTTATCCAACCACTCCGCATGAGTAGAATGTGCCACAAGGTCAATTTCTTGAGCGGTGTTTGAATTCGGAGTTTTCTTTCTACTAGATCGGTTGTCATACCAAGGTTAGAGTCCACGCTGATGTAAACTGCAAATGTAGCAAAACTAGCACAACGAGAATAAAAAACTAGACACGACTGGGTTGGGAAGGTGATCCACTGGGAATTATGCAAAAAATTAAATTTTGACCATACAACAAAATGGTATATACATAAACCAGAATCTGTTCTTGAGAACGAAACACATAAAATCCTCTGGGACTTTGAAATAAAAACGGATCATCTTATCCCAGCAAGAAGACTAGACCTAGTGTTGATAAAGAACTTGTCAACTGGTGGATTTTGATGTTCCAGCAAATCACAGGGTGAAGCTAAAGGAAAATGAAAAAATGGACAAATATCTGGACCTTGCCAGAGAACTGAAAAAGTTATGGAATAGAAAAGTGAAAGTGATACCAATTGTAGTCGGTGCACTTGGAACGGTTCCAAAAGGATTGGAAAAGGATTTGGAAAGTTTGGAAATCAAAAAAAGGATTGAAACCATTCAGAACGCTGCACTGCTGCAATCTGCAAGAATACTCAGAAGAGTCCTGGAGACCAGAGAAGACTTGCTCTCAGTCAGACTCCAGTGAAAGACCATCAGCTAACACTGATGTGAAAACGCAAAAGGAGCAAATATTAATAATAATAATAATAATGATAATGATAATAATAATAATAATAAAAATAAAATAATAATAATAATAATAATAATAATAATAATAATAATAATAATAATAATAAAATGGACGACGAAACGACAGAAGGAATATAGAATAAAACTAAAAATGAAAAAAGAGAAAGTTGAACGAGAAATCAACAAAGAAGGTAAATGAAGGGGAATGAAAAATTGAAAAAGCGGTAAAAAGGGAAGAAGACGAAAGAAGAATGAAAAATAATATGAAATAAAAAGAATGAAAGAGAAAGAGAACGACAAAGGAATTTTCAGAGAAAATAAGAAGACAATGCAAAAAATAAAATGGAGAAAAAAATAAAATGGAGAAAAAAAGTCACTCTCACAAGTGAAAAGGGGGAACAAAACCTAAAAAACGTTTCAAAGAGAAGACAATAAAAAAGAAAAATGGTGGATGTTTTCATACACACACTCTCTCTCACACACACACACACACACACACACACACCACACACACACATATATATATAATATATATATATATATATATGCATAAAACAATACAAACCATTCATAAACAAAATTAATTTCCAATGCAGTACACACATTTTAAAATGACTATAACACCTTTCTCATTAATTCTTCTCCTTCCAGCCTCCACATTAATATGATTTTTAAAAGAAATGGAACAAATCACCCCTGATGATGGCACTTAGAAGTGCCGAAAGTACTCGGGACTTGAACTTTGGTGGACTTATCCACGAATTCCACCCAAATATTAAAAAGTTGGACAGAAAACTCGAAAAGATCAAAAATAAAATTGTTAAACAGGAGATGTGTCTTTTGTTTAATTCTACATGTATAAATGAAAAAATGCTGCCCAAATACACACACAAACGATTGAACAATGGAAAGATAGAAATAACGTTGTACAATGACAAGAAATTCATGATGATTATAACGATTATAATTATTATGATGATGTTTTTGAGAGAAAAAGAAATAAAATAGAGTAAGTTCAAATTGTTTTTTGCTTTTTTTATATATATATTTTTAAAGGTTTCTTTCTTTTTGTTTAATAAAAAAGAATATATTCGAATATACTACAATCATTCTCCATTCCCCTCGGTCTGCTCCTGACGCCAGTAGAATATATGGGCACATCATTCTAAGTCGTGTCATCTGACTGTTCTAGGGAGAGAGGAGGTTGAAATTATTTTTTAAACTTTTGTCAAATAAAATCATACAGCCACATACATAGACACAGACACAGACACAGACACAGACACACACACACACACACACACACACACACACACACACAGTCACTCACCCCCCAATATATAATATATATATATATATATATATATATATATATATATATATATATGTTATAGAGTACAATATATATAGGGATAATTCCTACCATTTCAAAGCTGGGTATTGCCCTTATCCTCAAGAATATACTTCTGTGAAAGTGAAAGAAAAAGTTTATATATATATATATATATATATATATATATATATATAATATATATATATATATAACAACAACAAAAAATGTTGTCTGAACAAAAAATACGGTTATAAACCTTTTCCCTATATACATTTCCCAAAACCCATCATGCCAAAAAAAAGAAAAAAAAAGAAAAAAACAGAAAAACACCCACCACTGTTCAGATATTAATTTCTTCCTCCCTAATGTCATGTCCTGATGAAGGTTTAATATAAACCGAAACGTTTAAAAATTCAATTTCACCATCAAGAATAAATTCATCTTTTCTTAGGACTACTTTGTTTTTCTTTTTTCTACAATGTTCCAAATGTGTATAAAAAAATTGAATGGGCATTGCCGAGGGGAACCCATCCCTCGCAAAGTTTACAACTAGTTTGAATTCATAGAGTATCTTCTCTTATACCGGTTGCAATCATCATCATCATCATCATCATCATCATCATGTCACGCAATCAACACGGATATACATGATAATCTCTCACCAACCTTCTCTATTATTCATTGTCTCAGGTAGGTCTTCTGCGTAGCATCCAGTATCCTGGCAGAAGTGGTCAATGTAGGTTCTTGGTGGGCTGTCTACATTAGCATGTCCATGTGTTAGCTTCCACAGGAGAACGTTGCTTATGTGTTCGTCCTTGCTTCTCCAGCAGTGTCCAGCATGCCTTTTCCGTCTCACTCGGACGATTTGTGAGATAGGGGGCATGTGTCGGTACAGCTGCATTCTTGTGGGGTGCTGTTTCCACGACTTGTTCAAGGCCGTACACAGCATTCTTGTGCAGCTCCCATCTAGCTTATTCCCAAGGCACCTCGTTAGGGTATCGGTTGCAATACCAAGGCTTCCCTACTATTTATCCATGGCTTGGATTCATTCTTTTCCCACGAGTATTAGGGCTATGTGAAATGCAAACAGCCTCGTTCAGGATTTTAACTCTGCAGCAGAGTAAACTGTCAATGACGATAACCGTTACACTGCACTATGATATTCACAATTTTCTAAAACAATATTTCTTTATGTGTAAATGTCCCGTAATTATTTCAAAATACCGACCTTCTTAAAAAATACCTATATTTTAAAATGCTTGCTTTCTTAAGAGCGATAATAAACAAAATTACCCTGTGGGTAGGATTTGATACAAGGTCAAAAGTATGGGCATCTAGCGAGGATCGATCTCGCTTTTCAATTGTAACGGATTTTCGAGACTAGTTTTCTAACCATTATAGCACGACTCGACAATCTATATATTAATACGCGTATCCCTTATTTTTCCGACCGTTATCATCTTGCAACACCCTCTAGTTAAAAATGAGACCGTCCAAATCGTCCAAAATGAAAAGAAAAAATGTAAATTCCTGTCGCTTAATCACCGAATTCTTGTTTATTATAAGTGCCGCCACCTTAGCTAAATAGGGACCATTCCACTTTTATAAAGTAAAAGAAAGAAATAGAGTAGAGGAAAGATAGAGAGAGGGGTTGAGCGCACGGAAGGGATAACACTAATCATTTTCAATCGAACATAATGAAAATATGAAAAGAAAGAGAAAAAAAAAAAGAAAAAACAAGAGTATGAGAGAGTTAAATCAAATCATTATACTCTTTACATATTGAAGTATTTAGCAATAGCTGTTAAGTAAACATATCAAACGCTGTAATAATTGAATCATCATACTGTGGTATAACCACAGGTCCTGCTAGTAACTATCATTCCATTATTATATGATATTTACAATTTCGTAAAAAATGTTCACTTTGTGTTTAAAATGTCCCGTCATTATTTTTAAATGCCTGCTTTTCTACCGAAACTTTAAAAAATTACCCTGCATGTAGAATTTGACACAAGGCCAAAATTATGGGGCATCCAGCGAGGATTCACTTCGCTTTTCAGTTGTAACAGATTTGCGAGACAAGCTTGTTAATCACTACACAACGACGTGACAATGCATTCATTACTAGCAGCGGCTACCCGGTTTCGCCTGGGTTGAGTTTTTTTAAAGTTAGTCCCGCAGATCCATTATTACTGAATCGTGATTTGAATCCTCGTGGGATGCCCCATTTAAATCCATATGTAAAAAAAAAAAATAGACCTTGCATTGATCCAGCCTCTCTGAAAAGAAATGTTAATGTCTACTATTTAAAATATTAAATGAAAAAAAAATCCACGCTGTTATCATTTAAATTTCTTTTTTAATTATCTTCAAGTATATAAATCAAATCTCTATATTTTTGCTCAAAAACCACGCTCTGGTTATATTTCATGTGTATATATATTTACTTTGTCGTTAATTGTTTTATTTTCAAAATTTCCTCCGGACATATATATATATACACAACTGCCCTTTGTATAGATTATTCTTAAAGAATAGTAAATAAATGTTCCTTTCAATATCTACAACTTTCTATAAAATCTGCTTTTCCTTTAAACATTATCGCCTTTCTAAAAAAAAAAAATAATAATAATAATAATAAAGATGAAAAAATTGCCTGAAATTTCATTTGGCCTTTTCATAAACATCTTGATCCAATAAAAGAATTCCAGTCTTCTTCCTGCGGTACTTCAGAAAAATGATGATCCTGATTGCATTCCTTGGTGGGGGGTGGGATTTTTTTTCTCCCGAACCGATGACTCATAAAAATGCGCTTTTAAAAGTTAATATTTTTCTTAGTTTTGATAAGCCTACGACTTAAAAAGATTTGACAAGGTATTTACAGTAAATTTTCATTCATCAATCTCTCCGGTAATTTGAGGTAACCGTCAGTGCTTCCTGTAAATCATGGTGCCGCAACTAAAAGTTTCGGTGGGATGGTCGGATTCTTACAGGGTAGGGTTTGCTAGTCTTACACGCTTCCTCCCTGGTTTGGCTAGGCTTGGGACTCCTATTTTTTTCCTTTTGGGGGAAATCTTTGCATGACTAGTAAAAGTAAGTAAAGTAGTCGGTGCGGCCTAATGTCGGTATCAGCCAGATAGGGAGGGAACCTATCCCTTTTTTATCAAGGAGATTGTTTTGCCGTCCGAGGTGGAGCTCCATCAGCTCCTCACTTTACCACACAGATACCAGTGCTTCTCGTACGCTGAGTTGACGAGGACCGGTTTTGAACCCGGAACCTTGTGGTTCCTAGACCGATGCTCTACCGACTGAGGTAAACCGTCCCTTTACATGACAAAAGGGCTCCAAATTAATTGTCCGCAGGCAGAAGATGATTCTTGCTTTTACAAAATGCCGGCAGGTTTTAGTGAAGGTAAAAGAATACAAGACGAAATAAAATAAAATAAAGAGAATAGATTAATAAAATGGTAATTCCATGTCAATTCACCAGGGGGTTACACTCACCGACACCGAATTACTTGAAATTTGGCACAAATGTTCCCCTTCATGAATTAGGAAAGTGAGCCAAATTATTTGTATTAAACCTTACCGTTCCGATTTTAGTGATGGGATATAATTTTCCTATTTTGACTCTAAATTAAGGCCGTGCGGTGACGCAGAATCTCAGTGTTTGTTTTTTTTATTTTAAATACTTCCATACATTCAAGATTTCTGAAATTTGGTATGTAGGGCAAATCCGGACTGTAGAATCCTAACATGAAATAAATATTTTTAGAAAAAACAAACAAATGATGTTATAATTCGCTTTTTTTGTTTTTTCTAAAAATATTTATTTCATATTGTCGGATTCACTTCCATTCACTTTTCAATCCTAATATATAACTATTTTAACCCTTTATCTTATAGAAAAAAAATATTTTGCTCACCCAAATGCATGGCTCCAAATCAACATCTTTTCACCCAATAGATAAATTAATGAATATAAATAAAACAATGGATAACATACACAATGACAAAAACTAAACGCGAAAAAATAAAACAAAATGATTAGGTGACTGGTACTAAAACTCTAATAAAAAAATAACAGGATACTGAGTAGGGTCCTTTACAGGTTCCAAAATTGATAACATCATATTAAATATAATAAGGAGTCAAAATTGTAATGTTCCTGGTTTGATACCGGTCTCCGCCAACTCAGTGCATGAGTAGTACAGCTTGGGTAATCTGATCTGTTTGTTCAACAAACCGAAACACTGCAGCGTCGGCTTATAAAATATAATTCGTTAATGAAACTTGTGTTTTTTTCAATTTTTATAATGTTACATATTGTCGGATTACATATATATATATATATATAAGGATATATACTTGGCTCTATTAGGTATCGAGCACTTTTACAAATTAGCCCTAGCGGTTATATGAATATATAATATATCTTATATACATATATATAATATAAATTGTTTTTTCTTTTGGCCAAATACTAAATAGATTATTTTTGGAGAATGTCTTGGTCAATAACTAAAAAATTGGTGATGTTTGGTAGTAATTTTAGTTTTTTGCAAGGAACCAACACGCAATTATATTATATATAATATATATATAATATTATATATTTTATTTAAGTATAATTTTAAATTAACTCTTAAAAATGGTACCTAACCGCGAGTTTTCTGTTGGATCAGTTATATTAAAATGTCCTAACTTAGAAAGTAAAGTATTTTCAAATCAAATTAAACTTAATAAGATTAATTTGAAGTTTGATTAGAATGCAACTCAGACTTAGTCTGCCGACGGAGCTTTAGATGCTAATAATAAGAATCGTAAATAAATTCTTGTTACAAATTAATAGGTGACTGGTACTAAATCTCTACTAAAAATTAACAGGATACTGAGGAGGGTCCTTTACAGGTTCCAAAATTGATAACATCATATTAAATATAATAAGGAGCCAAAATTGTAATGTTCCTCGTTTGATACTGGTCCCGCCAACTCAGTGCATGAGTAGTACAGCTTGGGTAATCTGATCTGTGCGGTAAAGCATTTGGGATATGACGGTAGGTGTGGCGCTCCACATCTGCAAAACAATCTTCCTAGTCTAGCAATAGCAAACAATGGATAGTCTCCTCACTGTTCGGTTAAATAACCTTACCATAGCCATTTTCATCATATCCTATTTCCATAATCTAACTGTAATTGAACGAAAAGCTGTTAATCTTTTTTGCTTTGGGCGCCACGTCTCTCGGCTGCTTTAACAAAAATATCTCCATAAAACGGTATCAGACGACATCTCTTCAAGTTCCCGTACTTAATCTTCGAACACGAGACGCCCCTTACGCATCCTGCTGGCTTATGATAATGGATGCCGATTTTGAGCACTTGAATTGAGCTCTCAAGATGCCAGAATAGAATATTTCAAGACGGAGCTCTCATCTTTCTTTGCCTGTTCTTTGGTCCTTAGCTCCGCTAGCAGAAGAAGTGATCACAGTGAAGTACTTTTCTATTTGCTTCCAAAGGCATTTTCTGAAATAAGAACCCCGCAAAACGAATCGGGTTGCCTGTCTCCACGCCTTCCCCAAGAGCAGAACAATTATTCAAAACCTGTCATTGTTCTGCAGATCTTAACCTTTCTTTAGCCACAATCAATCAGCAGCCACCGGAAATTGAGACCGATACGCATTTTCGGGCTTCTTTCGCGATGGAATGCAAACGTTTATTTTTGGGAATAATTTTGCCGGTCCGATTGGCGATTTTGTACGGTAACATCGCTAATTTCATCAATAAAACAATTGAAATTATAAAAAAAAAAAAAAAAAAAAGAATTGACGGAGAAACTCATCGGGAGGTTCTGGTTAAGAAATAAAAGAGTTGCAAAGGAAACCATATATGGAAAAAGGCCATTGCATTTCTGAGCCTTATAAATGCTGCTGGGGATTAATGTGCCAGGAAGTTTTTACGGGGTCGATTTGCAATAGGAACCAAACAAAAAAAGCCCAAATCTTTCTGATTATTTCTGCAATAATATTCACAATTAATTAAGGTGCTTGAAAAGCCCAACTCAGAATTGCGACTTCGAAGAATATCTTAATATAATGGAGATTCGGTGTCTGCTCATCGTAATCGAAACTATGTCACTGCTTACGTCACAATACCCTTAGCAATTACGGATGTTTATCAACGAGTGTTTAGTTTATGCTCATCGTCAAAATCATTAATACATGAAATAGAAAAAATTGTTAATACATAAAATAAATCTTATTTATTAACGATGCTATCTATGAAAATCTAAATTAGGTTCGCCTCAAAACAGTCCATGTTATTAGTGCTTTTATAATCCTGCAAGGTGTCTTATATACAACAAAAAAGAAGGTTTTCTTAATATATGGTGGGTTAATTTGGATTAAAGAAACCGTGTTTAATAAATATAAACTTGGTGTTATTGATCTCTAATATTATTGTCTATTCTCCAACGTATTAAAACCAATTCTATGAATGTTTTAATACAGAAACCAATTAAAATATAATTAAAATAACTGTAATCTTTTTATATGCGTTCTTATTCAATTTCGTTAGTCATTCTAATTTGATATATTTCATTACATTAAAACTTTAAAACTTATAAACGGAGGGTGCATATTCTAGCTAGTAGAAATAATACAATTTAGTTCCTCTTGAGTCAAGCAACGAGAAGCAAATTGACTACTTGCTGAAATACTTACGGGAAATACTCTCTCTTCCTTTCTCCCTTTCCCTCTCTCTGTCTCTGTCTGTCTGTCAGTCTGTCTGTCTGTCTGTCTGTCTCTCTCTCTCTTCCATTCGTAGCTCCATTTATTCGTATATCAAATCAATTTTCTCCATTGAAATAAACTTAAATGCCATTAATCCATTCCAGCCTTCAGAAAACATCATAACTTTTTTAATTATCCCTTGTTAAAAATATCACTGTATCCTATAAAAAATGAAATAGAATTTTACAATGTATTAAATAATGGTGTTTGGGGAAAGATACATATCCGTTTAAGCTTCTAATATTTATCGAATTCTCTCAAAAGTTTTTCCTTTGTCCAGAAAATACGAATCTTCCGGTTTTAACTAGTTATTTTGGTCACATTACCAGTATTCATTCCACCGCGACCAGTTGACCCATATGTGAGTGTTCTGAATTGACTCACTAGGTCAATTTTTAAAAGGTCACCCCAGACTCTCTGTCTCTAAACACATGCTTTTCTTTCCCTTTATTTTTCTCTTTTTTTTCTACCCAGAAAGTAGATTCCCATTTTTTATAAAATTCAATTGAAATTTACTCTAAGTCATCCATTTCATTACATTGTGTATTAAACAGTACCACTACTATTCTTCAAAGAGGATGGATTCGATATTAAATCTTTGCCTACCAAATTTCCCTACCAATTTTCTTGGTATTTTAGCCCTATGATGGGATATTTCAAAGTTCAATATCTATCCATAATAATCTTCATGGGCTGCAACGACGGATCTTTGGCTAGCGAATTATTCTTCGACTACATATGCAATTTATTTTGGACTTCACGACATTATGAGGATCACCAAAATTATACCTGAAAATAATAACAACTTAATGCAATATTCAAATCTTAGATACCACGTAAAATTCCTGTGTATCAGTTATGTAATAAATATATTTAACACTCTGTATCATTTTCATAATCTGAGAAAATAGCATTTAAAATGTGTTCTATCATTATGGTCAACCCCGTATATATATATAATCTTCATACAATGACTGCTATTTACAAAGTAGCATTGCAACCAACAAAGCCTTCATCAGATGATGACTCTGGGTTCAGGTATGGTTTCGGGGCCGAAGCATCATTACCACTAACCCAGAGCGCCCCAGCAGTATCTCGCGATACCACCAGACTTTGTCGGTTTGATGTCACAATGTAGGATTGCTATATCCACGCGGATGCGGTTAGAGCTTTCTCCTGGATCTTTTTTTGTATTTCCTCTTGTCTGGTGGAGAAAGTCCAAGTTTAGACAAAATGCCAAGAAGTTGGCAATAAATCCCCGGCATCCGACTTCGATGGGAAATACATCTGTTATCCATCCGTTTCTGACGCATTGGTGACGTAGGTCTTCATATTTTTCCAACTTACGCTGATGTGCCCAATCAAGATTTTCTTCAAATGGAACTGTCAATTCAACGATAAAAACTTTCTTTATTCTATTCGAATAAAATCCTATTTGTAGAGATATTTCAGTGTAAACATGTATCATATTTGAGAGCCGCTATCAGTGACTTGCGGTAGGATCTTAGTGCTTAAAGAGCCACTAGGAGCGGTTTCAAGTAGGCAAAGAGTTAATCCATGCAGTTAAATATGCAATTGAACAAAGAAACAAACTAAACCCTCTATTTGATTTGATTTTCTCTTTATTTTTTTCTCTTTATTTTTTTTTTTTTTACTTGAATGTCTGAATAATCTATTAGGTTTGCTTTCATGTCATTATTTTCTGGGACAGTCTCTGATTTTTGCTGATGTCATTTATTCCCAGACGAGAACGCTCGTCGTTAACTCGATCCCAAATGTATCACTGTTTCTACTCTCTCATTCGTGATACTTTATTTCATTTGAGGTAGTTTGCTGCATTAGATTATCAAGTTTATAGTCTCGTTTCTTTCCAAAGAAAGACGAAAATTGGCTGCTATTATTATATTCCAGCAGAAATATACTCATTAATATTAATACAAGAATGACATAATTACCAAAGATCATTATTATTATTATTATTATTATTATTATTATTATTATTATTATTATTATTATTATTATTATTTTCACTCCTTTCGAGTTTTTCACAACAGCGTTAGCTGATGGTATTTCACTGGAGGCTGAGTTGCAACAAGTCAACTAAGATCCCCAGGACTCCTCTGAGTATTCTAGCCGATTGCAGCAGTGCAGTAGTCTGGATGGTCTCAGTTCTTCCTCTGATTTCCAGATCCACCAGTCTGTTTTCCAAGTTTATTGGGACCGTTCCAAGTGCATCAACTACAATTGGTATCACTTTCACTCTCATATTCTACAGCTTTTTCAATTCTCTGGCAAGGTCTAGATATTAATCCATCTTTTCATTCCCCTTCAGCTTCACCCTGTGATCTGCTGGAACCGCAAAGTCCACCAGTTGACACGTTATCTTATTATTATTTACTCCTTTTGAGTTTTCACATCAGTGTTAGCTGATGGTCTTTCACTGGAGTCTGAGTGACAGCAAGTCTCCTCAGGTCTCCAGGACTCTTCTGAGTATTCTGGCAGATTGCAGCAGTGCAGTGCTCTGAATGGTTTCAATTTTTCAAAACTTTCCAAACCCTTTTCCAATCCTTTTGGGACTGTTCCAAGTGCACCAACTACAATTGGTATCACTTAGCCTTTCATATTCCATAACTTTTTCAGATCTCTGGCAAGGTCCAGATATTTGTCCATTTTTTCATTTTCCTTCAGCTTCACCCTGTGATCTGCTGGCACTGCAAAATCCACCAGTTGACACGTTCTTTCTTTTCTGAATGGTTTCAATTCTTCCCCTGATTATTATTATTATTATTATTATTATTATTATTATTATTATTATTATTGTTGTTGTTGTTGTTACTGTTGTTATTGTTGTCGAGTTTTTCGCACCTGTCGTAGCCGGTGTTTCACTGGAGGCTGTCTGACAGCAATTATCCTCAAGGCCCCAGGACTCTTCGGAGTGTTCTAGCCGATCTTAACAATGCTGTAGTGTGGATGGTCTCGATTCTTCCTATTATTATTATTATTATTATTATTATTATTATTATAATTGTTGTTGTTGTTGTTGCTGTTGTTGTTGTTGTCATTATCGAGTTTTTCGCACCTGCCGTAGCCGGTGTTTCACTGGAGGCTGTCTGACAGCAATTATCCTCAAGGCCCAGGACTCTTCGGAGTGTTCTAGCCGATCTTAACAATGCTGTAGTGTGGATGGTCTCGATTCTTCCTATTATTATTATTATTATTATTATTATTATTATTATTATAATTGTTGTTGTTGTTGTTGCTGTTGTTGTTGTTGTCATTATCGAGTTTTTCGCACCTGCCGTAGCCGGTGTTTCACTGGAGGCTGTCTGACAGCAATTATCCTCAAGCCCCCAGGACTCTTCGGAGTGTTCCAGCCGATCTTAACAATGCTGTAGTGTGGATGGTCTCGATTCTTCCTATTATTATTATTATTATTATTATTATTATTATTATTATCATTATTATTATTATTATTATTATAATTGTTGTTGTTGTTGTTGCTGTTGTTGTTGTTGTCATTATCGAGTTTTTCGCACCTGCCGTAGCCGGTGTTTCACTGGAGGCTGTCTGACAGCAATTATCCTCAAGCCCCCAGGACTCTTCGGAGTGTTCTAGCCGATCTTAACAATGCTGTAGTGTGGATGGTCTCGATTCTTCCTATTATTATTATTATTATTATTATTATTATTATAATTGTTTTGTTGTTGTTGTGTTGTTGTTGTTGTCATTATCGAGTTTTTCGCACCTGCCGTAGCCGGTGTTTCACTGGAGGCTGTCTGACAGCAATTATCCTCAAGCCCCCAGGACTCTTCGGAGTGTTCTAGCCGATCTTAACAATGCTGTAGTGTGGATGGTCTCGATTCTTCCTATTATTATTATTATTATTATTATTATTATTATTATTATAATTGTTGTTGTTGTTGTTGCTGTTGTTGTTGTTGTCATTATCGAGTTTTTCGCACCTGCCGTAGCCGGTGTTTCACTGGAGGCTGTCTGACAGCAATTATCCTCAAGCCCCCAGGACTCTTCGGAGTGTTCTAGCCGATCTTAACAATGCTGTAGTGTGGATGGTCTCGATTCTTCCTATTATTATTATTATTATTATATTATTATTATTATTATATGTTGTTGTTGTTGTTGCTGTTGTTGTTGTTGTCATTATCGAGTTTTTCGCACCTGCCGTAGCCGGTGTTTCACTGGAGGCTGTCTGACAGCAATTATCCTCAAGCCCCCAGGACTCTTCGGAGTGTTCTAGCCGATCTTAACAATGCTGTAGTGTGGATGGTCTCGGTTCTTCCTATTATTATTATTATTATTATTATTATTATAACATCAATCTCATTAATATAGATGCAATTACCAGATCAACGCCCTTACAATTATTGATAATAGGATTAGTTGCTATTGCTGATTTCAACGTAGATTGGACACCTGCTTTATCAACTTCTAAAAACAAAGTATGAATATTCAATAGAACATCTGTAAAAAAGTTCTAGAATATTCATTAATGTATGTCCTTACATACACACACACACACAAACACAAACACACACTCACAAACACACACACATACATACACACAAACACACACTCTCTCACACACACCACAAACAAACAAATAAACACGCACCTATATACGTATATATGTAAATGTATATATATATGAATATAGATATATGAGTGTGTGTACGTGTGCGTTTATGTGTGTGTGTTTATGTGTATATGTTTGAAGGTACGTGGGTGTGTATGTAGGTACAAACGCACACACATATATATACATATATATATATATTTATGAATGCGTATGTGTACGTCCGTGTGTTTGTCCATGCGTCCTCAGGTGTGACTACGGGCATTTATGTGTATTTGTCAGATATGTGTGTGTATATATATGTGTGTGTGTAAGCGCGATTTATGATACACTTGACTAACGTTGCATGAATCAAATCCTCATCAAGAAAGCTGGATAATATATATATAATATATATATATATATATATATATATATATATATATATATATATATATATATATATATATATATATCTGGAGTAGCAAAGATATGAAGTCAATGGCAACTGTCAGTTTCTCATCAATGGTATTTTCTAACCAATGTTTTGAAAATCCCATAGGTGAGAAACTGTCAGTTACCATGCGCCGCTTACTTCATGTCTTCTCTACTCTAATTTAGGTACGTGTTTCGACTCATCAAGTCTCTTCAGTGTGGCTAGATATTTGTAAGCTACCCACAGCCAAGATTGAAATCAGATCGATTCAGCATCATTCGGACAGCTTAACCGCTCTGCTATCGTCACCTAGGAATGCGAAGGGGATTTTAACTGTTTTAATACCACACATCTGTATGTATGTAAAGGCCGCCACACACAGACACACGCACACGCACACACACACACACACACATATATATATATATATATATATTAATTAAAAATATTAAGTCTTTGGAAATATCTTTATTAGAAAACATGGATTCAATTGTCTTTCTCTCACCATCGCTCTTGACAAGTCCTCAAGATGTCATCTAGTTTCATCACAATGTTGATAATTGTAAGTTTTTGCTGGTCAGTCTTCATTAGTATGCATAGACGAACGTCACTTTTGCGTTTGCCCTTACCTTTCCTGTAGTACTCTGTATGCCATGCGTTTCGGTATGGTCAAATGGTGGAACCATACGTTGATACTGATACAGCTACAACTTGGAAACATTTCCTTTTTTACTATCGACTAAACACAACACTCTCCGAGTTACCAGAGGCAACTAAGAATACGGTCGTTTGGTTTGGTTTGTCTTGTTTTATGGCATATCAACTTCAGTGGGTCATTTAATGCCGACAAAGTTTTGAAATAAATTCATTCTAAATGGATACTCAATTTTTTTTATGAACACATTTTTCTATTTAACCCATAGATGGGACCCTAACAGGGTCAGAGTGGACCTGGGAGCAATGGTGATGAAGTGGTGCTCCACATTCCCAGATCTCCAAAAGTGGAACCTCACCATCAAATAGAGTTTAACAACATTCCCAGGACATGAACACCCTCAGCCACCGCCTTCTAGCATCCATTTGATAAAAAGGGTTGGGGATTGCCATAAGAGCAATAGGGTTGGGACAATCATATAGGTGCTAGGGCTTGATGTGACCAGCTGATTGATCGGGGCCTCTCCAAGTAAGGACCGAAGTGGAGTATTGCATGCCATGGACTGCTCTAGCCATCCTTAAGATGTGAAGTACTTAGAAACTGGAATGAAGATAGGGAATATTATTTACCACCAACACCTAATTCTAATTTCCAAACCTATTTCAAAATAATTTAGATACTGCTAGAATCCGTGGAACCATTGCAGAGTTCAGTTTTTCCGTTGTTTCTCTGAGAATCCATTTAGTGATATTAGTTTTTAATTTTCCTTGTCTATACATATATAAGGGGTTGTTGTGTGAATCTGTATGTCCGGAGGAAACTTCGGAAATAAAACAATTGACGACAAAGTAAATATTATACACATTAAATATCACCAGGGTTTGGTTTTTGAGCAAAAATAATGAAGATTTGATTTATATTTAGGAAGATATTTAAAAATTCAAATTTGTAAAGTAACAGAAGGGAAAGTGATTAGCTTGTTATTTTGTTTATCTTTTTTTGTATGTTGTTTTTTTTTGCTTTGAAATAGAATATTGATTAATTGAATTAATTATATCATGTGTATCTTTTTTTTAATTGTAAATCATCGAATGGAAATTTCTTACTATATTGTTATATATTTCAGTGGGGATTTTTATGGGGCAACCAGTGGGGATCTCACTCACGATAAATAATAATAGATCTGCGTGACTAACTTTTTAAAAAATCCCCTCTCTACCCAGGCGGCAGCGGGTAGCCACTTCTAGTTATGTATAAAACCGAATCTGTAGTTTTGCTTGTAATATATGTCAGACCTCTGTAGTTAGCCTATATTTAGGCTCGAATTTCATACCCAGGATATTAAGACCCTTAGTCACCGCCTTCTAGCACATATATGATAAGTAGTCGTCAGGGTGGCCTGAAGTTGGTATTAGCCAATCAGCGAGGGAGTCTATCCCCTTTTCACTAGCACTAGATTAAGAAGATTATTTTGGTGTATGAGGTGGAGCGCCACACCTACCATCAGCTCCTCGCTTTACCGCACATATCCCTGTGCTACTCATACGCTGAGTTGGCGAGGGCCGGTATCGAACCTGGAACCTTGTGGTTTCTCGTCGAACGCTATACCGACTGAGCTAATCCGGCCCAAAAAGGGAATATACGGGGAAATAGGGTTGGGACAATGATAGAGGTACTAAGGCTTGATTGATCGGAGGGGTCCTATCCGACCGCCCGTCTAAACTAAATAAGGGCTAAATAGAGTGATGTATGTCATGGACTGCTCATCCACCAGGGTTCCATCTCTTAATCATCACAGGTCACCACCCACGGCTAAGTGGTCCCATTGAGGGATTTTACCTCTCTGCAGAGGTGCAGTCGATGTATTCTTCTGACCCAGCCGACAGGGTGACTGTAAATGTTATTCTTCCCGTGTTGAATGCTAGTTGTTGTTGTTGGTAGGTTTCCGTCCACTAAGGACGTTGGCGTAGTATAAAAAACAACAACAAAAAAACAAAAAACTAATAAATAAATAAATAAATTTTGAAAGGCTATCTGCATCTGCGCAAGTGGCTGTGCAGGCCTATCGCTGAGTGACAGCCTTTGGTGCACTGACTGCACACAAACCCTGATGCTTTCTTGGGCTGCAGTTTTTTCTTCTTCTTTTTGGCTGTTTCTGTCTCTCTTTGCTGTCGAGGCTACTCTCCTCTCCGCCTCACTCATCTTTTTAATTTGCTGAACGTTAAGGCGCTAAGAATTGCTATAATATCAAAGAATATATGATTGTTTTTATTCATGAAAACATTTATGAAAAAACTTATTTTACAATATTTTAAGCACCAACTTGACTTTATATTTTGAAAAAAAAAAATTAAAACTAGAATTTATTGTTTTATTCCAACATTTGTAGGTTCTGTTTTTTTAGGTCTCCCTGTATATTGACCTGTCGGGAATCCGTTGAATTGAACTGAATAAAACGATCTACTGTCAAAACATTGTAGTTTCGTTCAAAACTTTTACAACAGACTTGATATATGTTGCAATGCCTCAAATATTTCCTAAATGGGAGCGGTAACTTTGATCCTCACTGGGTGCCTACTGAATTTGTCTTTGTGCTATATACCCAGAGCCTTTTAAATACTAAGCTCAATTTTGCCAGTGTCTGGAGGGAAAGGAACATAACGGAGGAAAAGGATAATACATTCAACAACGTATTAATTTCTACGAATACCGCCACAAGCTAGGAACTGTACACAGCGACACGAGTTCAAATGTCTTTTACATAGCACTAACAAATAAAAAAATGTATTAAACGATTCTCCCTCTAGCTATGGGTAAATATTACGACAGACTGGGCTCTTTAACATCAACTAGAATACTCATAACAGTATTGGAGACTTGCTGTCGTTCATTCCTGATGTTATTTTAATAGAATAAAATTACTAGATTTTGACCATAAAACAAAATGGTTAATGCATAGACCAGAATATTTTCTTGAGAATGAAATACGTACAATTCTATGGGACTTTGAGATGAAGACGGATCGCCTTATTCCAGCCAGAAGACCATACCTAGTATTGATTAACAAAAAGAAGAACTTGTCAACTGGTAGATTTTGCAGTTCCAGCAGATCACAGGGTGAACAAGAAAGAAAACAAAAAGATAAACTAATACCTAGTCCTTGCTAGAGAATTGTAAAAAGCTGTGGAACATGAGAGTGAAAGTGATACCAATAGTAGTTGGTGCACTTGGAACAGTCCCCAAAAGATTGGAAAAGAGACGTGAGGAGCTGGTAATCAGACGAAGAATTGAAACCATCCAGACAACAGCATTGTTGAAATCAGCTGGAATACTCAGGAGTGTTCTGGAGATCTGAGACGACTTGGTGTCCCTCAAACTCCAGTGAGAGATCATCAGCTAACGCTGGTGTGAAAAACTAATCTATTAATAATGGAGATTCGCTTCCGGTTTTTGTCTGTAACAAAAACTACGTCACTGCTTACGTCACATTACCCAAAATCGTCATAACATAGAATAAATACACTCAAAATTTGAACATGCAACATTAGACAGTCCTCATTGTTTTTTTAAACAAGTTTTAATAAATATATGACTGGTATTATATATCTATATATAGTTTGTTTTATTTTAATACATGTTTAATGTTTACATTTCAAATTGTTTTATTTTTTAATCTTTTAATCAATTTGATGATTTTACTTACTTAGGGTACAAATTCGCTGACATTGAATTTTTAACTCCCACCCCTCAGGCAATATGTTTCAAAAATCTATTTTTACATCGCCCGGAGGGTGTTTTTTATTTTGCTAAAAATAATAATAATAATAATAATAATAATAATAATAATAATAATTTCCTGATTTCAATAAATTGGGTAAACCAATGAATTGAGAGAACATTACCGTTGCGTTGATGGTATAACATCTTCCAGCTCACTAGAGGAAAACTAATTTTGTCGCACAACGCAGAGGCAATAATGAGTCATGCAGGTTTATGCCGGTTCTCGCCAGCCACTGGCACAATGCACGGATCCCTTTTTAAGCAGTTTCTGGTCTATTGTATTAATTAATATCGTTATAAATATTCATAAAGTCGTATTTATTCTAGCCGTTCCCAGTTGGAAAGTCATAAATGTGTACTTTTACGTTTGCTTTTTAGTTTGTATTTATTTGTTTTTTATGCGATATTCACATCTGCAAAAACACTGGATAAATTAAACGACTTTCGAGACACATAATAATACCTATATACTTATCTATCTATCTATCTATCTATCTCAACAATTCCCACTGTTTCTGTCTCTGTGTCTCTATCTCTGTTTTGCTTTCCCTCATTTTTCTTCCTTTCTCTCACTGTATGTCTATCTCTCCCCTCTCTCTCTCTCTTCTCTCTCTTTCTCTTTCTCTCTCTCTCTCTCTCTCTCTCTGTTTGTCTGTCTCTCTGTCTATCTCTCTGTCTGTCTGCCTGTCTCTCTCTCTCTCTCTCTCTCTCACCATCTCTGTCTCTGTCTGTCTGTCTGTCTGTCTGTCTCTCTCTCTATATATATATATAATATAGAGATTTTTTAAGGAAATTGACAATACAATATGTGTTGAAAATTATATTTATTTACCTTTTTTTTTAATTCTAAATATTTTCGGAATAAAATTCCATCATCAGAGTTATTAAAAGTGCTAGGTGTTTTTTTTATAGTACTTATCCCACGACGCTGGTGTAAACATCTGTTGTTTAAGAAGTTGAGGAACGCCGGATATTTGAAAACATTTTTTCGGTTAATTCCGTGGTATTAAGTCGGTCCGGTTGTTCTTGTGCTCGTAGAGATTGTTCGTAATTCTTTTAATTTTTTTTTACTATAAATTTAGCCTCGCTCAAGCATAGTGAAATAAAGTTTTTTTTTATTACATATACGCACAATGCTTCAACCAAACTATCAAAAAAACCTTTATTTCACTATTTTATTGTCAATTGCCTTCAAAAATGTCTAAATTGCACATACGCACAATGCTTGAAACAAACTATAAAAAAACCTTTATATATATAAATATATATATATATATATATATTATATATATATATAGTGGGTGTTCGGGAGAAATTTGACAGTTTCATAAGGAAAGTGAAAATGTGCTTGGTAACTACACAATTTAATGGACTGTAAATGAATTCAACGGACATGGAAATTACACTACTGTCAACAAGTTTCACTCAAAATAACAGCCTCTCTCTGGTGATCGTAAAATATATAAACTAATGTATTTATTTAATAGTTTAAACACCAACCATCAACGGCATCTTTCAAATGGCCGAGAGGTTAACGAATCGGGCTGAGAAAAAGTCAATCGGGTTTTGCTCCTGGTCAGAGGTAGTTGCCATGCCTAGCCACACTGAAGAGACGTGAAAAGTCGAAACACGGTGTCTGTGGATGAATATATATATATATATATATATATATATAATATTTTGTTATTGATATTGGAGAAATGATTATAAAGTGCTCAATTATTTCTTTAAGAACTGTATTTATTTATTTAAGCCACCAATACAAAGTTCGTAGACGAACTTTGTATTGGTGACTTAAATAAATATATATATATATATATATATATATATATATATATATATATATATATATATATATATGCGTGTGTGTGTGTGTATGTGTAAGTAAAGAAATAACAAAAGACTTAGGGATTTAGCATTATAGTCTATTTCAGGGAGCTTAGACAAAGTGTCTAACTCTCCCGACTCATCAGATGCGAATGATGAGTCGGGAGAGTTATACACTTTGTCTAAGCTCCCTGAAATAGAATATAACGCTAAATCTCTAAGTCTTTTGTTATTTCTTTACTTATATATTTGCTCTGTGACTCTAACAGCACACATTGAGCTCTCAAACTGCGACATTTATTTTAAAAATAAAACTCTTGTGTCGTAAGGAAGATTTCTTCTCTGGACTTTTGGATTATATATATATATATATATATATATATATATATTATATATATATATATATATATTCTTTCCTGTCCTATGGAAAGAATATATATGTATACATTATCATCATCGTTGGGCATGTCAGAAGGATGGGAAATGGCTACATCCCGAAAGACCTGTTGTGTGGTGAATTAGTAAAAGGCTCCCGATCGGAAGGGAACCACGCTTACGCTTTAAAGATGTCTGTGGGAGAGACATGAGGATATATCACATTGACACAAACATGTGGGAGCTAGATGCAGAAGATTGAAAGGCCTCGTGCCTTAACGTCAAGCAAGTCACTAAGCGGTGTGAAGTTGAGATGAGATTAGCAAAGAAAGCCAGAAAGAGGAAAAAACAGCAGTCCAAGAAAGCATAACAGTTTGTGCGCAGTCAGTGCACCAAAAGACTGTCACTCAGGGATAGGCCTGTACAGCCACTTACGCTGATGCAGATAATTTATCTATTTATTTATATATTTTTGGACACTACGCCATTGTCCTTAGTGGATGGAAAGGCGCCAGGAACAGTATTTTCTTTCCACCCAAAGATGTCTTCACTCTCTCTCCCTCCCCCTCACATAGGCGAGAAACTGACAGTTACTAAACTCTGTTGGATTACTATTTTCGCTACTCTAACTTATACTAACTAAATGCTCTATTAAGTATGGGGGCTGTTAAATTATGAATCTGACAAACCACTATCAGTGTATCTAGGTTTAGCTCAGTCGTTAGAGTATCCACCTCGGAATCGCAAGGTTTCGAGTTCGATACCGGTCCTCGTCACCTCAGCACACGAGTAGTATACCTAATGATCTGTGCGGTAAACAATCTGGAAGCTGCCGGTAGGTGTGGTGCTCCACCTCAGCAAAATTATCTCCCTTGTCTAGCGATAGCGAAAAGGGGATATCCTCCCTCGCTATTCGGCTGATACCGACAATAGGCCACTCCGCACACTTTACTCCTTTACTGTTCCCCCCCTCCCACTATCTCTCTCCCCTTTTGGCCAAGTACTATAGTATCAAGCCCCTCTCTCTCTCTCTCTCTCTCTCTCTCTCTCTCGCAAACTAATTGTGTTTTTGCGTGTTTGTGTGGTCTTGCTGATTAGGCTAGGTGACAGATACATACTTCTGTGCAGTAACGGTAGGTATTCAATTTTTAAGCCAGCTGAAAACCAGCAAGGCGAAATCTAATGATCAAGGCAGCAGATCGTTTCGTTACGCTAAGTGCAGCTGGAAACGGTTCGATCTTCAGTCGGTTTTCTACTCCACTGACCTCATACCAGGCAAAATTAACACCCGAAACACACAGATACACACACACACGTATATATATATACAAATATACATATATATATATATATATACATATGTGTGTGTGTGTTTGTGTGTGTATGTGTATGTGGGGGGGGTATGTGTATGTGCGTGGGTGTGGGTGTGTGCCTGCAAGCGAGAAAAATAAATAGAAGCAAATATTCAGATGATGTTTTTTGTTTTTATTTAGATTAATAGTTAAGCATATATATGAGCGTTTCGGTTTATACACACACGCACACACACACACTCATACACACACACACACACACACATATATATATATATATATATGTATGTATATATATGTATGTATGTATATATAATTTAATATACCCAACTTATTGGTAAATTCTTGCAGTAAGAAAAACCCCGGCAAATAGTTTGATTGTAAAAATATACTACCAAACATGCCCTGGGGAAAAAAATTTTGAAGAAAAGACCAAGACAGTCGTACCAACCGAAAATAATCGGTTGATACTTGGCTAGATACTTGACTAGAAGAAAAAATAATTTATATATATATATATATATACATATATATATATATATATATATATATATATATATATATATATATATATAGTAAAGATTAGAGAAGAAATGTGGAACAAAGGAATAAAACACAGACAAGTGTATGTAGAAGAGATATATTTCGCCAAACATTGAGCTCGGCTTCATCAGTCGTTTATTTGATCATTAAAGCATCATACATGTGTTTTATAGAAGAGACAGTGGACGGGAGAGGGGTGGATTTTGGGATGAAGTCGGGTGGATTTGAGGATGAATTCGGGTGGATGGGAGAGCGTTTGTCAGGAAATTTGATTGGTTAGGAGGAAATCTTTGGAAGGGGAGGGAGAAAAAATCAAAAGAGAGGAGAGAGTTAGATAGGATATGCAGAGTAAGGTGGATAAGTACAGTGGGAGAAAACACACACACACACACAAACACAAACACACACCCATATATATATATATATAGATAAATTTAATGAGTCAGACGAACCTACTAAAAGTTTCACTTAATGCTTTTCAGGGCTAAGATCTGACTCTGAGTCAGATCTTAGCCCTGAAGAACATTAAGCGAAACTTTTAGTAGGTTCGTCTGACTCATTAGATTTATCTTTATTATTTGCTCTACTTAGGTATTGAGCGCTTTTTACTTATTAGCTTTAGTCTCCTAGCGGGTTTGTATGAGTATATATATCTTATATATATATGCATATTAATTGTGTTTTTTTTTGGCCAAAATATTGTACTAATAAATTATTTTTTGTTGGTACGATTATCTTTGTCTTTTCTTTTTTACAAAAATGTTTCTCTTCTCGGTTGATGTTTGGTAGTATATTTTTACAATCAAACTATTTGCTGGGTTTTTTCTTACCGCGAGGATTTACCAAGTTTGGTATATTAAATATATATATATATATATATATATATATATATATATATATATATATATTAATTATTATTGACAAGAGAGTTTGCTATATTTATAAATAAAGTGTTCAATTACAGTCAGAGAATATACGAGTGTGAGTCAAAAATTAATATGCTGAAGAAAAAATATACTCATCAACATACAGTACTGCTTCATCGTATGATGGCTGTTCAAAGTGGCTAGACTATGTATTCTGCGTCAAGCCGGGATCGATACTCGACCGATTTTTCATCCGTCAAAACCACTAAACACAGGGCTATTGACACAACCAATTTGCGGAAAGGAATTTTTCTGATAAATCTATATATATAAGGGCAGTTGTGTGTATATGTATGTCCGCAGGAATCTTTGAAAGTATAACAATTAACCACAAAGTTAATACATATACACATTAAATATCACCAGGGCTTGCTTTTTGATTAAAAATAATAGAGATTTGATTTATATTCGTGAAGATAATTAAAAACTAAAATTTAAATGATAACAGCATGGATTTTTTTTCATTTAATATTTTAGTTCATAGACATTAACATTTCTTTTCAGAGTAGCTGGATCAATGCAAGGTCTATTTTTTTACATAGGGATTTAAATGGGGCATCCCTAGAAGATTCGACTCACGATTCAGTAATAATGGATCTGCGGGACTAACTTTTAAAAATCTCCCTCAACCCAGGCGACGCCGGGTAGCCGCTGCTAGTACATACGTAAAGGCTGTCGAGAGAGTTCAATCGGTTTTACCGTAATCAGTGGCTATCAGCGAATTTCCCACCCAGAGATCTCAAGCCCCGTAAGTTTGTGTGTGTGTGTGTGTGTGTGTGCGTGTGCGTGTGTGCGTGTGCGTGGAACATAGAGCTGTAAGTTTTAACAAACTGGTTGTGAGCAACCTCTTTGTGGTTTTACGCCAAATTAAATTTAAGTGTCACAATATAGCTAAACTCTTCCTAATCAAACCGACTTTGGGAGGCTGTAGACCAACTTTAAGAAAGTCTAGAAAGGAACAAGTCATTGTGTTCCGATTACGCATTGATCATAAAAAAAACTAACGCACTCCTATATACTCAAACAAGAACAACAACCACAATGTGGAACATGTCAAACACCTTTGACAGTTAAACACTTATTCATGGAATGCAGTTTTTTTGCTCACATCAGAAACCGTTATTTTAAAGCAAACAAAATGAAAGATCTGTTTAAAAATGTCAACATGGAGGATATCTAACTTTTTTTAGGGAAATAAAATTATACCATAGAATATAGACATGAAACAAATCAATACCATACAACATAATCCCCAATAATGCTAACACATTGTTAAAACCAATTACTAAAAATATAAATATAAATACATGATATTTATAACTTCCTAACTGTTAGCCATGACATAACCCCAGACGGGTTGATATGCCGTTAAAATCAATAAACAAACAAACTCCCTTGTCTCTGTCTTAACCCAATTGCTTGGTTTGGAAAACACATAGGTGAGAAACTGACAGTTACTAAACTCTGGGGAATTCATGTTTTCGCTACTCTGACTTAGAAAAATGTTCTATTAAGGACGGGGGCTGTTAAATTATGAATCTAGCAAACCACTATCAATGTATTTAGGTTCAGCTCAGTCAGTAGAGTATCCACCTCGGAATCGCAAGGTTTCGAGTTCGATACCGGTCCTCGTCACCTCAGCACACGAGTAGTACACCTAATAATCTGTGCGGTAAACCATGTGGAATCTGGCGGTAATATGGTGCAAAAACTATCTTCCTTGTCTAGCGATAGCGAAAAGGGGATAGCTTCCCTCGCTATTCGGCTGATACCGACAATAGGCCACTCCGCAGACTTTACTCCTTTACTATCTTGCTCTCTCTCGCCTCTCTCTCTCTCTCTCTCTCTATATTATATATATATATATATATATATATATATATATATATATATATACCCTTTTTCACTAGAGCTAGACCGAAGAGATTGTTTTTGACATCTGAGGCAGTGAGCCACACCTACCAACAGCTCGTCACTTTACCGCACAGATCACTGTGATACTCATACGCTGAGTTAGCGGAGGCCGGTATCGAACCAAGAACCTTGTAGTTCCTAGTCGGGAGCTCTACCGACTGAGCTAAAAAACGGATAAACTCTCGCGCTGTCTGGCTGATACCGACTTTAGGCCACCTCGACGATTTTGTTGTCTTTATATATATATATATATATATATAGAGAGAGAGAGAGAGAGGGGGGGAGAGAGACAGACAGACAGAGACAGAGAGAGAGAGAGTGAGAGGGAGAGAGAGAGAGAGACTAGCAGAAGTACGCGGTCCATGACCGGACTAAAAGGATTTTAGGAATACCAATGTGTGGGAAAGTGGGTAGACAGGAGTAAGAGAGAAGATAAGATGAAAATAATACATCAAATTTTTTTAAAAATCACCGAGATATATTAGAATTTCTCTATATTTTAGAAGTCATTTTTGTTTTACATTTGAAATATTACTTTAAAAAAGTAAAAACAAAAACTGCGACTGTTTTGAAACAATTTTATTTTTCTGAAAACGTTTTTATACTTATGACACAAAGTTAAATTCTATTATTAATTGCTTGTTGAATTAAAATGATAAAATGTGTTTGTCTAATTTATTTCCTGTTTGTCGCCTAAAGGTTTAGCAAAGAAACTAAAAACTAAAAATGTCCTTATTTGTCGGTGGAAAATTGCGTATTAATTCAAATTATGTGTTTATTTTGTGAATAGTTTCTTTGTAGAAAGTTTGAGTTACAATAATTAAAAATATGATATATTTCATTCTAAGAAATGTGAAGGTATATGAAGAAAAGCTGGAGTTATTGATTTTTCTCTGTACTAGTAAATATATGCACCCTCTGGGTGCAAGTATTTGAGTTTTCGGTTTTAATGTAATAAAATATTATATTAACTTGGAAAGGCTAATGAAATTAAATAAGAATGCAGATAAAAAGATTTGAAACAGAGGCGGGGTATATTCGAAAAATAGAACAACTGAAACTTACTCTTCCATCACTCTAGGTTGTCATTGCTATATGTTTCTAATTTAACTATTTAGTTAAAATTAGACCATCCCTAATAGGGCCACATGTTGGCCGTGGGTGGCAACCCGTGAAGCTTAAGGACGGAATCCTGTTGGATGGGCAGTCCATGACATACAACACTTCACTTAGGCCCTTACTTGCGCTAGACGGGCGGTCGGAGGGCCCCCTCCGATCAATCGGCTGGTCCTAGCACCTAAATGATTGCCCCAACCCTATTGCCCTTATGCCAAGCCCAAACACTTTTTATCATATGCGTGCTAGAAGGCTGTGGCTGAGGGCCTACGTGTTCTAGGTATGACGATAAACTCTATCTGATGGTGAGATTCCAGTTCTGGAGATCTAGGGAATGTGGAGCACCCATTCATCACAATTGCTCCCTGGTCCACTCTGACCCGGAGTGGTAGTACCTATTAGGGTCCTATCTATGGGTTAAATAGAAAAACGTATTTTTAAAAATTGTATTATCCATTAAGAATTGATTTATTTCAAAACTTTATCGGCATTAAATGACACACTGAGATGTATATGTCGTAAAACAAACCAAACCAAATCAAACCAAACCAAACTGCAAGATCTACAAAGAAATTCAAAACTGCATCTTTTATTCGGCACAAACGCATAACATTTACCCGCCTTTTGCGGAATTCCAACGAATATAGTCTTTGTCGATCAAACCTGAACTTCACCGTAAGCTGATGCTTGAATAATGGCAGCAGTGACTGAAGCGAGAAATAGATAGCACTGGTCTAAAGGACAAATATTTCTACGCTACATGTGAATCATGATTTTGTCAACTAAATTATACAACAGTTGTACAGCCGAGCAAAGAAAGAAAATGTGTTCAATAGACTCCTTTGAATTAGCGCACAAAACCCAGCTCTGCCCCTTTCTCGTGCTGGAATCAAGCTTTTTCCGGGTTCTGGGTGCAGACACAACACTTTGAACATCGGTCGAGAGACTGACGTGAAAATATATTTGACTGAAGCTGAATGCATTGTGTGGCGAACTGTATTCATCAAAGGCGAATACAATGATAGGATGAGTAGGTTAAATCACCGTGGGTCTTTTTGTAATTACTTGTCGACTTAATTAGTAAAAATCAAAAAATAAGTTTTATAATTTTCATTAGTATAAACATATTAATATGTATGTGGAATTTCAATGCTGAATGATGTCTCTCTTCTGAGTTATAAGCATATATATATATATAATGTTTGTCAAAAAATATCGAGATTGCAGCTGTATTTACCAAGATGGAAATGAATAATGAATGGAACGTTAATTTTTTTAAATACGAGTTGTGTCATAAAACTGCCGAGTTTGAAGCTGTATTTACCAATATAGTAATGAACAATGAATGGAACGTCAATTTTTTCTCAGAATACAAGGTCTATAAAAAGTATTAAAAATCTCGATACTTTTTGACACACCTTATATATATATATATATATATATATATATATATATATATATATATATATATGTATATGTAAAGGGAATGACTTACCGGTAAGAAAATAATAGGTTCGTTTCAATATTTGATTTAGTGTAAGTGTTACTCGGATAAGTCAGTGTCATAACAAATATAAAGTGTACAGCAGATTTAGTATTATAGTGTGTACAGACTATAATACTATATATATATAATATATATATATATATATATATATATATATATATTATATAATAATAAAAATTAAAACCTCACATTTATACCATCTTTAATTACTATAAGTTTCATGTATCATCTATAGAAGAGAAGAAACAATTAGCAGAACAAACTTTATTCAATAAGCTTGTTGGATAATGTCTCATCTGATGATCGTGTCTGCTTTCTTTGATGAAACGCGAATGGGAGATTTTAATTACTTTTATTGCCATCTAACATTTGAGCTTTTTGATTCAGCAAACGTTTTATGAACGATTATGTATTGTCATCTGTTTACTATATATATATATATATATATATATATATATATATATATATTTGTATATGTATAAGTATTAACTTACCGGTGGGTATAAGAACGATCGTTGGAAGCGCACAATATCCAGAGGTTAAGGTTGAGAAAAAACAAATACAAAGTGCTCAATACAATGTAGAGCATAAATTTATTTAAGAATGGAAATGAGTAACCTACTCGAGTTTCATCGATAGATTCTTCAGGGTTACTTTTAAATTAATCGAGTTTACGATTAATCTTTGGTGTTATAAACATGCCCGTTGGAATGGGACTTAAATTCAGTAGAGGAACGCTTGTTTACATTTTCGAAGATCAGGAACGGTTTTTGAATTAAAAATTTGAATTAATTTATGGGAATTATTTTTTCAATTATTATTTAATAAAAGATATGTTATGGG
>CM042160.1:8669316-8714316 GCA_023376005.1 Doryteuthis pealeii
ACCAATACATACACAATGCTTCAAGCAAATTATGAAACTCTCTTATATATATATATATATATATATATATATATATATATTATATATATATATATATATATATTAAAAGAAAGGAAATGAATCCGACGGTATGAGTATAGATAAAAGGATATGAAACACCACGAAATGCTGTTAAAGTGAAAACATTTTATAACATAGCTGATATTGAACAATATTTCGATTTTATAAAAATCATCTTCAGAGCTTGTTTATACTCCGTTTTGTTAAGAGCGGAGACACAATTCATATGAGTTCAAAACAAAACCTTGATGTTGCAAAAAAGAACAGCATTTTGTGGTGTTTCATATCCTTTTATCTATACTCATATATATATATATATATATATATATATATTTATATATATATATATAGTCATCCACAGACACGTGTTTCGACTTATCAAGTCTCTTCAGCGTGGCTAGACATTTTGTGCGCTACCTACAGCCGGGATAGAACTCCGATCGATTCAACATCAGTCGGACAGCTTTACCGCTAGACTATCGTCACCCACAGAATGCGAACGGGATTTTAATGGTTTTAATACACACATCTGTATGTATGTAAAGGCCGCCATAGAGTGTTCCATCCCTTTAATAGGAGAGCGTTGCGTTTACGCTTTAGTTGGCGGTCGTCAACGAAATACCCTCCAAAGTGCTCAACCCCAGGGGGATGGGGAGGTGTGTGTGTGTGTGTGCATCTGCATGGATATGCATAGTGGATATACGGGGGGTAGAAAACCCCTTGCTATTCTGTTGCGTCTTATCATTTTTGCTTTCATATATTGATATATTATCTTTATTACGAGGAAGAGTAAAAAATTATCCGCACATTCACCATATATCTTTATTATTATCACACTGCGTTCTGCCCATACGTGCTTATAGTAGGCACTGTAAAAGCCACCATATCGAAGTATGAGCCTGATCGTTCCATTTTTCTTGCTGTCTTTACAGTTTAAACATGACCGCTAATCTAGCAGTATGCCACAAAGAATAACAAAGTGCGGTGAAAAGATTTCTCTGGTCGGAAAAAATGTCATCGGCTGAAATTCATCGGCGGCTTTTAACACAATATGAGGACACTGTACTACCATATAGAATTGTGTAGCAATTTATGGGTGTCAGTGAATGTTTACCAGTGACTTTTGGTGACCCCTTGTCCTCTAGGGGTGCGAATCTCACGCGCCATAATAAATGCGTAATTAGTTTAAGGTTTTAGATTCAGCCCAACCGTCAAAGAGTTTAGACGTGCTATGAGGTTGGTCTCTCTGCGCGGCGAATAAGAATCATGGGCTAAATAAAAAAGCTGGATCAAGCAACAAAAAAGTCTTGTTATTTCATTTTAATTAAAAACAAGTAAAGCGCAGTAGAAGAAGAAGAAACCGGCCCTTAGTTAAGAAGGAGAAGCAGAAGAATCAACACATGAACAAGTTATAAAGAAGACCATCTCTTCTCCAAGTAAGTCTCTAATCTGTCTCTCTATCATATATATGATCTCTTTCTATCATCCAAGAACTCTCTCTAAAGTCTCACTCTCACTAATTATATACCCGGTGTCAATGTGGTTATATGATATTACCACAAGTGAATGGAGAAATTTAAGAGTGACTGAACAGGCACGACGCACGAATCAATATATGACAGAAATGGTGCATAAATGGTTTCACAACCAACCAAAATCCTTCTTCATGGAGGGAATGGGTAAGCTTGTTGACCGCTGAACCAAGGCCATCGAAAAAGAAGGGCACTATATAGAATGACGCTTGTTTTTTATCCCCTTATTTTGAGTAAATACATTGACAAAAAGTTGGAGAGAAAAAAAACGCCCCCTTGTTCACTTTGTTCGCGTCCCCAACGCTGCCATTTTTTTTTATTCGCGTCATAGCAGTCCACATCTCATTCCGCTGCCAACTCGTCTTTTCTCCCACGTCCCCCCTCCTCAAAGTGCTGATAATTTTTTACTCTCCATCGTATTATTATTATTATTATTATTATTATTATTATTATTATTATTATTATTATTATTATTATTATCTCAGTTTTCTACACCAGCGTTAGCTGACGGTCTTTCAGTGGAGTTTGAATGACAAGAAGTCTCCCTATCTTTCCAGGAATCTCCTGCGTATTCCAGCTGATATTAACGATGCTGTTGTCTGTATGGTCTCAATTCTTCTTCTGATTTCCAGTTCCGCTAGTGTTTCTTTTTTTAATTCTCTAGCAAGGTGTAGGTATCCGTCTACCTATTTTTCTTCTTCTAATTTCACACTGTGATCTACTGGAACTGCAAAATCTACCAGTTGACAAGTTCTCTCTTTTTTCTCTTTTTTTTTTTTTTTTTTTTTTTTTAATTAATACTAGTTCTGTTCTTTTGGCAGGGATGAGGCGACCCGCCTTTATCTTAAAATACCAGAGAATTTTATACATCTTCTTCTTCTTCTTCTTCTTCTTCTTCTTCTTCTTCTTATTATTATTATTATTATTATTATTATTATTGAGTTTTTCACACCAGTGTTAGCTGATGATATTTCACTCGTGTCTGATGACAACAAGTCTCCTCATGTCTCCAGGACTCTTTTGAGTATTCTAGCAGATTGTAGCAATGCAGTATTTTGGATGGTCTCAATTCTCCCTCTGATTTCCAGCTTCTCCAGTATTTTTCCCAAGCTTTTTGCGAACCGTCCCAAGTGTCCCAACTACTATTGGAATCACTTTTACTCTCATATTCAACTTTTTTTTCAATTCTCTAGCAAGGTGTGGGTATCAGTCTATCTTTTTTCTTTCATATTCACTCTGTGGTCTGCTGGAACTGCAGAATCTACAAGTTGACAAGTTCTCTTCCTGTATCTTTCGGTTATTTTTGTTAATCAATACTAGCTCTGGTCTTCTGGCAGGGATAAGGCGATCTGTCTTTATCTAATAGTCCCAGAGAATGTTATGCATTTCATTCTTCTTCTTCTTTTCTTCTACTTTTTTCTTCTTCTTCTTCTTCTTCTTCTTCTTCTTCTTCTTCTTCTTATTATTATTATTATTATTATTATTATTATTATTATTATTGTTGTTGTTGTTGTTGCTGTTGTTGTTGTTGTCACCGCCGAGACGACGAAGTACTTTCAATTTGTCACGTCTGGAATCTGACTCCGAATGGTCAGAACCATTTAGCCTTGTACACACAAGAGCTTTGCGTTCACATTCGTCGCAGAATACCCCAGTGGTCATTTCTCCCTTTGTCACTGGTTATTCCATCAACCACTATTAAGGCATTCACAAGATATCTTCTTTGGTCCTCCTCCCGGGGGATTGTCAAATGTACATACCTCAGCAAATTTCCACTTGTCAGTCAATTCCCAATGACAAAACCAATTAAGACTGCCCTGTTTCTTTTTCAAATATATTCCATCACTGCAGAATTTCCTCAATTCCTGCCTATGTTATTGTTTTCTACACAACCAGTTAATTATAAAATTTACATTCTTGTGGACAGAATAAAAAGGTGTTAAAAATGTTACAAAATTGGAATTAATTTAAGTTTACGAATTTCTTAACATTCTATCCAAATAAATCATTGTATTCTGAGTCATTCAGCTCAATTACAATGTGTTACAATCTTATGGGCCATCCTTTAGGCCTTCAAGCAAGAGCGATTGTCCAGTGGAATTGTATCCTTGGTAATCCTCTGATAAAGAATCCTTTGGTTCTTCTGGTAAAGTGTCCTGAATATTGTAAGTCCCTCCTCGATGATTCCAAGTACAGCTGTGGCAAGTATCAGTGTTTAAGTAGTGTATCAGCCACGCATTATGGTCGGTGATTGGCCGGAGAGTAAACCACGTGACCTCGGCTAGTCTATAAATTCGGGGGGGGGGGAATTGGAGCACACCTTATATACAAAAATATTCCAAATTTTAATTACCTAATTTCCCCCACTATTTACCCAATTCTTTTGATATTTTTTACTATTATTTAAAAATTGAAATAGATCACTAAGTAGGCCTGAGCCCATTCTAGAAGTGACCATCCCAAGCGGCGATTTAAGAGGTTTGAATTCAGAGTTTTCCTTCTCCTAGACTGGTTGCCTAACAATATTAAAGAGCCCAGTCTACCCTACTATTTACACATAGCTGGAGGGGGAATAGTTGGATTCATACTTTCCCAACTGTATTAGCGCTATGTGAACTGTGGCTATGTCCAGGATTTGAACTCGGGTCAACGAGTCCATTTCCTACGACTCTAAGCAGTACACCAGCGCGCTCTCCACAGCTCGAACTCGAAACTCCGCGCTCTTACTTACATAATGCGACATTTCAAAGTTCACTATCTATTCACACCAGAACTCATTCTATCCAAATAAAGAACAAGTAGTATTGAAATTTTAAATGTTAAAAAATAAGAATTCGTTCAAATCTCCGAATTTCTTAACTCTTTCCCAACCAAAATTCTCCCACGGCTGTACAAAATTTTATTTCATTATTATTTTTTTTTTTTAACCTGCATGATGTGATATTTCAAAGTTCACTATATATTCACTTTAGAACTCATTCTATTAAAAAAAAAAGTCTTATTACTATTGTAATCTGGTCCTTCTGCTCAATTATGAAATGATTATCAGTTTTTGTAATTAGCTATTAGCAGTTTACGGTAGGATGTTTGTGGTGGGAGAGCCGCTTTGGTCGGTTTAAAGTAGGAAAGAGTCAAATGATGGATTGTTGCAAAGATGGTCTATCTCTCTCTCTATCTATCTATCTATCTATCTATCTAAGATTCTTTAAATTTATCTCTATTTCTAAATATATCTCAGGCCCTATTTCTCTTTCTCAGTCTGTCTGTCTGTCTTCTCTATCTCTCTATCTCTCTATCTATCTATCTATCTATCTATCTATATATATATATATATATATATATATATATATATATATATATATGATTGTAAGCAAATTAAAAGAATATATATATATATATATGTATATATATATACTCATACGCATACACACACACACATATATATATACATACTTACATACACACAAACTCTCTCTCTCTCTCTCTCTCTCTCTCTCTCTCTCTCTCTCTCTCTCTCACACACGCACACGTAAACGAACACACATACACACGTATATATACCGTATACATACTTACATACACACAAAAACTCTCTTTCTCTCTCTCTCTCTCTCCCTACACACACACACATACACACACACATGCACACATAAACGCACACGCACATATATTATATATATCATATGAAACCTGATTTGGTCATTTCAGTATTTCGTTTCATCTCACTCGAAAATAACATTTTCAATATTGTTCTGGATATGATTTATATATCCAATAAGATATAAAATATCGAATCGTTCCATGTGGCCCGAACTATTCATTCATTCATTCATTAATAATGACATTCTCTGATATTTTTTTCATAGTTTCTGTACTTACATACACACAAAAACACGCGCGCATATACACGCGCGCATATACACACACAGATTTTGTAATTCAATCGATTTACTCTTTTGAATTTATTGAAAAAAAAAAAGAAATCTTCTTTGAATTAATCAATGTATTTTTGTGTCCATTTAATTTCAAATATTACTTTTAAGAGGTTTTAAAATCACGTTTGTGTACATACATATATATATATATATATATATATATATATATATATATATATATATATATATATATATATATATATATATATATATGCTAAAATATATATGCATATATATATATTCTAAAAAATATATGCTTATATATATGTTTATATATATAGTATATATATATATATATACAATATATATAATATATATACATATTTATATATATACATATATATATGCATATACACATGTATATATATGCATATATATATGCATATACACATATATATATATACATATATGTACATATATACATATATATATATAGGTTTAAAAGTAGATATGTATATGTATATAGAAACATATATAAATATATATAGATATATATAATACATATATATATATTACATATATATACATATATGTATTTTTATATATATATATATATATATGTTTATATATATATGTATGTATATATATATATATATGTTTATATATATATATGTATGTTTATATATATGGTGTATTTATATATATATGTGATATATATATATATATATATGTTTATATATATATATTGTTTATATATATATATTATATATATATATATTTATATATATTTATATATATATATATATATATATGTGTGTGTGTGTGTGTGTGTGTGTGTGTGTGTGTGTGTGTCGGGAGCTACGATTATAAGATAATAGGTAGGATAATAAGATCGTTAAAATTACACGTTGTTTTTTTTGTTAATAGATTTTTGTCTGAAATCGATTTTAAAATAAAAAGCCTTCTGAAATGTCCGTATAAGTGCAATTCATAAGTTGTAAAATGAATGTGATTTTTTTAAAATAACACATACAAACATCACAGATATCATCGTTGAAGGGAAATAAAAAAATAATCAATGCATATATCGATAATCGTTAGTGAATTTTTCGTGGGGTTCTTATGAGTGTTAACTTTTTCTCCGTACACAAATATCGATCCAATATTTTGATAACTCATCTATCTTAGGGAATTATCGATCTTTTGACATATTTTTCTCTTATTCCGTGTAAATAACAATAAGACAGTTCATTTATACTTAAAATCAACTTGCATCTATATATATATATATATATATATATATATATATATATATATATATATATATATTGCATAGCCCTTCCTCACTGGCACTAAATAATTATAATGTTGCATACCTCTTTCTTCACTTCACTTACTTCTTGTCGTATTTTCTATTCTGACCGGCTGCTATTCTGATCGTCTTTGGTATTTCTTCTATCATCTTGACTTGGTCTGGAATCTTCTAAGGTCTGGACTTTCTTGGGGACTTCGGGTCTGGTTTTCTGTTAGGGATTTCTCCTTATCAGAAGCCCTGTGTCATTGTTAGTTTTTAGGTAATAAACACAAGACTTCGATTTACTTTTGATCTTATTTTATTGTTAAATCCCCACCAGGCATCTGCGCAGATCGACTTACATCCTATTGGGCTCGGCTCCTACCTGCTAACTGACTGAGACTTACTCACTATCCTTAAACCGGAAGATAGGGTCTTCTATGCCTTCCGGTTCTCACGATTTATCCCCGGAAAGCAAGGTGATAGTGAGGTCAAGCGCTGTCACTCACTCTCAAGGCCATCAGCTCACTAATCCTCCTTCGTATAAGTTTATAGTAAATTGATCCCCCATATCGGAACCGCTTGAACGGAAACCCAAATTATTTATTTATTTTCCCATTAAACTACCCCCCAACCCTAACCCCCCCCCCCTAGTTAAAATTAAGTTTTATTACAAAATTTGTATTAATTACAAAACATCAATTTCAAAAAGTTCAAATGTCACCTATGAAATCTCTATTTAAACATGCCAATTTTTTCAGAACTGAAAAAGTTGCACTATAAACTCAGCGATGTTTATTGACTTCACAATAAAGAGGTTAAATCATAAAACTTAAAATTTAATTTGTAAGGCAAATTCTGAGGAATATTTTAAATGTAGTTTTGAATAATAATTTAAATGTTGGTTGTTAGTTGTTTTGTTTTATCAACTTTTCGCGGTAATTTACTAACGAATCATGTCATTTTGATAAACAAAGCGTCTTCAATTTTTCGTACTTACATATAATTTTTTTTTAAATGTTCCAATTAACTGGATATTGTCGGATAACTTGAAATAAAACTTCGTCTTACAAAATAATTGACTACTTATCTCAGTCGGGCCTTCGACTAAAGATAAAATACCGGATTTTGTCCGTATTAGTAACCTTTGTTTTTTATTTTTTTTATCGTGGTTGAGAAAATAATTAGTTAACGAACACAAAAGAAAAACAGTTTTCTAAGGAATTCGTCAATCTCTATTTGTTATTTTTAACCCTTTAAAACTCTAACAATAAAAATTAATAAATAAATTAAAGAATTAAAAGTCATTTTATTCGAATGAAAATCTTAGTTTAATTATACAAATATGTAACCGTACTTACGACGTAAACTGATTTTCATGATACTGTTATTTACGATTAAACTATTTTTTAATAATGTAACCGTAAAGCGTACCTTTTGATTTTCTACAATTTTTATGCATTACAAAAATTAAAATTAAAATGAGTGTACTGTACAATTAAGAATATGACAAACTCGCTGTAAAAAATAATTTAATCTTAAAAACACATACAAATTACATATAGCTGCCTTATTCGTATTATCGCCTATACGTAGTTTTTTTTTTTTTAACTCGCTGAAAAAAAAATATTAATCTATAAAAACACATACAAATTACATATTCAGAAAGACTATTTCATCTTATTACTAAAGATATAATATTTTAAAGATTAAAAATCCTAAATAGGTAAGAGATTCCGATCTGACTGTTATAGACTGCACTGCTTGTATCGCAATAATCATAGGCAGCGTGGCTATCCGAAGCCATTTTTTTAATTTTTTAACTCGCTGTAAAAAAATGATTCAATTAATAAAAACTCCACACAAATTACATATTTTGAAAGAGTATTTTCTTATCTTTCTAACGAATAAAAATTATTAAAGATCGGACCATAAATAAGGCCATGAATTCGGAGCTGAACGGCTTAGACTGCAAATTTAATTCATTAAAATCAAAATTTGCTGCTGTTATCGCTTTAACAATAAGCAGGCAGAGACAATATTTTATTATCAGGAGGGGCTGATATACGGACAGTTCCGCAAATTAGGTGATTTTGGATTAATTAATCGATTAAATCCCTTAATCAGTAAAATCAATAACCAAATTGGAATTTTCTTAGTTAGAACGATATCAATGTGTATGCAAGATTTTGAATCTGAGTGACCTCCCGTTTTTTTGTTATACGTCGACACGTACATACCAAAATCTTGTTTTATATATCTAGATATGATATATTAGATATTGAAGGCAATTACATTGCGTATAAAAAATAAAAACAAAAAGATGTTATTTTTGTCTTAGCGATTTCAAAGCAAAAATTTATCTTTAGTCTAAGACTTTTGTTGTTGGTTTTATATTTTTTTTCCCTCTTCTTCTCTTTTTCTTTCTCCTCCGTTCTTTTTTCTTTATGTTATGAATGAAATGGGCGAATAACCGTAATTTCTTATTTTTGGAATATTTGTTGAGAACGAATGTTTGAACCCCTACGCTTGTATATGTATCCGATATTGTCTGTTTATCTTCCGGTGAATGTTGCAATTAAANCGATAAAGTAGCCATGTTGAAATTCAAAATAAAAACGGTCACAGATATATATATATATATATATATATAATATATAATATATATATATACACACGAGGTATAAAAAATTATCGAGATTTTTTGTACTTTTTGACACACTTTGAATTCTGAAAAAAAATTAACATTCCATTCATTGTTCATTTCTATCTTGGTAAAAACAGGTTCAATCTCGATACTTTTATGACGAACCTTGTATATATATATATATATATATATATATATATATATATGAAATTTAACATTTTTGAATGTTATGTAATTGCTGACAGAAATCTGTTTCGACCAAATCGATAAATTGGTCATCTTCACGAGCAATACAGACGGGAAAAGAAAAAGAAAAATATCCGTTAGAAGACTGTTTACATACGAACGCTATATTGAAAAAAAAAAAATGCGTGTTCTGTTTTAAAAATAAAATAAATTTTTTTTTTTAATTTTTTAAATCTGAAGCATTATAGTTTATAGTAAAACTCAAAAGAGTTTGTTGTAAAATTATATAAAAAGTGTAAGGTGGGTATCAAAATTGTTTAGGATATATTTCAGCTATTAAAATATAATATACAAAGTCCACAGCGATTTGGTCGAAACAGATTTCTGTCAGCAATTACATAACATCATTTGTTTTTTTTCAAAAATGTTAAATTTCATACTGTCGGATTATGTAAAGATGCTGGCTGCAGAGAGGAAGAACTCCCTGTGGCGATGAATGATAGGGAAGTTGGCGAGAGATTGTCATGAATATCCGTGCTGCCTGCGCGACATGATGATGATGATATCTTATTATAATGGAGATTGTGTGTTTTTCTGTCTGTAACCGAAACTATATTACTACTCAAGTCAAAATTCCCTTAGTTAAGAATTCTCACATTCTCCATGATTCTATTTTTATTTAAACCTCAATTAATAATAAAACTGTTTGACATTATTAATACTGTTGGCCTTACCTAAATACTAATAACATGCAATTGTATTTATATATACAACAAAATACCAGTTTTCAGTGTAAACGTAAAGCTAATTTGCATATTGATATTAAAAAAACTGATTTTAATAAAAATGTGCTTGGTATTATTGATTTCTCATTGTTTGTTTTTATCTTAATGAATATGAGTAAAAATCTCTTCAATAAATCCTAAAAGAAATTCATTAATAAGAAGAAATAACTGTAATTTTTTTCTTTACTTCCTATTTTAACTAAATAGTTAAATTAGGGAAATTTAGCATTGAAAAACGGAAGTGATGAAAGAGTAAGCTTCAGTTGTTCTATTTTCCGATTATACCCCCTCCGTTTCAAATCTTTTCATTTGAATTCTTAATTAGTTTCACTAGCCTTTCTGATTTAATCTAATATTTTATTACATTTAAACTTAAATACTTGCACCCGGAGGGTGCATATATTTGCTAGTATATATATAATATATATATATATATATATATGTGTGTGTGTGTGTGTGTGTGTGTGTGTGTGCAGCAGTCGACAGTGACTATGCTATACTTAGCCTCCGTGCCAGGTTGCATAGCCAGCGTTATCCTGGCGAAGAGAAGAAATACGCGTCATTAGTTAGATGTCTTTAATTTTGGGGCAGTTCAGTTTACGATTAGCGATTATATGTCTTCACGTTACGTCGCTCTGTGTTCTATCTTTCTTAGACTTAATGTATTTTTTTTTTTCGTAGAATTGTTCTGAGCTGCCATTGATAGCTATTTAGTTTCACTCATCAATCTCTTAAGCCAGAATCTTATGCTATGTTGATGCGGATCCGTATGCTGAGCTTTTGGGGGGGTGATGGGTGGAAGGGTGACTGACTCTGGTTTCAAGGCAGTTTAAAACGTCAATGTTAGTACCAAGAGAGGAATTGGTAAAAAAAAAATAATAATAATTGTGCTGTGAGAGAACCTGACGAGAATTAAAGAAGAGGAGTAGCAAACAGGGGGAGTAGCAGGAGGATGGGGAGGAGAAATGAAAAAAAAAAGAAAACAAAACAAAAATAAAACAAAAAAATACAAAAATAAAAAACAAAACGAAGGAGGGGGAATTGGAACAGGGTAAAACAATTTATTACATTCGCTACTGAGGCTGCGGTCACGGCCTGTCTCATGTGAGACGGCCATTACCAGCGGCGACACATTCATCATTGCAGAGGGTAAAGTCACCTAGATATGAGGAAGATGAAGAAGAGTGGTGAGCAGAATAAGAAAAGTGTGAGAGGAGGGGAAAACTGAGGAGGAGGAGGGGGATCATCAGAGGAGCGTGAAGAAAAGAAAAAGAAAGGAAATCAATACAGAAGAAGAGGCAGAGGGAAAACCAGGAAACACAAAACGAATAATAATAATAATAATAATAATAATAATAATAATAATAATAATAATAATACTGTGCGGTGACAGAGATGAGACTGATAACCATGTATTAAGTGAATGTAGCAAACTAGCACAACGGGAATACAAAGCTAGGCGCGACTGGGTTGGGAAGGTGATCCACTGGGAATTATGCAAACAATTAAATTTTGACCATATAACAAAATGGTATATGCATAAACCAGAACTGTTCTTGAGAATGAACCGCATAAAATTCTCTGGGACTTTGAGATAAATCCAGCCAGGAGACCAGACCTAGTGTTGATTAACAAAAAAAAAAGATAAAAAAGAGAACGTGTCAGCTGGTTGATTATGCAGTTCCAGTAGATCATAGGGTAAAATTAAAGGAAAATGAAAAGATGGATAAATACCTGGACCTTGTGAGAGAACTGAAAAATCTGTGGAATATAAGAATGAAAGTGATACCAATTGTAGTTGGTGCATTTGGAACGGTCCCAATAGACTTGGAAAACAGACTGGAGGATCTGGAAATCAGAGGAAGAATTGAGACCATCCAGACTACTACACTACCGCAATCGTCTAGGACACTCAGAAGACTCCTGGAGAACTGAGGAGACTTGTTGTCAATCAGTGAAATACCATCAGCTAACGCTGATGTGAAAAACTCAAAAGTGGTAGTAGTAGTAGTAGTAGTAGTAGTAGTAGTAGTAGTAATAATAATAATAATAATAATAATGATAATAATAATAATAATAATAATAATAATAATAATTGGAACGTTTCTAAAAAAGCTTTAAAAAATGACTGGAGAAAATGGAGTTCAGAGTAAGATTAGAGACAATCCCGACAACAGAATTTTTGAAATTGGCTAGAATACTCAGAATAGTCCTGGATACCTGAGAGGACTTGTTGTAACTCAGACTCCAATGAAAGGCTATCAGTTAATACTGGTGTGAAAAACTCTCAAGGAGGAAAATAATAATAATAATAATAATAATAATATAATAATAATAATAATAATAATAATAATAATAATAATAATAATAATAAGAAGAAGAAGAAGAAGAAGAAGAGACCAATAAGTGAATAAGAAAAAAAATCTCAGAAGAGAAAAAGATGCCGAACAAACAATAAAGTCCTCGAAGATAAAATGATGTAAAAGGAAAGATGAAAGAAATTCATCGAAACATCACAACGCATGTGCTATATTGGTGGGAGAATATAATAGAGAATATGGAAACCAAGAAACAGAGTGATACGAAGAAAAAAAAAGAAAAAATATTTTGAAGAAAAAGAAAGAGACAGAAAGAAATTAAGAGTGAAGAAAGAAAGAAAATTAAGAGAGGAGAATTAATGAGCAAAGAAGAAAAAAAAAGAAAAAAAAGAAAGAAAGAAAGAAAGAAGAAAGTTGAAAGACAGACATAAATTAAATAAGTAAAAGAAGAAAGAAAGAAAGAAAGAAAGAAAGGATGAATGAAAGAAAGAAAGAAAGAAATGAAAAGAAGAGAGGAAATATATAAGTAGAAAAAAAAAAAAAGACAGAAAAAACACTGGGAGAGAGAGAGAGAGAGAGAGAGAGAGAGAGAGAGAGAGAGAGAGAGGGGGGGATCAAAATAATAGAGAAAGAATGAAAGCCAGAAAAACATCAGAGAGGGAGGGTAAATCAAGATAAGTAGATGAAAGAAAGAAAGAAAGAAAGAAAGGGTGAATGAATGAAAAGAAAGAAAATCAACAGCGAAGAGGAAATAAAAATAGAAAGAAAGAAAGAAAGAAAGAAAGAAAGAAGAGAAGAAAATAACAATCATACGAAAGGAAGAAAAACTATTTTCGTTTGAAAATTGAGACAAAATTATTTGTACTGCCCCAAGGAACTCTTGGGGAAAATATCAAGTCTTCTGTGTTTGAGTGGGGAAAGTATCTTCACTCCCCAAGGACTCGTAACATGATGCTCTACCACACACACACACACACACACACACACACAGACACTGGGCGCGCACACAATCACACACACACACACACATATATATATATAAATTTCAATATATATATATATATATATATATATCACTTTCAATTGTTAGCCGTTGGAGTCTGTGTAACAATTTTGATTCTGACCTCTAGAATCATTTTACATATGTGCCTGGGGGGGGGCTGTATGTATATATACATGCATATAGATGTGTGAAAAAGAGACAAGAATGTGTTTGTGTGGGGTCGAAAGGAGGGATAGAGTATGTGAGGAAGTATGGGAAGACCTAAAAAGTTCACTTAAACAAAGAAAACGTGTGTTTAAAAAACAAAACAAAAAAAACAAAAAAACAGAGCATGTTCATGGTGGGGTGTGAGTGGAAAAGAGCGAAAGACTGTAAATGTTATTTGTGACTATCTATATATACATTTACCAACCCCTCCGCACGAGTAGGATGTGACACAAGGTCAATTTCTTAAGCGGAGTTTAATAGGTTTGAATTCAGAGTTTTCCTTCTACTAGACTGGTTGCCTAACCAAGGTTAAAGAGCCCAATCTGCCCTACTATTTATCCATAGCTAGAGGGAGAGTAGGATTCATACCTTTCCCAAGGGTATTAGCGCTAAGTGAAATGCAATTGTCACATCCAGGATTTGAACTCGGGGCGACGAGTCCATTTCCCATGACTTTAACCATTACACCACGCGCTTCCTACTATCTATATTGACTATCTATATATTACAACTCGTGTTCCTTAATTGTACGACCCTTATCATTTTGAAACACCCTCTGCTTAAAAATGAGACCGTCCGAATCGGCCAAGATGAAATGCAAAAATGCAAATTCTGATTATCCGGTGTTGCTTATCCGCCGAATTCTTATTTCTTATGATTATCGCTAAATAATGGACCATTCCGTTTTTATTATAAAGGAAAGGGCAAAAAATACTATACAGAAATATATATTATGAAAGAAAGAAAGAAAGAAAGAAAGTGAGTAGGGGAAAGATAGGGAGACGGATTGAAAGTGCGGAAGCGATATTGCTAATATGTTTCTATCGAACATAATGAAAGAATAAAAAGAAGGAAAGAAAGGCAAAAGAATGAAAGAAAGAAAGAGAAAGAGAGAGAGAAGAGAGAGAGAGAGAGAGAGAGAGAGAGGGGGGGAGTTAAATCCATATTATACAACTTTTTTACATATTGAATTAATAGAAATAGCCAGCCATTGAGTAAACAATTCAAATGCTGTAATAATTAAATTATCATACTGTGGTTTATCCAAAGGATACCGCTATATACCCTGCTTGTACCTTGGATTGAAGATCTAGTTGTAAGCTGTGTTGGATGGACAGGTTTTGAATTTTATGTAGTATTGGAGAGCCAGTTTTTCATATCTATGTTGTAGGTGTGCTTCGTGAGAGGGTCGGTTCGAATTCTTTCAAAGTGAACGGATGTGAGAGTCTAGAATGAGTCTTTGAAGAGGACAAACGGAAGATGAATGTCTGGCCTCCAAAGCATTTTTACTTGCGTTTAAAAAAAGTAAAATGAGCTCTGATAAAAATACAACAATGTCTTGTGTTCGTTATTAAGAACTATCAATATACGCAAGTACATCACAAGAAGATCCCAAGTAATTTCCAGACTCAAAGGACAGAAAATGCCATCCAAACAACAAATCCAGATCTAAACAACAAATACTCCGATCCCAGAATAGCAGATACCAGAGATTCAGATGCGTATCGAAATTACATACTCCATCAATTAGACGCCATGTCACATATTTAACATTTTAGAAAATATTAGCCTGTTCAGTATATAGATGGGTAATTATTTAATACCTTAAGTCCTGTGTGAAAGAATAAGAAAAAAATCTATGTACATTATTGAAAAATTGTAGATGTTAAGCAACGATGAGCCTTTTTAATACGCAGATGGGTGACTAAAGTAGTAATAGCTGGTACTATAAACAACTTGACGCCTTTGTGCATTACTAGCCCTGTTTGCTGGGACTGTAGAATACGCCGTCTACACACACACATATATATATAAACACACATATGCTTACATATATATATATATATATATATATATATATATATATATATATATATATATATATTAAAAAAGAAAGGAAATGAATCCGACAATATGAGTAAGAAAAGGTGGAATGAAAACATCACACAATACTGTTAAAGAAGAAAACAATTTATAATATAATCATAGCTGATACTGATCAATATTTCGATTTACAAAAATCATCATCAGAGCTCATTCACTCCCTGGTGATGATTTTTGTAAAATCGAAATATTGATCAGTATCAGCTATGATTATATTATAAATTGTTTTCTTCTTTAACAGCATTGTGTGATGTTTTCATTCCACCTTTTCTTACTCATATATATATAATATATATATATATTATATATATATAGAGAGAGAGAGAGAGAGAGAGAGAGAAAACAGACAGGTGGAGAGAGACATACAGACAGTCAGACAGACTGACAGGAAGACACACGCATATATAGAGACAGTGAGAGAGAAAGAGAGAGAGAGAGAGAGGGAGACAGATAGAGAGAGAGGGAGACAGATAGGCAAGAACAGAGAAGAGAGAGAGAGAGAGAGAGAGAGAGAGATACACACACATAGACTGAGACAGATACAGAGTCAGGGACAGAGAAACACACACAGAGAGAGAAATAGAGAGAGAGAGAGAGAGAGAGAGAGAGAGAGTGTGTGTGTGTGTGAGAGAGAGAGGGAGAGAGAGAGAGAAAGAGAGAGAGAGAGAGAGACTGGTGAGTTGCAGCTTACTTCTCCAATAGTGTACAGCAGGTCTTGTTCGGCTTACTTCGACGACTTGTGCAATAGGAGACAAATGGCAATACGACTTGCTTTTTTGTAGGTGCTGCTTTCCAGATTTGATTAAATCAGCACGTAACATCCTTGTACGGTTCATATCTAGCTTATTCTCAAATCGTGTCCTTTGAGTCCAAGTAGTGCAGCCATACAGCACAATTGACACGGCTACAGTTTTGAGGTAACCCGCTTCCTCTTAACCCAACGGTAATTTAAAATTTCGTTCATATTACCAGAGTTAGGATAAATCGTATTTCAAATTTGCTCCTGGGGATAATGTTATTTCAGCGTACCGCCTACATGTTCAGATTGCCCCCATCCCCTAAAAAACATTTATTATCTGCAGGGGAAGTTTTGCAAACCGTCATTCCATGGTAGGCGCCCCTTTGTCTATGACTGTATTTTACTAAGCGTGTGACTGTCATCCCTTCTAGAGCATGTGTGTGTACAAGTTTGGTTGTTTATACTTGTGTACGAAGCGTGGTATTTTAGTGTGTGTGCGTAGTGGTATGTTTTAAGATGCTGTACGTCTGTGAACGTTGATAATTGTGCGTCTGAGGACGTGCGTGTCCTGACGAGTGCGTCCTCTTTCAAAGTGCCTGCTGTCCGTAGACAGAACAGGTGCGCACCCTTCAGGGAAATAGATGTATCGTCCCTATTAAAGTGCACAAGATACCGGTTCTAGTATTTTGATGAAGAAAACAGTCGTATTCGGAGTCAGAGTCTAGGACGATGCGTAAGGAGAAAGGGCTAGTAGTCTGTGTGGGGGGGGGTAGGGGAAAGACGAGTAAATTAACGTATGAGAAGGAAAAGTGAGAAATCAAAAGAAAAGAGGAGAGAAAATTGGAGAGAGGAAATGGAAATGGGGAGGTACAGCAAGCCAGCTGGGTAGATAGCTAGTTTGATAGATAGATAGACAGATAGGGATAGGTTTAGAAGTGAAGAAATAAAGACAGGGTTGAATTGAAGTGAGAGAACGTAAACATATTGAGAGAGAGAGAGAGAGAGAGAGAGAGAGAGAGAGAGAGAGAGAGAGGGGGGGCTTGAAAGAAAGAAAGAAAGAAAGAAAGACGCAAATAAGAAAGAAGGATTGAGCGAAACAGACGGACAAACAAAATACAGAAAAGTTCAAATGTAAGGCTAAACGAATCGTTTAGCCTTACATTTGAACATATATGCCCGCCTAAATTCATTAATTATTAACTAATTAATTTTCAAAATTAGGTATGACTTCAAGTAAGCACATATCCTCCAATATATATATATATATATATATATATATATATATATGTGTGTGTGTGTGTGTGTGTGTGTGAAAAGAAAATTGAAGTGAATCCGACATTTTGTAATATAGTGGCAAATTGAAAAAACACAAGTTCATAAAACGAGTGAGGTTTATTTCGCCAACGCTACAGTGTTTCGATCTGTTTCAATAGATATTCATCAGGGCTTTTGTTAATTTGAGAAAAATTAAATTCATCACAGAGAATAAGACGACTGTGAGAGTCTTTTGCTTTGTCGGTCAATCTATTTAAAAAATGTTGAGCGACAAACTAGCGTTCTTTGGATATTTGAAATTATGAGGAACGCTAAGACGACGATTGTAAAGTGTATAGGGATCGGCCCCTATATTTTTACGGCATGTGGAATTGACCAAATTAAAATAATTAAGTTTTCGTAAATAACTAGTTTTACAATGGTATGTCATGAGTTTAGAATTAGGTAAACAAAAGAGAATTGAATGAATATTAGTTTAGAAATATTTTAGGAACAATAGAAACAATGGTTTAAATTTATCCGATAATTTATGTCACCAAAATTCCACAGATACCAAAATCATTCGATATTGCATCATTGCAAATCACCTGATATTTGAGGAATATTTTAGCTTAAGGAACACGTAGACAATGAATAATTAAAATTATAAAAAGGCCCATAGAGCTGGAAAAACTTCAGATAGAGAAACAGAGACGGTGAGGAGCTTTCGCTCTTCCTGACTCAACAGAGTTGGAGAGGATGCTCCTAACTCAACAGTGGGAACGTCCGAAAACATCAAATACGACTCAACAGGTCCGTCTATCTTTTTGTCTCCTATTTCTCTCTCTCTCTCTCTCTCTCTCTCTCTCTCTCTCTCTCTCTCTCTCTCTCTCTCTCTCTCTCTCTCTCGATCAACAACAACAACTTTCAATCACAAGTTCCAATCACAGACAAACTACTAATATGTTGACACAAGCAATCACACTAATATACACACCATGTCACAGTTGTCACACACAACTATACACAGACACAATCAGACTGCAACACCACTGAAAGAACAATGAAACTATATTAATTGTATTTATGTATATAAAGTTTGTTTCCTTTATCAATGTCTTCTTCTTTTGTTACCTATGGAAACTACATTTTCCGTAGTCCTTATACATATAAATTGTAGGGACCCATAACTCGGATCTTCAACTCCTCAACCACACACTAACCAAACAAACCGGGTCCCTACAAGTGACATAGATGCTCCCTTATATATATGTATTGAAAACTGATGTGTGAGGGGGAAAATAGGGAAACGAAAGATGATTTATTGTTATTTGAGAAATTATACCGAAATGTTTCGATTAGAAATTTACAATATCAAACCCATTTAGTATAAAAACGTATTAGGCAAGTGTTTCTAATCTTCGTCAGGGTAACAAATATCGTCTGTTGATATCAATTTCTGTTCAACGAGGGGTACTAAAAGAAAATCTATATACGAAAAAGATTACCTCATAACATTTTTCTTACAAAAACACAGTGGTTCTGTCTGAATGAGTGTGATTGATATTGTAAATTATAATCGAAACATTAGTTTCGGTATATTTTGTCAAATGTAAATAGATCATTCTCGCTTTTTGTTATTGCTAAAACTCACACATACTTTTGAACACACTGTTGGTTTCGTTTCAACACACACACACACACACACACACACACACACACACACAGGTGTGTCAAAAAGTTTCGAGATTTTTGTACTATTTGACACACCTTGTATTCTGAAAAAAATTAACGTTCCCTTCATTGTTTTTTGACACACCTTATATATATATATATATATATATATATATAGATAGATAGATAGATAGAGAGAGAGAGAGAGAGAGAGAGAGAGAGAGAGAGAGAGATAGATAGATAGATAGATAGATGAGAGGTATCCAAAACTTGGTAGTAAGGATGATTCTATATGTGATTTCTAAGATACACTGTATTATTATTGTATGATCTAGTATGTATAAATACAGTGAATCTTTAAATCACCAAAGAGAGTTCAATGTGTAATAATCTTTTTAGATTATATGCAGAGACGAAATTTTGAGGAGCTATACTAAATCAACTTAGATTTATATAGGCCCCAATTTTGGTCGAAATAAATTTATTATGGAATTACGGTGTTGAGTTTTTCCTTCCTTTCTAAGATATATATATATATATATATATATATATATATATATATATATATGTGTGTGTGTGTGTGTGTGTGTGTGTGTGGTTATTTCCTATTAGTCTAACATAAACAAAGGGGAACCACTCTTGACTGATAAATTATTTATTTTCTCATTAAACTAACCGTAAACCCGAACCCGAACCCCGTCTTCTTTTTTCCTAGTAGATAAATAAATGAATAAATAATTTATCAGTCAAGAGTGATTCCCTTTTGTTTATGTTAGACTTATAGGAAATAACCATATATGTATATATATATATGTGTGTGTGTGTGTGTGTGTGCGTGCGTGTGTGTGTGTGTATGTGTGTTGTATACATTTTGGGGATATATATGTCAAATACAAAGTATTAAAATGTCATATTCATATTTAATCTCTGGCATTTGTTTATAATTAAAATGCCGATTCTCCAGGTTCATCTAATTGAAAATAATCACTCTATAGAAATAGAAGAAGACGATAGAGTGTCGAACGCATTATCAAGGATCTTCTTGGAAACAATCTTGCCAAAAATGACACCACCACAGACAATCTGATCTCCAAGAGTTGATGAAAGACGAGAAGATGCTGGCTGAAATACAAACTCGCATAAGGTAGGTATTAGTCTCAATAAACAGTATCGTCCTAGAAAAAAACGAAATAAGAAAAAAAAAACCAAAAAAACATATAATAATTGAGTAATCTTGGACTGGGGATCGGTTATCCGTCTCAGGATATCAGGAATTGGCAAGCTTTAAGATTTTGCAGATTTTCTGGTGTTTCCCATTTGGTTTGCAACGCGTTTTCTTATCTAATTTCTTTATCTTCATTCTTTCATAATATCTTTTTTGCATCACTATACCATTTCCTTCAACCGTACACCTTTTCAAATCCTCTGCGATATTGCTTCTTTTTTTCCTTTCTTTCTTTCTTCGGAGCACGCATTTATTTATTTATTTATTTGGTTTCTAATATTTTGTCCTACTAAATTATATTTTTTTCTTGATTTTTTTTTCATTCTTTTTTTTCATTCTTTTTTTTTTTTTTCTTATTTTATTAATTTTGTAATATTCTACTAACTTTTATTTTTTTTTCTTTCTTTCTTTATTTATTTAGTTTTCAATTTATTTATATCTGATATCTTTCCCGAATTTTCGTTATTTTTTTTCTTTCTGTCTTTTTAAAAAAAATTTATAATATTTTATCATGCTACATTTTTCTTTTTCTTTCTTTCTTTCTTTCTTGCTTTCTTTCTTTCGTTCTTCCTTTTTTCTTTCTTTCTTCAAGTATATATCTATCTATTCTTTTATTCATTTTTTAATATTCCCTCCTACTACTTTTCATCTTTTTCTTGCTTTCTTTCTTTCTTTTCTAGTATTTTATCCGACTAATTTCTTTCTTGCTTTCTTTCTTTCTTTCTAGTATTTTATCCGACTAATTTCTTTTGCTTTCTTTTTTCTTTTCTAGTATTTTATCCTACTAATTTCTTTCTTGCTTTCTTCTTTCTTTTCTAGTATTTTATCTAACTAATTCCTTTCTTTCTTTCTTTCCTTCTTTCTTTCTTTCATTCTTTCTTACTTTCTTTCTTTACCTATCTATTTATTTATTTTCTAATTATCCTACTAATCTTTTTTTCTTATTTTTTCATTCTGTCCTTATTTTTTTAATCTTCTGATATTCTATCTTTCTTAATATTTCTTTCTTTCTTCTTTCTTTTTTTATCCTTATTTTATCGCACAAATAATTTTTGTCTGTCTTTCTTTTTTCTTTCGTTCATTCAATATAATATTTCATTCTAATGAACAATTTCTTTCTTTCTTTCTTTCTTTCTTTCTTTCTTTCTTTCTCTTTCTTTCTTTCTTGCTTATTGATATCTTATTCTACCAAGAATCTCTTACTCTTATCTCTCTTTCTCTCTTTCTTTATCCCTTATTCCCTTCTTTCTTTCTTTTTTCTTTCTTTCTTCTTTCTTTCTTTCTTTCTTTCTTTCTTTCTTTCTATATTCATTATTTATATTTTATCTATTAAAGTATTTTTTTATTTTTTCTTCTTTTGTACCTTTTTCTTTCTTATTATTTTTTTATTCTACAAAACGATTTTTTCCCTTTTTCTATTTTATTCTAGAAGTAATTGCTTTTTGTCTTTCTTTTATAATTTTTGCTTTCTTTCTTTTTTGCGTTTGTTTGTTTGTTTGTTTGTTTGTTACTTTCTTTCTTTCTTTCTGTATATTTTATCCTACCAAGATTTTTCTCCTTTTCTTCCTTTCATTCTTATTAGTATTTTATTCTTCCAAGAAATTCTTACCTTTTATTTCTTTCTTTCATTTATTCATTATTTATTTGTTCATTTATTTCTGCATTTAGTTAATTAATATTCATACATGTAATTTCTCTCATTTTCATTATTAATATTTCATTTTAACACTAATTTTTCTTTTATTTTTCTTTATTTTTCCATTTTCTTTCTTTTTCCTTTTTCTTTCTTTTTCCTTTTTCTTACTTTCTTTCTGATTGATATTTCATTCTACCAAACATTTTCTTTCTTTCTTTTTTCTTTATTTATTTTATTAACATTCTATTCTACTAAGTAATTTCTTTCTTTTTTCTTATTTTTTCTTTTCTGATATTTCTTTGACCTACCAAATTTCCTTTCTTTCTTTCTTTCTTTCTTTCTTTCTTTCTTCCTTTTTTCTTTCTTTCTAATCAATATTTCATTCTGTCAAACATTTTTCCTTATTTTCCTGTCATACTAATTCTATTTTCTTTCTTTCCTTTTTCTATTTTATTCAAGAAATAATTACTATTTCTCTTTCTTTCTTTTCCAATAGTTTATTGTAATACTAATTTTACAATTTTTGCTTTCCTTCTTTGTTGTTTGTTTGTTTGTTTGTTTCTTTATTTCTTTCTTTCTTGATATTATCTTAATCAATACCCCATATTCTTTCTTTCTTAATAGACATCTCAAATCGTTTTTTTCTCTTTTCATTTATATCAGTCCCCCATGTCTACCGTCTGATTCTCACCTGAACCGTTTTCAAAATTTACTTCCCTTTTTTCCATTATCCCTTCCTTTCAGATATTTACTTTCCTAAACTCCATTTTCAATTAACTATCTATTTTTTTTCTATCCCTAATTATCTCCCCTTTCTACAGACCCCTACACACCGCCTACAGACCTTCTTGGCTTTATCTCTCATCAGGATGCGAATCCATCCAGATTTCTCAAAAAAGCCGTCACTGGTAAACTTATAAATATCTAAAAACGAACTTACCATTAATCTGCAGTTGATGAACCCTTCGGGAAAGTCTGGGAAGAAGAGTTTTACAAAATTGGAAGATATGTTGTCCCTTTAGGAGAATTTCTCGCGAAGAAAGGCCTAAAGGATGGCAACATATGGAGTCACAGAACTAGACAACAACCCCAGAGACTTCTTACGCGTGTGCAAATTGCCGGAACATTCTAGATTATTGAAAAATGCAAAAATCTAACCTCTCTACTCCCATCTTTATTCTCTCTTTCTATCTATTCTCTCCTTTCTCTCTCTCTCTCTCTCACACACACACACACACATATACACACACACACATACAGACACATACATACACAAACACATACACCCACTTTTTCTCTCTCTCTCACTCTTTTTCTCTTTCTTTCTCCCTTTCTCTCTTTCCTACAACCTTTCTCTTTTGGCTTCTTTCTCCCTATTTCTATCACTCTCTATATATGTATAAATTACTATATGATACACACACACACCACACACACACACACACACACACAAATATATATATATATATATATATATATATATATATATATATATATATATATATATTGGACAACACTTATTATATTATTGCTATTCGATAACACTTATTAAGTAACCCCGCAGGCGCTCGGGTATACCACCCAACCATGTTTTCCATCCTCAGCGGTGCTAGCAGCGAACTCCAACTACAAGTCCTTGAGTCACTTTATATCTCCCGTATCCAGCCAGCTCTGTGTATACAAAAACAGTTCCACCAATTGCTTCTCTTTAACACCTCAAGCCTCAACCTTTCGTGTGGTGGAACCAGAAATTTTCGAACCCTCCGTACGGTTCGTAAATTCTCTTATTTTCTCGTTCTTATTGAAAAAGGGGGAAAAATTACCTTTTTTCTCAATTATTCCAACCATCGCATTCCTGCTTTCAATGTATTTCTCTGTTGAGAATTGACCGAAAAAAGAATATTTATTTTAGATTATACATCTAATTATAAGGATACCCTAACTTTCTCTTTATAAATTTTTATTCCATAACTTTTATGATGAATTCGCTTTTACGTGTCCTAATAAAATTTTGTACTGCCAAGAAACTTTTCATATATATATATATATATATATATATATATATATATATATATATATAAAGTAAGCCATTATTGGCTCTACGTTTTGTATTGACCAATTTAGTAAATTTAACTGAAACAACCTTTTCAGATTTTTTTGTTTCTTTTGGCCATTTTAATAGTACCATCTGATTATTTTCAGGAGGTGCATATGATTTGGTCTTTTCTTTTTTATAATTCTTTTTTTTTCTCCAGGCAAAAGTTTGTATTGTGTAATTACAGACTATAAATCCGGGAGTTTTTGTTAATAATATCTTTTTTCTTTCTTTCTTTTCTTTCTTTCTTTTTCTTTCTCTTTCTCTTACACTGTCTTGGTGTCTTTATCTCTGATATTGAGCATTATCTTTTTAGAGATCTAGCACCCATATTATCTACGAAATATCAATATTAATATCAATATCAATATCAATATCAATATCAATATATATATATATATATATATATATATATATATATTATATTAAGTAAAATCGTCGGGGCGGCCTAATGTCGGTATGAGCCATACAGCGAGGGAATCTATCCCCTTTTCACTATCGCTACACAAAGGAGATTATTTTAGCGTCTGAGGTGGAGCGCCACACCTACCATCAGCTCCTTACTTTACCGCACAGATCCCTGTGCTACTCATACGCTGAGTTGGCGAGGGCCAGTATCGAACTAGGAACCTTGTGGTTTCTAGCCGAACTCTCTACCGACTGAGCTAACCCGGCCCTTATATATATATAATTAAAACGAGGCCTCGTGCCCAGTCCATACAAGCGGGGTATGAGACAAATACCCTGACACTCTCATTCTCATTCTCTCACCCCCGCCACCCCCTCTCTCTCACGCACGCTGTTTTTAAGTCTTTGATTCAACCCTCTCTCACTCTATCTTTTACTCCCTCTCTATTAGTGGCAAACACCATCTTTATTTCTTTGCCCCCCTCTCTCTCTCTTACTTTTCAGCTTAAATAAGTGAAGATTCAATCGATGAAAACTTCTTTATCGATTCGCTCTATTCACTTAACTTTGTGCATTGCGAATTTCATGTGTTACGTTATCTGTTAAAAATCTTTGTGTCGAAAAGAAATCAGAATATTAAACTTAAAAAAAGAAAGAAAAAGAAACAGAAAAAGAAAGAAAGAAAGAAAGACGAAAGTGAACGACTGAGAAGAGATGAAAGACTAGTTAGGCGACGACAAAGAACAATAAGGTTTGGTTTGATTTTGTTTTACGGCATATAACCTCAGTGGGTCATTTAATGCCGATAAAGTTTTGAAATAAATCAATTCTTAAGGGATAATACAATTTTGTTTATCAACTCATGTTTTTCTATTTAACCCATAGACGGGATCCTAACAGGTACTTCCACTCCGGGTCAGAGTAGACCACCGAGCAATGGTGATGAAGGGGTGCTCCACATTCGCCAAACCTCCAGAACTGGAACCTCACCATCAGATAGAGTTTAACGTCATTCCCAGGACATGTAGATCCTCAGCCACCGCCTTCTAGCACCCATATGATAAAAAGGATTGGGGCTTACCATAATAGTAATAGGGTTGGGAAAAATCATATAGGTGCTAGGGCTTGACGTGACCAGCCGATTGATCGGAGGAGGCCTCTCCGACCGCCCGTCTAGCCTAAGAAGGGAGCAAAATGGAGGTTGCATGTCATTTAAGTAGACCACGGAGTAAAAATGAAAGAAAACTAAAAAAAAAAAAAAACAAGATAAAAAATAAATAAATAAAAACAAAAAAGTGACAGTGAAACCAATTGTAGTTGGTGCCATTAAAACGTAATAATCAAATTATCGTATTGTGGTATATCCATAGGTCCTGTTAGTACATATAAGATTTAAAGGTGGTTTTAACTTCAGTAGCTAACACCACTTTCTTATAATACGTAAGGAGGCATCAGAAAAGCTTCCGAACACAGGTGAATATATACAACAAATTCCAACAAAGAGATATATAAGAATATACAGACTTTATTATCTGAGCAACATTCAACATACAATACAAAACAGCTAAGACGAAAGTCCTAAGAGAAAAAGAGGGGAAAGGATGAAAGTCTTACATCAAAAGGATGTTACTTACTTCACACAGGAGCCATGTGGTGGTTATGTAGGGATTATCTTCCCGCTGAATTGTCACTTGTTCTCACCAGGGGCTATAGTATTTAAGCGCCTGGTTCAAACGCTTCTCTCTCTTTTTCCTGTTCCTCAAACTACGAGACACATGGGTTAGATTTTGGTCTACCCCTTCTCGTTGGGGTCTCGCCCCCCCTTTACATTACTGTAAGTGATTTATACAGCATGGACTATTCTTAGTCTCATGTCTGTACTTTTATGTTTATCTTTTTACCATTCATGAATATGTCTTTATCTTTCTACATGTAACTTTGTTTTACCTATGTATTATGTACCCTTTTATCCATGTGCTGTATACGTATTAAATGTTTTGTTTATCAAACCTTTGTCGGAGTTTGTATCATCAAGTTCTATCACTTTACATCTTACAGTTATCTCCATGCAGATATGGGAGTGTAAAAAGGTACGCGTGTTACACGGCTATACAAAAGGCTGGTGAGCCACACAACTCTATGGAGATAGATTATAATAGAAGCCGTGTAAAGGCACACGTATAAGTCTAGTCCAAGATAGTGTTACATACTGAGGTTTTCACGGTACCAAATCTATATAATGTTGTATACCCTTTTCTTACTTCTTACTTCTGGTCGTATTTTCTTCTGGCTGCCTTTGGTTCTTCTTCTGTCATCTTAACTTGGTCTGGTCTAGCGTCTGGTGTTGACTTGGGGATTCCGGTCTGGTCTTCTATTGGGGATTTCTCTTTATCAGAAGCCCTGTGTCATTGTTAGTTTTTAGGTAATAAACACAAGACTTCGATTTACTTTTGATGTTACTTTATTTGTAAATCCCCAAACCAGACATCTACGCACATCTTACGAGCTCGGCTCCTACTTGCTAACTGACTGAGAGTTACTATCCTTAAACCAGAAGACAGGGTCTTCTATGCCTTCTGGTTCTTACGATTTATCCCCGGAAGGCAAGGTGAGAGTGAGGTGAAGCCCCGTCACTCACTCTCAAAGCCATCAGCTGCACTAATCGCCATTATGTTTCTACACTATCTTATATAAGTATTAAGGATCCAATAATTATGTAACAATAGAACAATAAGGATCAATAGGCGTCATGCGTGGAGAAAGACAAGAATCTTATCATGCGTAACAGACAACGAACATTGCGTAATGTTAATAGCATCGAAAAGTACGAAATCAAATCAAAAAGAGAATGGACGTTGGTGGTGAAGAGTTGAGATCTGTCATTCGAGAAGGATAACAATTCGCATGAAATCGAGGAATATTTTATATAATTGATAATAAGAGGTGAAAAGTGTTAACCTATGTATGTACTTATCCATCTATATATCTATCTATCTATCTCAGTCAGAACCTAACTATCTACGTATCGAACCGTGCCTATCTAACTCTCAATCTATAACAGTATATTATTATCTATCTATCTATCTATATATATATAGTGCATAAAATTAATAACATACTATTTTCATATGCATCCCCCCCTCTCTCTCTCTCTCTCTTCTCTCTCTCTCTCTCTTTCTCACTCTCATTCTCATTCTCTCCCCATTCGCCCCTCTCTCTCTCACACACACACACTATATATATATATATATATATTATATATATATATATATAGAGAGAGAGAGAGAGAGAGAGAGAGAGATTGAGATAACCATGAATCTACGATAAAACAAAAATCTGAATCAAGTAGCATTGTACAACATTTCAACAAACCACTGCACAACCTGGAAAATCTGAAGTGCATTTTAATTGACCATGGTTTTCCATCCACACAAACACGCGAACATACTAAAATTAAATGGATAACACGCATACACACACACACACACGGATTAAACACTAATTCAGGAATACTTAACCCATAGAAATATTTCTCCTCCACCACAACCACCACCATAAGAGCGGGAACCACTAGGGGGCGACCAAGACGAACAGCGATGACAACTAAAGACAAATAAATTAACACTCCGACACATGAATCAAAACCCCCTCATAAAACAAATACACGAGTAGCGTCAACAAAGAAAGGAGGTCACTCAGAGCGACCGCCTACACATGACCCAAAGAGTTCACAACAAGTGATACTAGTAGCTCCAATAAACGAGCATAAAAGACGCCAGGACGACTAAACAAGCCAGTCTAAGAGTTCTTAAAGAGAGGCACAAACGGTCCCGAAAAGCTTACGAAATAAAACGAAAACTGAGTTTCTTATATTTCATACCTAATGCTTAATACTAAATCCCAAACAATATATATTATAAAAACATATATATATATATATATATATATATATAATATATATATATATATATATATATATATATATATATATATTTGTAGAACTAAACAAAAGACACATCTCCTATTTAACAATTTTATTTTTGATCTTTTCGAGTTTTCTGGCCAACTTTTTGATTTTTGGGTGGAATTCGTGGATAAGTCTACCAAAGTTCAGGTCCCGACTACTTTCGGCACTTCGAAGTGCCATCATCAGGGGTGATGTTTTCCATTCTCACCAATTCTTCTCTTTCCAGCCTCTACATTAATATAATCTTTTAAAAACTGGAACACATCACCCCTGATGATGGCACTTCGAAGTGCCGAAAGTACTGGGAACCTGAACTTTGGTGGACTTATCCACGAATTCCACCCAAACATTAAAAAGTTGGCCAGAAACCTCGAAAAGATAAAAAATAAAATTGTTAAATAGGAGATGTGTTTTTTGTTTAATTCTACATGTATAAATGAAAGAATGCTGCCCAAATACACACATATATAATAATGATAATAATAATACTAAGGATGTCATCCTTCAAAACCGTTTATCCTAGCGTCTCATACATTTTTGAATCTATTCCAAGAGCGCTAACCTTCCATTCAAAACATTGTAAACAAACCGATCACTGTCACCTTATTATTCTGTGATAAACTTTTACACTTCCTTATATCAACAAAAGCCCTGAAGAAGATCTACTAAACAGATTGAAACACTGCAGCGTTGGCTGAATAAATATCTCTCATTTTATTTGATACTGTGTTTTTTTCAAAATTATTTTCACTATTTTACACACACACACACACAACACACACACACATACACACATACACACACACATATATATATATATATATTAACAGACAAATTACAGAAACACGCACAACCTATGTATATATATATATGTATATGTGTATATGTGTATATATATATATGTATATCAATATATGTATTGATATATATATATATGTATATGTGTATATATATATACATGTATATCAATATATGTATTGATCAAAGCCTGAAGAAGATATCAGAATATCTGAAACACGTGTTGCGTATATGAAATAAAAAGAATAAAACATTTTTTCTGAGAACGATACATTTTGAGGACCTTCTTCTTTTTTTTTAAAATATTACATTTTCTCCCGTTGGAACCAGAACAACATTTATATATATAATATATATATATATATATATATATATATATATATATATATATATATATGTTATTCTTATTGAAATTAATACATACACACACACATATATATATATATATATATATATATATATGTGTGTGTGTATGTATGTATTAATTTCAAGAATTATTTAATAATTAATTTTAAGAGAGCCATATTGCCAGCCATTTTAAAAAAGAACATAAATATTTCGCAGTCTGTCTATCACTCAACGTATTTAATATCTGACGAACAAATTAATGCATATTCTTCCCTATAATAAATTACGCTGACACACCCATTTCAGTTTCTTCAACTGGATAAAATCCGCTTCTATATAATCATCATGTATACGTTAAGATAATTTTTCTAGAACATAAAATTGCTAAGGCAGAAAAAAGGAAGCGCTGAAAGAAGCTAAGAAGTAAAGAAAAGAAAAACAGCTAGATTGTTTGTGAATATTTATGGTGTGTGAAAACTGCCGATGCGTACCCTACTTTAAAGCTGAGCTATTTAAACGTATCCACAAACATTACACGCTCTGTGTACTCTCGAAATTTCTAAGACTCCTGTCCAATTTCCACGGTTTTCAAGCAAAGTAAATAAATGAATAAATACAGAAAATCGCTAGTTTAGCAACCTACCATTCGACCTTGAAAGCGCATCTCGCAAGAGTCAGAGGATTTCCTAATGTCTGCGGACAGACAGAGATATATTAATTATACTCTTGTTGGTTCTTGCTCAGTCGGTAGAGTGTCCGGCTGAGAACCTCGAGGTTCCTGGTTCGATTCCGTCCCTCGCCTAATGTCTGCGGATAGATAGAGATATATTAATTATACTCTTATGGGATTTTGCTCAGTCGGTAGAGAGTCCGGCTGAGAATCTCGAAGTTCCTGGTTCGATTCCGTCCCTCGCCTAATGTCTGCGGATAGACAGAGATATATTAATTATGCTCTAATTGCTTCTTGCTAAATCGGTAAAGTATCCGGCTGAGAACCTCGAGGTTCCTGGTTCGATTCCGTCCCTCGACTAATGTCTGCAGATAGACAGAGATATATTAATTATCCTATTATGGGTTCTTGCTCAGTCGGTAGAGTGTCCGACTGAGAACTTCGAGGTTCCTGGTTCGATTCCGGTCCTCGTCAACTCAGCATATGAATAGCACATGGATATGTGCAGTAAAGTGAGGAATGATGATAGGAGTGGCGCTCCGCCTCAGATGCGCAAACAATCTCCTTGGTTTTGCACTCGTGAAAAGGGGATACACTCCCTCGCTGTCTGGTGGATACCGACTTTAGGGCACCCCGACGACTACTGTTGTTGAAAGAATCGACTTTATGATGTGTTATATGTTGTTGAAGTAAGTTAATATAGTGTTAGTTTAAACCACAACAACTAACTAAGCACAACTAAACTGGTACCCAAAGCAGCTGGTATTTATGTCACTCAGGAATACTCCTTTCATGTATTTGAGTGATTCCATTCCTGGAGTCCTGATTGATTACTTGGTTTCTGTGGTGGTATGGTGCTTGATATATAATCTACCATTCTGCAGTAGGCTTGCAATAATGAAAGATCCGTTTTGAGTTACGGCTTGCTTGCTGCCAATTCGACAATTTTAGACATTGCTTCTACCACCAACCCCTCCACACTAACACGTTTTGACATAAGGTCATTTTTAACTCTTTGCTAACCAAATTTCACTAACGGCTATAACACATTTTCTTGGTATTTTTTTATCTGTATAATGGCATATTTCAAAATCCACTCTATTCACCTCCGAACTCATTCTATTCAAATACAATCTTATTATTATTGTAATCTGAGTCCTTCTACTCAAATATAATGATATGTAGATATGGTCCACATATCTAACACCGGTTTCGACCGGGGGTCCAGTGAGCTTCGGTCGCTGGACCTTACAAGTTAATAGCGTCGATCCCCGGGGCGGGGTTTATTGTCCAACGCCTGGGGCGCCTCCCTTGAGGGGGAATGCCAAAGTGATCGACGCAATTGTTGTTCTTTCTCACCCATGAGCTTCGGCTTGTGGGTGGGCCCACATTAAAATGACGCCTTGTGCCCAGTCCATACAAGTGGGGTATGAGGCAAATAACTCTACTCAAATATAATGAATACCTGTGAGAGACACTGCTAGCGGTTTACGAAGTGGTGAAAGAACCAGTGTCAGCGGTTTAAAATGGGCAAAGAGATTACTGACTTTACAAAGTAAACAGACACTGAATTAAAAACCTGTTAAACTTTATATATATATATATATATATATATATTATATATATATATATATATATGGGAGAATCTACCAAAGATTGTCGGCTAAATATAGCCATAAAACACATCGTTTGTGTATTTAATTCTAATATATATATATATATATATATATATATATATATATTGCGTTCCGTTTCGTCCGCTGTATATCTACATAAATGTATTCTTTGATTCCATTTGATTTGATTTAATTGATTCCACGCAACATAGTCCTGACGATCCTCACTGTGAAACCCGAGTAGACTTATTCTTACTGTATCGGTTTGCTAAACCTTATCTACAAACCTATTGAACAATATTAGATTCATTTATAATTATTTCTAATTCTTAATTCTTAATGCATATACTATTTTTATCAACAATCAAAATTGCGACTTGCATGATATTTCGCACCCCCCACACACACTCATATATATATATATATATATATATATATATATATATATATATATATATATATAAAGTAATTGGTAATTTGCTTGAAGCATTGTTAAGTATGTTATGAAATAATAAATTCGAAGGCAATACAATGCGTAAAAAAATAAAGACAAAAACATCTTTTTGTCTTTATTTTTTACGCATTGTATTGCCTTCGAATTTTATTATTTCATATATATATATATATATATATATATATATATATATATATATATATATATATATGAAGTGTTATTATGGGTCCAACGGGAGAAAATTAAATATTTTATAATAAATGAAGGTCCGCAAAATGGAATATTTTTTAAAATTTTTACATTAGCGACACGTGTTTCAGATCTTCTGATAAGATCTAATCTTCAGGCTCCGATTAACCACATTTTGGTTATATATATATATATATATATATATATATATATATATAATCCAAAAGTCCCGAGAAGAAATCTTCCTTACGACATAAGCTCCCTGAAATAGACTATAACGCTAAATCTCTAAGTCTTTTGTCATTTCTTTACGTGGTGTTATGGTTAGCTGGTGCGTCTCGCATATCCATTACTGCTGGATAGCATGTTCAATCCTCACTGGAAACCCTATGTGATCTTGTGTCACATCCTACCCTTAGCGAACGTGTTGGATTTATACCCACGATCGAACGGTCAATTGTCCAGCCAGTCGATCTGTTGATGTTCTCCAGAGTTCTGCCAGGGACAAAGTGTGTAATAAGTTAATGTCCAACTAGACTTGGGCAGCGTCCAGTGCCTTATTGACAGTGTTCAATCAAGCAAATATGCATCTATTTAGAAGGAACGTTTGGAGATGCCATTGAGAGTCGATAAGTTGGGATTATCCACCATTATTGAGACAATGAGTAATTGAGATTTCTAAGGGTTGGCGGATGTGAAGGTGCAGGTGGGGACAATGGAATGGTGAGGAGAAATCTCGGGGAAGGGACAATGTTTAGTTTTGGCAAGAGTCGGGGTTTGAATGGTGGTGAATCTTAAACAGAATATACAGTCCGTTGGTCACTTATTGTTCAGTAAATGGACGAGCTGATTAATTGTGCTCTTGGGGTGGGGAAAATATTGGTAATAACCGCAGCTAAGGAAGCAGGAGATGAGGGAACGGATGTGAAAAGGTAAATGCTGCGAGTAAGTACTACTAATACTTATGATATTGCAACGATGACGGTTGCGTAGCTTCCATTTTTGCTGTAGAAGTAGCAATAGCATAATCTTTACAGATCACTGCCGTCCCTAACAATCCTATAACCCCATCACCAGAACCTTTCCTCTCATGAGTCGTCAATGGCTGAAGACTCATGAGAGAAATGGTTCTGGTGATGGGGTTATCAAAGATCGACAAAGTTTGATACAAATATGACATAGCAAGGACGTCCTTCTCGTTGTATTAGTTGGATCAGATGATAAAATGTTATTCTTATGCACCACCATATGTCTCTTAAGACCGGAAGCTGACTTACAGACTTTGTTATAGATTGCACAAGACACATTGTTTGATGCAAATATGACATAGCAAGGACGTCCTTCTCGTTGTATTAGTTGGATCAGATGATAAAATGTTATTCTTATGCACCACCATATGTCTCTTAAGACCAGAGGCTGACTTACAGACATTGTTACAGATTGCACAAGACATATTGTTTGTTCCTGGAGTTTGCATGAATTGTCTCTGATGAGATTTCCTATGATTGACATAACGTGGCACCGGATCACGAAATCGTTACCAGGTTTCTTATTTCATAATAATCTTCTTAGGGCATCCCATAATGTGCCTTGGTTTGCTAGTTAGTCTTGCTGGTCCATTACTACTGATAGCGAGTTCGATCCTCGCTGGATGCCCTTTACTTGGGACTTTGTATCACATCCTTACCCGTGGCTAACGGGTTGGATACATGCATATTTGCGATTTCTCTGAGTGTTTGAGATGAGGCTTGATGATCAGTATTATCTGCGTTATTCGGACTATTGTCCTCATCTTCATTGTAATTTGTACAATGTTTCGGCCGATATGCCCTCCGTCCTTCTTCGGGTATTTCTTGTCGGACTCGGGAACCTTCTTGGACTCGGGAACCTTCTTTTTGGACTCGGGAACCTTCTTTTCGAACTCGGGAACTTTCTTGTCGTAATCGGGAGCCATCACGGAACTTCGAACCTAACCCTTTATTCAGTTATAATTATCTCTGAATTCTGGTTTAAATCCACAGTTATCTCTGGATTCTGGGTTCAATCCTGAGTAGAGGCAGTAACATAGAAAAATAATTAACACAATTCATACCCCAGCTATGGTTAGTGGAATGAGAACAGGATATCCTGAATAAAGGGTTAGGTTCGAAGTTCCGTGATGGCTCCCGATTACGACAAGAAAGTTCCCGAGTTCGAAAAGAAGGTTCCCGAGTCCAACAAGAAGGTTCCTGAGTCTGAGAAGGTTTCCGAGTCCAACAAGAAATACCTGAAGAGAGCTGGAGGGCATATCGGCCGAAACGTTGTACAAATAACAATAAAGATAGGGACAATAGTCCGAATAACGCAGATAATACATATTTGCGACTTTGTATCATTGTGGGCGGCTTAAGTAGAGAAAGAGTTAAATCCTGTTTTCCCATTACAATTTCTCGTAAGAATTGTAATACTAATACACTAAAAAAATGGAAGCTACGCTGTGACTTAGCTCAGTCAGTAGAGCGTCGGACTAGGAACCTTGTGGTTCCTAGTTCGATACCGGCCCTCGCCAACTGAGCGTATGAGTAGCACTGGGATCTGTGCGGTAAAGTAAGGAGGTGATAGTAGGTATGGTGCTCCAGACGCAAAAAACAATCTCCTTGGTATAGTGCTAGTGAAAAGGAGGATAGACTCCTTTGCTGATTGGCTGATATCGACTTTAATACAGCAAAAATGGAAGCTACAGAAAGACATTATCAGCTCTGCAGAAAGATAGGAATCTGATATGAAAAATCAACAAGTTTCCAAAATAATAAGGCATACAAATATACTACTTCTGGTCCTGCTCCTCCTGGTCCCCTACGCTATCTACTGCCGGGATTGAAATCCAATCGGTTCAGCATCAGTCAGATTTAAAACAAATTTCGATTATTACAACAGAATCCAAATTGTTTTGTATTTTTCTTTTAATCTTCCCAAAGAATTTATAAGATCTTTCTAAAGAATTTATAAAATAAAACAAAAACATTATTCCATGTACTTTTGATTCTACTGTACACTATCATCAAGGGCGTGTTGGATTTTTTTAGATATAGTTATTTACTAAGCATAGCTTAGATGTGGCACAAGGCCAGAAGTATGGGGCGCCCAGTGAGAATCGAACTCACTAACAATGGTTTGTGAATCCAACTCACTAACCATTACACCATTTTTTTTAGATATAGTTATTTTACTAAGCTTAGCTTAGATATGGCACAAGGCCAAGTATGGGGCGCCCAGTGAGAATCGAACTCACTAATAATGGTTTGTGAATCCAACTCACTAACCATTACAACCATTTTTTTAGATATAGTTATTTACTAAGCTTAGTTTAGATATGGTACAAGGCCAGAAGTATGGGGCGCCAGTGAGAATCGAACTCACTAACAATGGTTTGTGAATCCAACTCACTAACCATTACACCATTTTTTTAGATATAGTTATTTACTAAGCTTAGTTTAGATATGGTACAAGGCCAGCAGTAGGGGCGCCCAGTGAGAATCGAACTCACTAACACATGGTTTGTGAATCCAACTCACTACATTGCTCATATAGCTTTATCTAAAACTAACTGTATTAATTGGTTATAGTGATTGGATTTCACAAACATTGTTAGTAGAGTCGATATCTACCACAATAAACACAAAATAGGGGCGGCCCCATACTATCTCTGGATTGTAAACACATAATCTACAAAACTCTAAGCTTGTAATCTATAAAAATAAAATAATTAAACAAACAAAAACACCAAAAACAAAAAAAAACAAACAACAACATACAAATATACAACAACTCATTATATAAATTTAGAAATGTTAATTGTGCTTGTATAGAACTTAGTTGTTATGTATGGTACGTGATTGATTCCCACCATTGACTTTTAAGGTGTTGTATAAGGGATGAATTTTCGATTCTCACTGGGGCGCGTCTCACAAACCTCGGTGCCAGAAGTATGCAACGTGACGCCCTGTCTGCTCCCAGGGTTTTTTACCTATGAGGAGAATCGAACTCACATAAAACCTATGAGCTTATTTGTTAGATACCAACTCACTATAAACTCTACAAAATAAAAGGTTAATCGGTTAGTGAGTTGGATTTCACATAATTTCTCCTATTAGATATGTATAGGGTCAGGTGCATAACGTGGTTCTACCCTGCGCTGACGCCTCACTAGACTTCGGGCCTTATATGATGCACCGTAGATCATGAGTAAAGCATTACTGATTGTCACGATAAATACAACTGGCAGTGTCGTCAAGACTAAGTGTCAGGTCTGTGGTAATGGTTATAGAGGCGGAGTGATTGCGTATTACTACTAAACTCACTCCACATTTAGGATTCTACTGAGAGTCGGACTTCAGCAAGATATCTCAATCAAGCACGCGGCATTCTTATTGGCTTGCTATATACTCATCTACGGAGCTCTCTCGTATCTACTAATTGTGGTAATGGCTGACTAGTACATCTTTAGTCAAGGAGTGTGATGCGGTACTATGATATTTTTATATCATTGATAAAAAAATCTTTCATCCTAAAGCGTACACGTTATCCATTCGTTTATATCTAGTGTTATATGATTACGACTAAGTACCGCAAAATTTTTTCTTTTTGGGGGGGGTCGAGAGTGAGATCTAAGGTCGGATGATTAAAGATACAATTTTTGTTAAAAATATGTACAGTAGATAATGCACAATTCTCTCATGTAGAACTATTTTTAATTTTTCTGGCATACTTCGTCATGCAATTTCCTGTACGGAATCATTTTTCATAACGAACTTGCATCATTTAAAAATTATCAATATACTTTAATTTTTGTTCGATTCGAAATTTTTGTTTGACAGCCTATATAGCTTTAATTCTATCATCCACATAAAATCCTTCATCGTAGACGATCATGCGATCATCAGTCGATGATAGATGATTATGCTAACACATAGATCATATACTCTACTCCTATCACTCATCGTCGGATATGATCTCATGTCAAGATGGCGATTCTAATTCTATGCAGATAATTGATTTAGTCTTATCGCCGCGCGCTTAGATAATGCTCTGTTATTAATCTTCCGTGTTATCTTGATTGGAAGCAACTTCTCCATAGAGTATATTGCGACTGCGTTCGCCGTTGTATGAGAGACATTCTAGTCACTATCAACTCAAGGAGACAATGTATAGTTGTCGGTATAGCGAGGAGGAAGCCAGCGCGATGTGACGTTCTCAGGGCGCTTTGTAGGGCACTCGGGAAGTATGCGGTGTGGGCGCTACTAGAATTTATCGACTAAGTTGGGACACGGGAAATCAGTAAACTGGGAGACTGAGCGAAAGGAGATGATGCATTAAGGGTGAGCGAGGCGGGTGTGCGCTGGATGGCTAAGGTGGTACGCAGCGAAAGTGATGCGCTGCTGTTTTAAATTTATCTGATAAGGATGGAATTTTATACAGGTAATAATAACGACATTTAAAGTTGTACTAGGAGAAATTCTTAGCAAATAAAATGGAACGATATCTCAGGATTAATAAATCAATCTTTCTCTAACTTATTATATAAGCTCAGCTACATCAATTGAGATACCATAAAGTATTGACAAAATATAGTATATTTATAAATTACTATATTAGCGTTATTCGGAATTATATAGTGATACCCTATTCTTATATTTAGTATATTATTTGTACATACGTTTCGAGCCGAATTATATATGTACCTCCGTGTTACGCTAAACGAAGCTCATATCTATCACGGTCTCACTATTCTTGTTTGGACTCGGAACTTCTCAGGGACGTGATACAGGAACACCTCCTATTTCGCAATTGACGAACACACACGGGTAAACACTTTTACTTTGTTTCTCGAACTTACGGAGAGCTGAGTGAATACTTTACTTTCTTATATCGTAAATCGGTAGAGCCTAATGTTTCATCGGAACTCTTTATCGAGATACACTATACACCTTCATCATATAATTCAGGTAATCATATTCATCTATGTCTCGAATAATTATTCGCTAAACTATACCTACTTAGTGGTTTTTTTTATTACTCGCATTTATGATATTATATTAATTTATTTTCTATATGTTACTCTCTACATTTCAATGGAGTAGTGAGGAGAGAAGACCCGAAGAGGAAGAGGATTTAATAGTAAGTAATATAGGTGGAATATATTTAAATAAATACCAGAATTACATATAGTATAAGATATATATATTAGGAATTGTCATTAATATGTATTTTGGAAAAAGTTAAGAATAGAGGGATTATAGGTTCAGGAAGAATTGCTTGAAATCACGATTAGTATAGGCTTCTTACCTGCTATTAACGTACACAGGACCACCACGTATTCCGAGCAAAGCTACTCGAAAAAAAAGACAAGGCTATCCGAACATCCAACACACACGTAAGCAGTATCCACCCACGATCACAGAAGGGGTTCACCCAGAGTCCGACAAGAAAATACCCGAAGAGGACGGAGGGCCTCCAACACACATCCAGTGCCACGTAAATCACATTGTTACTAAAATATTATAGCAATGTAAAGATGAAAGGTACATAATGTTCCGAATTAACGCAGATAATTAATCTAGTGTAAATCAATCAAGCTAATCATAATTATCACTAATAACATACTCTATGATAGCAAACGTGTACAAAAATTTATTGGCATGCGGTCAAAAAAACATCACACTAGCAATAAAAACGTCTCAAGGTGATCACCACAGAAGAGATTTAGTTAGTAAATCATGATAAGACGATAACCAAAGTTGACTGAAGAGGCCTGTAGTACGCAGTGCGATGATTGATGAGTAACTACAACTCTGACATATACTATGTTATAAGTAAAATTGTCAGACAAGCAAGACTAACTAGAAATAACACTAAGGCAACACAGTCTCCTATACATGGAATTATGCACCTAAGAGTATTATGTGGATTGAAAATGCAAAGCATGTCTGGGTAAATTTGCTATCTTGTTTCGTTATGAATTCCTGGCTACCTAAAAGATGCCGTTTTTATGTCAAAAAATATTCTAGGAAACTACTTCATTCAATAGTAGACCTCTACTATATCTTACATTGTCTATAAATAATTCCGGATATACAAAACTCTAAATTCTAATTCGTCTATATGTGTCAAATTATTGAGTAACAATGTCACTATGTTAATGTCAGCACTCTTATAGGTCTATTAGTAGACTAATATGGTGCGTGCAATAAGAATATAATTTTAATTCATCGATATACAACTAAATATCAAACGAGAAGTGATCGTAACTATCTATTGCTATGTCATATTATATATCATCAAACAATGTTGATCTTGTGCAATCTACTACAAAGTCATGTGAAGAAGGAGTCAAGCAGCAGAGAGAGGGGGAGTTAGAGAGAGAAAGAAAAAGATAAAGAGGGAAATAGATAATTGATTTATTTATATATATAGATATATAAATAAATATTTATGAGAAAAACCAAAGTATTACACAAGATTTCTGGATGGGGAAGTCGACGGTACAAGGTCTCGGTTTGTTATACAAACTTTATCTGGACATTAGAATGGTAAAATTGTTTTCTAAACTGTGTTTGAATTCTTTTCAAAATGAAACAAAAAATGAGGATACATAGTGAAATTCAAATTATAGTACTATTAAGTAAATACCTGGCTTTTTCAACTTATCACCTTTCATTGGCTGACTTGTTCTAAAAAGCTATGTTTTAAATAGTTCCCCGTGAACAAAATACACATTCCTTTTACTCTTGTCGATCAGAATTCTTCCAGGTTTAATATTCTCACACATCTTTCCACTTCATGCAACTCTATACAGAGTAACCAAGTTATAAAATTATACTACTTGTTCAGCGGAGATCTTTATATATTTATATATATATATATATATATTATATATATATATATATGTATACTTCGGCATTTTTTTCTTTTATACAAGTTCGTTAAACGCCACAGACAATTCAAGTCTGAGGAGTTTTTTCATGGTCCTTTCTATTTTTCTTGCGATCTTTTGTGTTTGGGTGGAGAAGTTGTAATAATCCACCAAATCCTTTATTCTAGCGCTTTCGGCTGTTTATCAGCCATCATCAGGTGGGGAAACGATGTTAAGTTTTTCAAGTGCTCGTTTTTATAGAAGAACGAGTAGTAGCTTAAAAAGTGGTGGTGGTAGTTAGTACGAAACAATGGATTAATGTTTTTTTTGAGGGGGGTACAGAATTGTGAGGAAGGGAGGGGGAATGGTTAGAGTGGGATTGTTTATAATAAGCATTGGAGGATGTGTCTACTGGTTGAAAGTTTATTTTGTTTAAGGTAGGTCTTTTTAATTTGATATAGAGTGCTTCCATTATTTGCAATTTTTGTTTGTTTTTTTCTTTATGGAGTGTGAGTGTGTTTTCTGTTAAAATTTTCCTGTAGGTTGAGGGGGGGCATGAATGTGTCTTTAAGTGTTGACTAATGGAGCTGGTGTCGGATAAGTGCATTGTTAAACGGCGGGATAATGTGGTCGTCGTATGGCCAATATATGTATTGATGATATTGGAGAGACAATCTCCTATAGGACATGTAAACTCATATACAACATTGGTCTCATTTAGACGAGTGGTTTTTGGAGATGAATTATTGAAAGTGACTAGGTTCGCGGTTTTGAATTTTTTATAATAGATGATAAGTTTTAATTTACGGTTAGTGTCAATGGAGGCAACATTATTTCGAATTAATTTTTTTAGTATGATTTCATCTAGTTTGTAGTTTTTATGCATTTGATTACAATAGTATATATTTTTGGAAGGAGCTATTATGTTTGCTATTGGTTTCGTTGTGGTTAATGTTATAGAGTGTTTGTCGGATTTGTTCGTCGACAAAATGGTTGGGGAATTCATTGTTGATAAGTGTTTTGCTTAATGTTTTGAGTTCAGAAAAAATATTGTCCTTGAGGAAGAAGTAAGTTTTGCACGGTTTATTAGGTTTTTGAATGATAGTTTTTTTTATATTGTTCAGGGCATTCGCTCTTGTAGTTAATAATGCAGGAATTGAAAGATGTGGGTTTTTTATAAGGATAGGTAGTGAAAGTATTATTGTTGGAGTGAATCATAACGTCGACGTTATGATTCACTCCAACAATAATACTTTCACTACCTATCCTTATAAAAAACCCACATCTTTCAATTCCTGCATTATTAACTACAAGAGCGAATGCCCTGAACAATATAAAAAAACTATCATCAAAAACCTAATAAACCGTGCAAAACTTACTTCTTCCTCAAGGACAATATTTTTTTCTGAACTCAAAAACATTAAGCAAACACTTATCAACAATGAATTCCCCAACCATTTTGTCGACGAACAAATCCGACAAACACTCTATAACATTAACCACAACGAAACCAATAGCAAACATAATAGCTCCTTCCAAAATATATACTATTGTAATCAAATGCATAAAAACTACAAACTAGATGAAATCATACTAAAAAAAATTAATTCGAAATAATGTTGCCTCCATTGACACTAACCGTAAATTAAAACTTATCATCTATTATAAAAAATTCAAAAACCGCGAACCTAGTCACTTTCAATAATTCATCTCCAAAAACCACTCGTCTAAATGAGACCAATGTTGTATATGAGTTTACATGTCCTATAGGAGATTGTCTCTCCAATATCATCAATACATATATTGGCCATACGACGACCACATTATCCCGCCGTTTAACAATGCACTTATCCGACACCAGCTCCATTAGTCAACACTTAAAGACACATTCATGCCCCCCCTCAACCTACAGGAAAATTTTAACAGAAAACACACTCACACTCCATAAAGAAAAAAACAAACAAAAATTGCAAATAATGGAAGCACTCTATATCAAATTAAAAAGACCTACCTTAAACAAAATAAACTTTCAAACCAGTAGACACATCCTCCAATGCTTATAAACAATCCCACTCTAACCATTCCCCCTCCCTTCCTCACAATTCTGTACCCCCTCAAAAAAACATTAATCCATTGTTTCGTACTAACTACCACCACCACTTTTTAAGCTACTACTCGTTCTTCTATAAAAACGAGGCACTTGAAAAAAAAACTTAACATCGTTTCCCCACCTGATGATGGCTGATAAACCAGCCGAAAGCGCTAGAAAAAAGGATTTGGTGGATTATTACAACTTCTCCACCCAAACACAAAAAAGATCGCAAGAAAAATAGAAAGGACCATGAAAAAACTCCTCAGACTTGAATTGTCTGTGGCGTTTAACCGAACTTATATATATATATATATATATATATATATATATACAAAAATAGCCAATTCTACTATATATATAAAATAAAAAAAACGAAAGCCCGAGAGAGATGCTATTGTTCTTTTTCAGGGCAATAGTTAGCAATATATCTCGCAGCCTATTGTGGTGGTGTTGTGCAAGCTCAATAGAAGAAAAAAAAATTTTTATATATTAAAAAAAAAAATGAGTTTAAAAAAAGAAGTTCAATATTCATCAAGAATGAATAAAAACAAAATGTCTTCGGCATAAAATAACCCAACAAGGATTGACATGTCATAAAATTCAACTAATTTTAAGTATTAATTTTCATATGATGAATGCTGTTGTTTTCATTAATTCGTTGCCTTTTGGCCAACCTGTCGGCTTTGTAGAGTATGTTAAGCAGAGTGCGATCCTTAGTAACGAATCCTTTGGTTGTTCCTATGTGTTCCTCAGTCTTGCAAGTCCTTCGTCAATGATTGCAAATGGACGTCTCTCACTATCAGCGATTAAGTAGTTAACCAGTCACGTATTCGGGCTGTTGATTGGCTGAAGTTTAAACCACGTGACCGTGCTTAGTGAATAAATTTAAGTGGTGTATCGTAGCTCATCTTATATATCAAAACATTCCAACACATACACATAATCTGTTGAGAATTTTTCTTATAAGGTGTGTGTCAAAAGTCCACTCCTATTTATAGACTCGGCAATAACTATGTGATCATACTCTTGGCCAATCACTAGCAGTACTCTGCTGCTGAAACAATACTTAAACTGGGCATACTGAGCATACTGCCCATAACTACGTTGACACTCGTGGACGACGGGAATAGGATTGGATCACTGGACCTTTAACATTATGCATGATAGGACTTATTCACTTACCAAAGGATTCCATAACTCAGGACTTACTTACTTTAAGCCCTTTTCAACTGGCCAAGGATGGCATTTAAAAACTTAACATAATCTAACAAACATAGTCATATGTGGCTTCGTTAGTTTTTCCTAGGTTTTCTTTTCTACTTCTTTTTTAGTTTATTCAAAAACTCTATTCATTTTAGAAAAATACGTTATGTCTCAGATAGTATTTCGAATAATAATGACGTCTACCATTTAAAAAAAAAAGAAAAAAAAAGAAAGAAAAAAACGCTGCCAACAGAAAAAAGAACATTTGCTATATTATTTTTTTCTTTTTCGTTTTCTTTCAAAAAGAATCCCAATTCCGTTTAGAAAATACTTATCCAAATGTCTAGATGAAGTTTGTATAACAAAACCGTTTTAACGTCGACTTTACCTTTTACAAATGAATTAATCTTTTAGAATACATTGTTTTTTTTATGTCTGCAAATCGTTGGATTTATTTCCATTCTTACCAACCATATTATATATATATATATATTATATATACACCTAACATGCGATAGCACTAACATCATATACTAATATATACTGCACTTGTAGAATAGTGTATATATGTGGGAGAAACATCAACACTCTTTAGCTAAGACTAAATAACCACAAATCCACTATAAATCTCAAATCCCCGCATAGTAAATAGCACTTCATTTTAACACCATATCACACAATCTTACACCCTCAAATGCATCTTATCAGAACACGCATTTTCAACAACGCAATCTAGAACAATCCGAAACTAAATTTATTCTAAATTACAAACGCACGTGAATTCTCCGTTATTATAAATATTTCACAGACGCTGCACTTGTCGATAACAACGAGACAAATAAACGTTAGCGTATACATTTGACAAAGGGTNTTTTTTTTTCAAAATTATTTTTTTAAATTTTCTTCTATTGAGCTTGCACAACACCGCCTTGTGACGATCGAACTTTCTC